>JADLZL010001847.1:0-232846 GCA_015844335.1 Chrysopogon serrulatus
CGGAGTTGTCCAGAGAACGCGACCACGCCTGTTGAACCACCTCAACACTATCCGTGGAATCAATGTCGTCCAAAGATTCTTGCTTCGTGTGGAACGTGCGGGGGCTCAACACCCGGGCGCGTCGTAACGTGGTGCGCGAGTTTGTGTCTCAGCACCTCCCCTCCCTTGTTTGTCTCCAGGAGACCAAGCTGGCACATGTCCCAGCGGCTCTCGCAACTGAACTTTTAAGCTCCGGGTTCGACTATGATTTTCTGCCGGCGTCGGGAATAGCGGGGGGCGTCCTGTTGGGTTGGCGGCGCGACCGGTGGGATGTCCTTGTGGTTGCCAAGGGGCAGTTCGCGTTGTCAATTAGGCTTAGGCCACCGGGGGGCGCGGAACCTTGGTGGCTCACTATAGTCTATGGGCCTCAGCTCGATGCTGCGAAAGTTGAGTTCCTTCAGGAGCTCCTTTCCTTCAGGGAGGCCAACGACGGCCCATGGATGCTGGCTGGGGACTTTAACATGATCCTATGCACAAATGACAAGAGCAATGACCGGCTTGATCGGAGGAGTATGCGGCGGTTCCGCACTTTTGTAGACTCCGCACACCTACAGGATGTGGCGCTTGTGGGAAGGAGGTTCACTTGGTCCAACGGGCATGATTCCCCGACTATGGAGCGTCTGGATCGTGTGTTGGCGTCCCCGGAGTGGTTTGCCATGTTCCCCTACCATTGCTTGCGCCCATTGTTGTCGGACTGCTCTGACCATTGCCCGCTACACCTGCACCTTGATCTCTCGCCGGCGGTGTCTCGACGTTTCCGCTTTGAGTCCTTTTGGACTCATGTACTACTAGTCAGACGGTCGAACACAAATGGCCTGGCTAGCTATTACCTGTAGGTCAACTCGAGGCTGCTAGGATAGATCGATGACGCATGCGGCGGCCAGCCACCTGCACGTGGGCAGCAGCACGCAGCAGAAACACTAGTAGTATCTGTGCGCCTGCAGGAAGCGTTTGACCAAAAAGGCCCCGCCGGCGCCGGCGGAAACCAATGACCCGGCCGCCGACCCACGACGGCGCCATCGTCACCGAGGACGAAAGCATGCGCCCAAGTGTCGCGTGCGATGCGAGGAGACGGTGATCGTGCGGTCGTGCCGCTTTCTGATCACGAATCATGCTTGTGGGCTGCGGCGATCACATTTGTTTATCGGTGGTCAGCTCCTGAGTAAACTCTGCTTCCGTTTCTTTTATTTTGAGCAATTCTAGTAAACTCTGTTCCCGTCTGGCCAACGGATCAGAGATTCGGAACGATTCGAAAATATTGTTGTTTATATAGGAATAATTATTAGAACGTTTCGTTATGGACGCTAGGTCGGTTCATTCGGTTTCAACGTTCGTTTTCATTCAATCAATAAAAGGAGAAGAAATAATCCTTCTATTTTTTTTTTATGAACCCATGACGCAAGGGCTGCTATACAAACATTTTTAGTGCGATTACTTTAGCATATTAATGTATTTCCTTCAGACATAAATGAGTGAACTTTTGACTTTGACATGGTCTTCAAACAAGTACTGTATTTTATTCAGTAGCAAAACTATATACTCTATGAAACTATATATATTTGAAACAAAAAATCTGCTAGTCGTCAGATATGCAAACTCACGATAAGCATGTATAGATGTAAATGGTTTTCTTTTTGTGAGAGAGAGGGGGTCCTGAGAAATTATTGTTCCTGCATGTATTAATATAAGAAGAGAATTGATGTAAAGTAATTTATAAAGGAAGTCTGAAATGGTTACATTGATTGATATTACGATATATATGGGTCTATTTGGATTGGAGGAATTTCAAACAAAAATCGTAGGAATCGAGAACAAAGGAAAGGAAGCCGAAGCGTGCATTCCAGAATTGAGGAATTCAGATTTTCTATCCTTTGCTTTCCGAAACCGTGGTTCATCATCTTTGACTAGAACACCATTGTACTCTTCCGTTGGAGCATGCCATCACTTTGATAACTACAATGCACCCAACCGTGAGATATCTGTGTGTTAGTTTTCTTTGATCAAGTGAGATATGTGTTAGTTGGCAATGAGGTTGGAGCTTTTTTAATCATTACAAGAATGAGCTAGGTTGGGAACGCCATTTACTCCTCATTGGAAAGAGAAGGCCTAGCTTATTAAATTGTATTTAGTTGTTGATAGTGTTAATCCGACTTGACCTCATCTCTTTAAGAAAAATGATCAGCCTTATAGTACACAGCAATATACTAACCTGCCTTTGTCTTTCTTGGGGCTGTTTTCTTAGAGAACTGACATGTTGCTTTATTTGGAAGAAAATGTCTTAAAAAATATTAAAATTGGGCTACTAGTTAAATAGCTAAAAACATGCACAATAGAATAATATCTTTTATTGTCATTGATGAAGTATAGTTTGTCACTTGTTGTACTCTCTTTAAGCATGATTGCTGAGATACTTAAGGCCTCTTTAGTTCACAAGATTTGCATAGAAAAAATGTAGGAATCAACAATCCTATGGAATGAGCACTGTAGATCCCTTTGGTTTGTATGAAATGACCAAAGGAAAACTAGAGGAAAGTTTCATGGCATTCAAATTCCTTAGGAAAAACATATGAAAGAAACATCCACCGAAACCTCATTGTTTCTCTAATGTGTGCGGAGGACTGAGGCAATTATCTATTGGTCTGTCCCGCTCATGCCACTGTGCGGGGATAGATTGATGAGACAAGAAAGCGAGACAAGGGAAAGCGGACCTGCTGCCGTCCAGACTTGAGAATGGCGTGTTAGGAGCATGCACTTTGATTAAACTAGCATGTTACTATTGTTTCCCATGTTTTTCCTACACCCATCCAAACACCCTTTACAGTAAAATTCATATGTTTTTCATTTCTCTGTTTTACAAGTGCAATCCTATCCTATTCCCGTATTTCTTCTATTCCTACGAATTCTCAATCATGTGTTCTAACTTCTAAAGGGGCCCTAAATTAAAATTCAAAACCAACAGGTCACTTTGTTTGAAATTACAGGTGAAAAGTACTAATGATGATCTTTAAATTGCTAATTACTTCAAATAGTTATTTCCTAAAAACTTAAAATATATTTATTGCAATCCAGCTTATTCAGTCAATCAACAAATATTCAGTCAGTGAACAAATATTGTCCAATTTGCATTGTCTCAACATGAATCGATCAAAAGAGTTCAATGTTTGACAAGTTCCTTAGACTTTAAAACAAAATACATCTATTCTAAATTATAAGTCACTTTAGTTTTATCCTAAGTCATACTTCCTAAACTCTGATTAAGGTTTATAAATTACAAATATCTATAAGTTCAGTAAATGCATTTCCAAGAAATTTTATGAAGAATCTAATGAAAGTAACTTGATACTGCACATTTTGGTGCACTTTCTATAAGAGTTACTTCATCCATCCTGAAATATAAAGGTATCCAAGTAATTTTAGAACATATTATGTGGTAAGATAAATGATGCATATGACCCTCCGTGATTGTCGTATTTGAGTTGGTGGTAGACATTATTGGTATGTATCATGTGAATATCGTCTTTTGGAGTATTTGTTCACCTAGAATCTTTAATAATTTGGTACAAAAATTGAACTCTAGATCCCTTATATAACAGAATGGAGTGTGTAGCTGCAAAAGTGTGTTAATATGGATGCCAATATTATGGAAAGTTGGTTTGTACTCATGTGAATGTCGTCTTTTGGAGTATTTGTTCACCTAGAATCTTTTATAATTTGGTACAAAAATTGAACTTTAGATCCCTTTTATAAAAGAATGGAGTGCGTAGCTGCAAAAATCTGTTAATATGGATGTCAATATTATGGAAAGTAGGTTTATACTCCTTGCTCGAAATTATAGGTATATATCTGGACTTGTCATAACTCAATAACTTAGCCTTTGGAACACGAGTTAGGCCCATGATTCCATGAAGGAGCAAATCCGGCAAAACTGAAACAAATACACGAGTCAGCCCAACAACTTTTAAGCCGAGGTGACATGGACCAAGGAGTAAATGGCGTTCGGCCCAAAAACTACATCCCTGGTGCAGATCAGATACTAACAAAGTTCGACTGAAAAGAGATTAAAAATAGCCTAGCGTTATTAGGTATAGATTTCAAAAGAAATCCACAATCTCCCCGAGGCCCCAATCGTAGTCCGTATACCGTGGGGACACTGTAGCGCGCCATCTATTCGTATGTGATATCAACTTTTTCCATTGCTAGGCCAAGAGTTGGGATGCCAATTCCCCCCACTCTGCTGGGACTGTAATGTAGTAGCAGTATTAATTCCTCAGAATCCCCCTCAAAGTATAGCTAGTAGGTATCTTTGTAAAAAAATAGTGTATTTAGGTGTAATTCACGCTAGATGTATATCTAATCTCTCATGGTAAAATCTTTTTCTAATTAACCTAGGATCCCAGAACGGCCGGACACCTCGAAGAACTCTGAACTTCTGACCTCACTCCACAGTGCAAAGTTACCGAAGCCGAGCTCATGTTCTGTAAAGTGAAGCTAATTATTCACGGAAAGGGACCGGATGCGTAATTATAAATGGCGCCCATCAAATGGAATGCACTCATGCAGTTCTGTCCGGGACAGGACCAGTTTTTTCTCTCACCGGCCCACATTTGTCTTCAAGCCCAACGCTGTCTCAGGAGTCAGGACCTTGAAACCTTTTCTTGGCTGCAATATCTATTACAACGACAAGAGAAATAAAATAAGGGAAACAAGAAATAAAATAAAAGCGGAACATAAAACGACAAAAACAAAGTTAAAGTGCCTGTACAGATATATATCAGCGTCAGGGGGAAATTGTAAAAGCCAGCGGTTTCGGTGTAGGGTAGGGTACGGCCATTTCCTTCACTTTTGTTGGTTCAGTTTCGCCGCCTGCTTTTGTCCTTTTAAAGTAAACCGGCGCCAAAGCGAGCGAGCCGTGCAAGGAAAGGAGGACCGCAACGTCGCGCGCGACAATTCAGACGTCGTCCCTCACCAAATCGCCGACCGTGTGCGGTGAGGTGACCTTGTTTTCTTTCGCACGTCCTTCTCTGAACGCGACCGCCAACGCCGCTAGTGAGTGAGTAGTGACCCAGTGTTGCCGCTCGCTCGAGTGCAGTGCAGGGCAGGCTTCAGCTGAAGCTGCACTGATGTGAGGTGACTTTCTGCTGCAATTACCATTGCATCTGCCTGATTCAGAATCTGTAACAGCTGCATCACATTCCTACGCTTACCTCTCTGTCAATTCTAATCTTAGTCTTTTTTTTTTTCCGCGTACGAACTTGGAGGTCGATTCATGAGCTGCCCATTTGTGAGTTCTCTCCCTTTCTCCAACACACGATGCTGGTCCGACCTATGACTTCTACTAGTATACGTGGTCCAAAGACACCAATGGATCCAGGACCTAGCTAGGATGGGCTCGCATTTTGATGCGCTCGAGAATAGATTCTCTTTTGTCTCCGAAAGGTGCTTGGATCAAAAAAAAAAGGCAGAACGCCCTGATTAATCTAAGTACCTGATCACATTACTGCGCTGGGTACACAATCAGCGAGAGCTTTATAGCGAAGCTATTTACGTTCTCTTCTGCACGCTTTTCGCATTCACTACTACGAGTACTTACTAGCTGTAGCTGATGAAACCGTGAATGATTAGACTCGGAATCACCAAGAATAACGAATTACAATTAAGTGCGCTCCTTAAGCCATCAGCAACAACCAACAACCCTAGTACCAAAGCAGAGAGAATGTGGGTTTTCTTCTTTCAGTCGGCCGGTGCAGTGCCGGTACAATGATTATCATTCTGGTGCAGAATTCCCTCCTTGATAAGATTTTTTTTTTGTTTTGAAATAAAAAATCTCTAATTGTTTTGATCAATCAAAAGGAAAAGGACCTGCTTCCACAACTACCGCGCCTGTGAATCATCGCTTTCTGACGTCCTGTCTGAGGAAGGTGCGCCTAACACACCCTCCAGATGGTTAACTGGTGATCTTCCCTGGATCTTTGCTGAGTGGCCTACTGCCTTGTACTACTCACTTGATGCTAGTAGTTTGTTTAGTTGTTAACACGCCCTCCAGACTTTTTGTTTCACCTCATTTCTAAGTAGAGGTTGAGCTAGCTTCACCCCAAACTTCTCTGAACTTTGATTGAGTAGACAGACAAGCATATATAAATGGGCATATTCTTTTTATCGTGTTGATCTCTGCTAGCATCTGATTTGGTGCATGCAAGTTTCATCGATCACCAAGCCGGGAACTTTTGGGGCCGGGGTCAGACCCTCACTAGTACAGTAGGACTACACTCGCAATCATTGCTTAAGTGTTCAGCTTAGGGGAATTTTTGCGATACTTTTAACGTACGGCCGTGAAAGGTGGACTTGTCGCTACTCACTTGGCGCATCGATTAACGAGAAAAATTCACCAACGGTCATCCAACTTTAATAAATACTTTTACCCCTTCTTTCTACAACCATTTGAAAATAATAATTTTTTCAATTAAAATAAAAAGGCCAATATTAAAAAAAAAAGAAAATGGCCATACACAAAGTGATAAGCGGCAACGCCCCTAAATTTCTAGTAGGTGTCATCTAGGTCCCAAATGATGAAACCGTGAAAAATTAAAAATATAAAACCATCCAAGAATGAATACAATCAAGTGCGGTTTAATTTCTTTCAGCATCTTACCAATTTCACATTAAAAAATTCAAAATTAGTGGGTTTATATATCTCAGTCGGCCGGTGCACTTTCATATAGAATGTATTTTCATTTGGTGCAGAAAGATATCCTTTTTAAGATTTTTTTTTTTTTTTGAATTAAAAATCTGTTAAAAATTTATTTAATTTCAAAAGGAAAAGGACCTTAAATTCCAAAAAAACTCAAAACTAGAAAGTTGTAGAATCATCGCTTTCTACACGTCCTGTATGAAAAAGGTGCTCTAACACGAGATCTTCCAAATGGTTAAGTATTTTGAATATTCTATGGATCTTTAGCTAAATTGATTTACTTTTTTAAAAAAATTATGATGCGAAGTAGGTTGTTTGGTTGTTAAATGACACCCTCCGGACTTTTTGTTTCACCTCATTTCTAAGTAGAGGTTGAGCTAGCTTCACCCCAAACTTCTCTGAACTTTGATTGATTAGACAGACAAGCATATATAAATGGGCATTTCTCGAAAAGTCGTGTTGATCTCTGCTAGCATCGGTTTCAGATGGCACTCATCGATGCGTAGCCGGGAACTTTTGGGGCCTGGGTTCAGACGTACATACAAGTACAGTTCCATTCCATTCCATCGGCTGTTTTGGGTTGTTCTGTCAACTGGAATGGGTCGCAGCTGCTAATTGCAGCACGGCAGAGGGATTGGCTTTGCTTTCGGAAAAAAAATTGCAGAGGAGCAAAGAAGACTCGTAGTGGTAGTGCTCCTTCCAACATACTAGAGTACTAGTACTACTTACTTGAAACGCAGTTAAGATGTATAGCACGCATCACGTGATCAAATTAAAGTACCAGGTCCAGGTGAGGTGGTATTTAAATTTACACTCATAAAGTCCCTTTTAAATTTTAGAAGTAAGTTTCAGGGAAATTAAAACGTCAGAAAACCAGCCGGACAAAAGCGAATCAAACAGAAAATTTGCTTTGAGCATCTTAACAATGTTTGAATGTTAAAAAATTTAAAACTAGAAAGTTATATATCTCATCGAGCGCTACAACTTTCATATAGAAAGTATTTTCATTTGATAGCATATAGGAAAGATATGATTTTTCAAGGCGACAAGCTCCGCGCCCGACGATTAAAATTACGTTGAAAATTTATTTAATTTTTTGAGTATCTTAACGACCTCAAATTAAAAAAAAAACTCAAAACTAGAAAGTTGTAGATCTCATCGAGAGCTACAATTTCTATATAAAAATCATCTCTATTCGAGATCTTATAAAAAGATACAATATTTTGAATATTCTATAGACTGTAGCTAAATTAGATTTTCTTTTTTAAAAAATTATATGCCGAATTAATTATAGTATTTGGGACCTAAATAACACCCTCTGCTAAGTTTAAGGACCTGTGGTGATCACTTTAAAAGTTTGGGACCTAGATGATGACACTTTTTAAACCAAATTGAGGGACCTTTTCTCTCGATTAATTAACGAAGCCGCTTATTTCTCGAAAAGTTCCGTAGCAATTCCCGGGCCCTCGGTTTCAGATGGCACTCATCGATGCGTAGTAGTACTTGCTTGCCTGTAGTTGCTATTACGTACATACAAGTACAGTTCCATTCCATTCCATCGGCTGTTTAGGGCTGTACTGTCAACTGTGATGGGTCGCAGCTGCTAATTGCAGCACCGAGAGGGATTGGCTTTGCTTTGAAAAAAAAATTGCAGAGGAGCAAAGAAGACTCGTAGTGGTAGTGCTCCTTCCAACATACTACCAGAGTACTAGTACTACTTAGGCCTTGTTTAGTTTGGTGCAAGTTTTTTTTCCACTCTCTCTCCTCACATCAATTATTTCCCCGCATATAAATAGTATTAAATATAAATAAAAAAAATAACTAATTACATAGTTGGGTTGTAAATCACGAGACGAATCTTTTTGAGCCTAGTTGGGCCACGATTGGACAATATTTACCACAAACAAACGAAGTCTTACTGTGACTTTCTAATCTCTCTCCTCTCACAAATTGTTTCCCACATGTAAATAGCATTAAATATAAATAAAAAAAATAACTAATTACATAGTTGAGTTGTAAATCACGAGACGAATCTTTTAAAGCTAGTTGGACCATAATTGAACAATATTTACCACAAACAAACGAAGTGCTACAGGACTTTACACTCTCTTTCCAACCTCCATCTAAACAAGGCCTTACTTGAAACGCAGTTAAGATGTATAGCACGCATCACGTGATCAAATTAAAGTACCAGGTCCAGGTGAGGTGGTATTGCTTGCTACACTTAAAGTCCGCTTTTACGTTTCAGAAGTAAGTTTACAGGGAAGTGCTAGTAACGTCAGAATGACTGCAGCGGGACAAAAGCATAGCACTCAAACAGAAAAGTTGCTTGGAGATCTGGCTAGTGTTTGAATGTTTAAGGCTTTAAGCTATCGATGCGCGGCAAAGAGAAAGTGCTCCCCAAATGAAAGACCGTCCGGAAACTTTGCTCAAGCATGGCGACACGGCCACAGCCCCAGCCCCAGCATGTTAAAACAAAATTAACTTTAGCGAGCGAGGGTCTACTGCCAAGGTTTGTGTACTCTAGCAGATGATGTACTGGTAGCCACTAGCTACTCGTATCGTGGGTGGTGATCAATCATTGCTTGCACCAAAAACGGAGAAGAGACAACGCGCTAGAGACGAGTAGTGCGGATGCGTACCCACGGCGGGCCGCGGGCACCTTCGGCGCGTCTGGAATCTGCATCCGGCGCGATTGGCGTGGCGGCCACCCGACCCCGACCGGCCAGCGCGCCGCGGAGCATGGCTCATTTTGGCTCTCGGTCTGGTCCCCTACCTGCCGTTGCACCCGGCAGCAAGGCAGATCACGGAAAAGTGGCGTGCGTGACCCGGGGGACGACGGACGGGCAGGGGCACCGGGACGCGGGCTCCAGTGCGGTGCCTCCATCCAGGCTGGGTGGGTGTGGTCGATGCCGAGCGGTGAGTGGGGTGAGGGGCGGCGGTGCGGTGAGGCCGCGCCGGTTAATAATTTGGGGGCTTATCCCCCCGGGCGGGCACAGTGAAAAGGCCTGAAAAAGCTGTGCCCGGGTGGGGGCGACGGGGGTGCCCGTGCCGCCAAGGTCGAGCGGTGGCTTTGGGTGCGGGGGAGCGCGTGGAGTGGACTCGCGCCTCTCGCGCTTTTTCATTTCCCCCCTCAAATCATCGCATTCTGCGCCCGACCACCCACCGCGCGATCGCCCCAGCGGCGCGGCAGCGGGGATCGTGTTGCGGATTGCGAGGGAGGGAGGAGGTGGGGCCTGGGCCCGCCGGGTGGCGTCCGCGCAGGCGCTGCCCCTCCACGTCAGTTGGCTTTTCCTGCAGGCCCATTGGAACAGGGGCCCTCCGTCGCTCGGCCGCTAGGGGGCAGGGGCTCCACGCGGACTCCTCTCGCTTTTTCCCTCGTTGAAAAGTTGAAAAGCAAAAGTATCTACTGAGTATAAATTCACAAAAAAAAAGTATCTACTGGAGTAACCCCACTGTGTTTATATCGATGGATTGGGAAATTGGTGAGTGGCATTTGGCAAGCCCTCGAAAATGGCACAGCTACGCAGACGCAGGGACAAGACGAGCCCTGTGATCACAAAACATCGTTACATGGGGTGCATTCGTGTGGGGGGAAAAGCTCATTACTTTATATACCAGATAGAATTTTCGTAGCATGGTACGTTGCCATCCATGTTTGCAACTATCTTCTGCAACAAAATATGATTTCAAGTTTTGAACTATCTTCTGCAACAAAATATGATTTGCTATTCTATTGAATCATTCAATCCCACGAAACTATATTAAACCGAGATTAATAATGGCAGAAATTGGTCACCAAGCAAACATGTGTCGCCGCGGTGACAGAATCTGATGGGCTTAACTATTCTGTACTGCCTGTCTACACATGGCCAACCGCCGC
This sequence comes from Chrysopogon serrulatus, assembly GCA_015844335.1. Classification (NCBI taxonomy): domain Eukaryota; kingdom Viridiplantae; phylum Streptophyta; class Magnoliopsida; order Poales; family Poaceae; genus Chrysopogon; species Chrysopogon serrulatus. The sequence continues at coordinate 10,611 of JADLZL010001847.1, forward strand.
GAAGGGCGAAACGCAACTGCGGCAACCTTTTTTATGCGGGACGCCGGAGGCCGGACGCGCAACAGCCTGCGATCCGTGCGCCTGCCTCTACAATCCTCTCTCGGCCGCCTGTCCCTCTCTTTCCTCTGACTTCGCTGCCTCCTCCTCGTCCGTCTCGCCCGGTCCTCTCACTCGAAGACTCCTCCGTCCGTCCTCTCGCTTCGCTTCCAAGTTCACCCCAATGGCGACGCAACCGCTTACATCACCACCGCGCCGCACGCCGCGCGCTTGAGCGAGAAACCGATAGCGCCCACCGACCGCGCGCGCGCCCGCCCGCCTTCGCGGCGCATGGCGGCGCCGGGGCTGGACCAGGTCATGGCGTTCCTCACCGACCACGGCTTCGCCGGCGCGGCGTCCGCGCTCCGTGACGACGTCCTGGCACGCACCGCCGCCGGGGACGAGAGCCACGGCGCCGCATTAGATCCCCATCTCCCGCCGCTCCGGATGCCCGCCTCCGCCGCCGGTGCTGGCGCGGGCGCTGGCACGCCGGCGCCTGCGAGCCCCGGTTCCAGCTCCGGCTCGGCGTCGTCGTCAGCTTTCGTCAGCATGCGCTCCACGCCCTCAGGTACCCGAGGCACGAGGCATTTTTGTCGCTAGCTTTAAACCCTCTGCTCCTTGCTTTCCGTGGGCGGCGTACCACACAATCTCGATCTGTGCGCCGGTATTTCCGCGGCTATGGCTTCGGGGCCAATTCGGCGCTGATGATTGGATTAGCACGTGTGTTTTTCTGTGGAGATGAACTTTGTAACATAATCGATTTCCGATTTTGTAGGAGAGTTGTTAAACCTCTCCGCCACTTCAATTTCCGTCTCTGCGCTGGGTTCAGTGTTTAGTGCCGAATTTCTGCACATTTTACCAATTCAATTCTGAACGGAAATCCCTTGTTGTTTTTGCCGATTACAGGGCTGTTGAATCCGTATGGGCTATGGTCGCCGCGGCATTCGCAGTCCGACGCATCTTCATCGGAGATGGAATTTGGTACAGCGCGCCAGTACGACACCACCGATCTCTTCTTCCAAGAGGACTGGCTCTACGACGATCACCTCTTCCCCAGCAAACTGGACGATGAGGACGACGAAGGCAAAGAGGAGGACAAGTTTGTACTGGATGCTCACGATGGCTCAGAGCAGGTAGAGATAGGCAAGCTAGGTGCAGGCCATAACCACCGTCATGAACACATCGGTGATGACCGATGTGAGGGTTGCGCTGAGGTGTACACATGCTCATCGCCACTGTGTGGTTGCTGTGGTGGGGGACTCAAGAATGATGAGCTTGATGTAGCCAGGAGCTCAAGCTCCACTGTGTATGGGAGATACCAGATCATGGATGACCAGACAGAGATACTGGATGATTGTGCGCAGGATGGGTTTCAGTTGAAGCAGAGTGCAGATATTTTGTTTGAATGTGGTATGCCAAGGGATCCTGGACGAGGAGATGATGATTCAGAGCTGAGTGTTGTGGAGAAGGAGCTTCAAATGCTCAGTTCATTTGATACTGATGCTGCTGCAAGTAAGTGCTTCTCAAGCCTTCCACTAAAGTTCATTTCTTCACCTACTAGCACTCCTTATTTATTTGTTTGTTTATTTGAGTTGGGGAGGTGGAGGCATCCTGCAGAATTTTGGTAGCAGCACAGTATATAGCTTGTCCATTATAACCCACTTTATGGCCAAAGATAATGTGAATTTATTTATTGAATTTAATGTTGGTGGAAAAGGGGAATAAATAATAACAATGAATAGGTTACATTCTGCGGAGCTGCCTTGTGAAAGCGAAATGTCTGTTGCAATTTGTTTGATGTGTAGTTTAACAAATGGTGGGGGAAATGTTATACTACACACTAGTAAAATATTTTTATGCAATATTTACAGTTCGTCAATACGGTTACCTTTTTATGATTATGTTCCTCATAGATTATCTCAGGAAATTCTAAAGAAGCAGAGTTTGTTTATGCTGGTAAAAGATGTTCTGCGTTTAGAACCTAACTTTGGTTAAACAATTGCTATATACAATTAGGGTCTTAAAAACACACATTTCAAATACGATGGTCTTGTTTTTAATGTATTTGGTCAATTGCATTTAAAAAATGTAAATCCATCTTTATATTTGTGAGTAATTTAGTATCGGTTTGCCATTTGAGCTGGTCCTTGTTAGAGGCTACCTTTTGCTTATGTGCTGGGTCTAATTCTCTTCATGTATTTCATAGATCACGGTGTACATGATTTCACAGACAATGGTGAGCTCAATGGCAGCTGTGACAAAAATATGAAAAGCGGCATTGATAAAGAATATCCGAAAGGCCATAGTATACAACCATTCCCTGAAAGTGGTGATCCTGATGAAGCATTTGAGTTTCAAAATGTTGGATCATTAGATGCAGATGTTCAACATTCTACTGCTCTTAAAGCTGAGGAAGATGCTGAGACAAATATTGATCTTGCTCTCTCTGATTTTCACCGAGAATATGAGGTATTTGAATTGAGAATTATCCACCGCAAGAACAGGTTCACAATCTCTTTTTTTACTTTCAATTCTCTTTGTTAAATTTTATGTTGGTTGATCCATTTCCGTACTTATATAATATAGGCATCAACTGCAGGACTGGCTTTGAAGAAAACAAAGATTTCCCCATTGTCTTAAATTCGGTTGTTGCTGGAAGATATTATATCACTGAATATCTAGGCTCAGCTGCATTCAGCAGGGTTGTGCAAGCACATGATCTTCAGACAGGAATGGATGTTTGCCTTAAAATAATTAAAAACGATAAGGATTTCTTCGACCAGAGTTTGGATGAGATAAAACTTCTGAAGTTTGTGAACAAATATGATCCACTAGACGAGCACCATGTATTGCGCCTCTATGACTACTTCTACCATCAGGTACATGCTTCATACATGTACGGTGGCAGATTTTGGTGGGATTTTTTCAATTCTCATGACCTTGCATGCTACTGATGGTGAGCAAATATTGACAGGAACACCTTTTTATTGTCACTGAACTACTGCGAGCAAATCTATATGAGTTTCAGAAATATAATCAGGAATCTGGTGGTGAGGTGTATTTTACTTTGCCTAGGATACAGGTATATTCTCTGTCCTTCACTGAGATGTTCTCCTTGAGACCATGGCTGCTACTTATAATGAGATCACACTTGTATATAATGAGCATTTGCGACAAAATTTTTCTAGCATGCTACAGCTTGGCAAATATGACTAACTCTTTTAAGTTATGTGTTATTATAAGTTTCATTCAGAAAGTTACAAAGTTCTAGCAATTTGAAAGTTTGCCTTTGTTGCAGGTTATAGCTCGGCAATGTTTAGAGGCCTTGGTTTACTTGCACCGTTTGATGATCATTCATTGCGACCTAAAGCCAGAAAATATTCTTATCAAGAGCTACAGTAGATGTGAAATTAAAGTCATTGATCTGGGAAGTAGTTGCTTCTTGACAGACAACTTATGCCTCTATGTCCAATCACGCTCTTATCGAGCTCCTGAGGTCATTCTGGGCCTACCTTATGATCAGAGGATTGACATTTGGTCTCTTGGTTGCATCCTTTCTGAATTGTACACTGGTGAAGTAAGTATGTTTTATTTACTTGAAATGGTTAGCAGCTTGTAGGATTGCAACAGAGTGGTCTTAGTATTATTTTGGCAAAATTGTGAGGCCTCTTTTCTTGTATGAACACAATGCCTACATATAACTCCAACCATAATTAGAAATTTATCTTTTTTATTAATGTTGTAAGCACATGTGAGCTGGAGAGTTGTTGAGTGGGTGTTTGGGTGCTTCTTTTCCTTGCAACTATAGCTTCTGTCCTTTACATGTGACAGGTATTATTTCCTAACGAGCCTGTGCCCATGATGCTTGCTCAAATGATTGGGATAATCGGCCCAATTGACATGGAAATGCTAGAATTGGGACAGGAGACACAGAAGTATTTCACTGATGATTATGACCTTTTTACGAAGAATGAGGTAAGATTCTTTGTTTTCATACTTGCTTACCTGCCTATAGTAAGGCTAAATAAGTATTCTTGATTCGAAAAACCTATATTGCAATAGTTGTTTGTGAGTGTTTCCCTCGCCTTCATAATTCTTGTTGCACCTTAACCCAACTTAACCAGATTTTAATTTTGAATACGCTACAGAATTATATTTATGTGGCTTCTTACTCACTTGATACGTTAAAGACATAACTTTATGGCCTTGTCAGTTTATTTGTTCGAATCGAGAAGAGCTAAGTTTTCCTTTTAATTTTAGTTTCACTATGTGCATATCTAGCACTGTTGGTTGTAGAATAGTAAAACCCTAACACATCCCATCTTTGCCTTTTTGTATCCAGGAGACAGATCAGCTAGAGTATTTGATCCCAGAGAAATCCTCCTTGCGACAACACTTACAATGTCCTGATTCAGAATTTGTCGATTTTCTGTCTTATCTGCTGCAAATTAACCCCAGGAAAAGACCTACAGCTGACGAAGCCCTACAGCATCCATGGCTTTCTTTTTCGTACTAGTGAGAAGCCATCCAGTGCTTTCTTCACATACAAGGATTAGTTTGTCTCCTAATTTGGAGCCCTCATAAAGTTATTGAAAAATATCGATTTTCTTGGAGTTTCTCTTAATTAACGTGAATCATTACTCTTTTCCTTCGGTTGTAGAAGACCCCTCCTTTTGTGGGTGCAGGATTATTCCTTTTTGTGTGTGTGTGTGTGTGTGTGTGTCTTCAGGGTAATTCTTGGTGTGAACCCCTGCTGTGAGTGATTCATGTAAATATCAGAAAATTTTCCGCGGTGTATTTGTACAGTTGAAAGCCCACTTTTGTACTCCATCTGATCCATTAATGATAACATGAAAAAAAAAAATATAGTCCAATGTTTCATCATTGTTGGCTCTATCGTTGATGTGTCCAATACCATTTAATTTAGTACATTTAGATTTTCAAGTGCACGTGAACGGTTTTCGCTGTAAACCGCTCAAGATGCCATTTGATTTGTTTGTGGCTTATTCTTATTGAAGAAACAAGAATGGAGCCAGCTGGGATGGCAAATCGTCATATCCTATTTTCTGAGGTAAGATATAGTTAATAAAATAAAATGGTTCAAACTTGACAATGTGCCGTGTGAGTTTGTGATTACCCTGTGAATTCCTGCGTCCTATTCCTGATAGAGTCCTGAGGAAAAACGGATCCAGCTCGTTCAGGCGCAGCCGCCAGCGGGCCAGCCGGCCGATGCAAGCCCAATGGACCAATGGACGGCACACACTGCTCGGATGCCACCGCCTTGCTCGAACTTTCGATTTGCGCCTTTCGCTCATTCCTGGTGACGTCTCCACCAACGCCAAAAATCTCCTATCCTTTCCCCCCCCTCCCTCCCCTGCCGCGCCACTGCCATTCCCGCTCCCACGCGGCCACGCGCCGACACCCAATGCCGCCCACTACGGCCGCGGCCACGGCCACGGCGCTCCCATCCCCTTCTCACCGCAAGGCCCCCGCCGCGAAATCCGTCTGGCTGAACCCCAACCTGCCCACCTCTCACCCCCTCCACCAGCGCCACAAGTCCGCCGCCGAGCTCCAACAACGGCAGCACGAGGACCGCACGGTCGACGTCCCCGCCCTCGTGACCGCGCTCTCCGCCGCGCGGACGGCTGCCGACCTGGCCGCCGTGCTCGCCCCGCACCGACCCGTCTCCGCGCGCCTTCTCGGTGCGCTCCTCTCCCGCCTCCCCGACCCGCGCCGCGGCGTCGCGCTGCTCGACCTACTCGCACCGGACCTCCCGGCTCCCACGCTCCTCATCCCCTATAACCTACTCCTCCGCTCCTCCTGCCGCGCTGGCGAGCTCCGCCTCGCCTCCGGCCTCCTCCTCGAGATGCGGGAGAGGGGCGTGACCCCGGACGCGTTCTCCTACTCCACCCTCCTCGCCGCGCTCACCCGCTCGGGCCACCTCGACCATGCCCTCACCTTCCTGCCGCTTATGGAGGATGACGCCGTGGCTCCGGACCTGATCCTCTTCTCCAACCTCATCCACCTCGCCCTCCGCGGTGGCGACGCGCCTAAAGCCCTGGCGCTCTTCTCCCGGCTGCGCGCCGCGGGGATCAGGCCCGACCTCAAGGCGTACAACGCCGCCGTCGCCGCCTACTGCAAGTCCGACCTTATCCGGGACGCCAAGCGGCTGCTGCTCCACGACATGCCGGCCGACGGCGTCGCGCCAGACGCGGAGACCTACTCCCCCATCCTCGCCGCGCTGGCGCGAAGAGGGCGGCACCTCGCGGCCGTGTCGCTCTTCTCGCACATGCGCGCCGTGGCGCGCGTCAAGCCGGACCTCTCGGTGTTCAACATCATCCTCAGCGCGTACGGGCAGCTGGACCTCGCGCGCGAGGCGGACCGGCTGTTCTGGTCCATGCGCCGGGCCGGCGTGCCGCCAAGCGTGGTGACCTACAACACCATGCTCCGTGTGTACGGCGATGCCGGGCTGTTCGGCGAGGCGGTTCACCTGTTCGACCTCATGCGCAGCGCTTCCGATGGCAATGGTGGCGCTGGTAGCAGCGTCAAACCGAACGTGGTGACGTACAACACCATGATTGCCATCTACGGCAAGTCGCTGGAGGACGAGAAGGCCGGGAGGTTGGTGCAGGACATGCAGGCCAGTGGCGTCCAGCCCGATGCCATCACTTACTCCACTATCCTGTCCATATGGGTGAAGGCCGGGAAGCTCGACCGCGCTACCAAGCTGTTTGAGAAGCTGAGGGAAGCTGGCACGGAGATCGACCCAGTGCTGTACCAGACAATGGTAGTGGGGTATGAGCGTGCCGGGCTTGTCTCACAGGCCAAGCGTTTGTTGCGCGATCTGAAAGACCCGGAGGGCATCCCCAAGGAGACGGCCATCAAAATCTTGGCCAGTGCCGGTCGTCTGGAAGAGGCCGCATGGCTGTTCCGTCGTGCGTCCAACACCGGCGAGATCAAGGACTCATCTGTGCACAGAGCAATGATGGACTTATACGCCAAGAACCGAAGGCACCGGAATGTGATCGAGGTGTTTGATGAAATGAGGAAATTGGGCCATTTACCAGACTCGGAGACGATTGCTACCGCGATGAATGCTTATGGCAAGCTGAAGGATTTTGACAAGGCCGCGACGCTGTACCAGTCGATGCGGGAGGAAGGCTGTGTGTTCTCAGACCGGGTGCACTTTCAGATGATTAGCCTCCTTGGTGCTCAGAAGGACTTCAAGGCGCTGGAAGTGCTGGTTAGCGAGCTAAGCCAAGACCCAAACATCGACAAGAGGGAGCTTTATCTTGTGGCTGCCGGCGTCTATGAGAGAGCATACAAGATTGATAAGGCATCCCAGATTATAAGCCAGATACGAAGTTCCAACGAATTCGATGTCCAGAAAGTCAGATAAAAGGATCCATGTGTGACAATTATTGTGCTTACTGCTAATATTAATGATTACATTTGGTTGTCGAGATGTAAACTTGACATCGATGAGCCAGAACTATTCATTAGACTATCTTAACTGTCAACAATCAAATTTTACAACAGAAGCTGATATACAACAGTTAATTGATATAAAATGCTCCACTACACAGATACAAATCTGAAGTCATGCTAGATTACAATTTTCTTATCTTCGGATGTGACAACTCCATATGGACAGTGACTCAGTTTTATCAGGAACCCTAGATGAATATTGATAATAATGTACAAGTGCTCTCCCTTAAGGGGCTTATAGAATAGTAGGCACTTCAGCCTTCATCAAAACAATTCCATTGTGCGGCAGCAAAACTTACACAACCTGATTAGTTTGGGGGATCCCATGCTTTTGGAACCATTCTGGCATGTGAAACCTTTCATGCAATACAGGTCTGACATCTTTCTGGAGGGAAAGATGCTTCAGGAGTGGAAATATAACCGTCATGAGCTGAAATGTTTAGTCAAGAAAAAATCAGTGCAATTTTTAGGCTAGAAGTTCAGGTCATGCAAAACTTGTGCTCATCGTCAGTTACCTGGTCATCAGAATGTTGTCCAGCTGAAAATGGAACACAAGGTATTCCATTCAAAGGTTGAAGAATGAAACTGAACGGATTGTTGTCAACAATGACAATCCTGCCGAAATCTTTTGACACGCAAGAAAGATCTTTCACATGTTCTCTGTATTCCCTGCAATAATGCAACCCATTAATATCAGACCATTGGCAAACAAACATGGTATGCATCAATCAGGCAGGAAGAGGAAAAACATCAACAAACAGGTGTATTATGATTGAACAACTCGGTGAATCAGCAGTTCAGCACAAACATGCATGCTAAAGGAAGCATCCATAGTTGTACACAGGCAATGATGATTGATCAAGACACCCAACAAAAATACACATTAAATATATTGTAGAAGTTCTGAAGTGCAGATACTCCGAGAAATACTTGGCAAAGAAGATAAAATGGATGCTAAAATCTAAAAACCACTAACATTCCATGTGTACAATATGAACATCATTATTGATTGCCGTGTACAAGCATTGGCTACACTTTTTCCCTCCACTTAAGAAAGATGCTGGAATTGGAATGCTAACTAAGTTTGGAGACATCCCAATAAGGTAACAGGTCTCACACAAGAATATGAAGCAACAACATAGTGGTGTACGACATGATTTGTATACAGAAGGTAATGCAACTTACGTGGTAACAGTTGATGGGCGATAGAGACGCAGTCTGAATCTATTGTGAACATCGATTCGGTCAACCAAAGGTCTAGCATAACCTGAGGAGAAGCACGGATAGGTTAAGTGAGGAAATGCGTGAAAATTGATTGGGCTCTTATGGTTACAAAAAGTAAAAGCAGCAAACATACCTTCTAAACCTGCTGTGAAAAGAATAAGATCTGCAAATTCACTAGTTTTCTGCAAGAACTCATGCAAACCAGGGCGCTCAAAAACGGTCACATGATTCACCTTCTGTTTTCCTTCAACATCCTTTAAAGTTTACAAAAGCAAAAGCTCATTTATCAGTAGTGATTCAAACTATTATAAACAAAGTAACATATAGCAAAGATAAAAGTTTGGTACCTTATCAGACGATATACATTCCATATCAAAGCAATGTAATCCTGCTTCAACAGCTTGTGTGCGCACAATAGCAGGAAGACTAGATGATTCATATGCAGAAACTAAAGTCTCATCCAAGTCAAGCACCACCTGAACAGACAGTCCTAATGTTGTCAGAATATTCGATGGGTAAACACAAGAGAAAATGTACAAGCTGACCTCATTTCAAGGCAATTAAGTAGTAATGCTTAGCAACAATATACCTTCCAGTTTTCAGTTTTGGCTCCATTTATGTGAAGCTATAAGCTTCTTTGCCTATCCAAACTATTAGAAATCCAACTATGAGCATACCTTACAGTATAACAGCCCATGTACTGGATCATCTATAATCAGCTGATAAGATACTATGTCATAATCCAGCTACAATCAAGATGTTCAACAATGATGGCAGGATATCTACCCACCTACACACAATGACAGGTAACCAGTAACCTGGAACTATTTCCCACAGCTTCACTACAAGATCACTGGAAACGTATTGCCACTGGTCCAGCGAGGAGATAATGCAATTGTAAGTACGTATTACTAAAACAAGCAAGCCCTTATTTTGCAGTTGCAGCACAACTAATTGCCCAAGCTAAATAAGCCATGATGATAACTTCATACACACAATCCTCAGGGAAGGGCGGAAGGCCTGCTACACAGTATAGAAATGCTAATAAATCTACACCAACCAAAAAAAACAACTGAACTACCTGAACTAAGCCACCAAACCTCGATTAACCTTAAATCAGCCACTCCACCTAATCGCAATCACCACTGAATTCCGAAGCATCATCCAATTTGATCAACATGCGATTCACAACGTCCCAAGTCCACTATACTATTCGATTGAAAACCATATACTCCACAAAGGCACCATTTTCCCCACCCCGGACATCAAAAGCTCCACCGAATCGAATAAAAATCCGAATCTTCGTACCGTGAGGCGGCCCAGGGACTCAGGCGGAGATGTCGGGGCAGGCGCCACGTCAGCAGGGATCTCGGAGTGGAGCGGCATGAAGGCCACCTCCGGCGACGGCTCGGAGGACGCGGGCCCGGAGAGGAGCGGGTAGCGGAAGCCGACGAAGGACAGGAGCTGGGCGCAGGAGGGCGTGCCCCGGAGGATCTGGAGCAGGACCTGTAGGAGGAAGCCGATCCACCCCACCACCGCCCGCCACGCCTGCGACGCCACCTTCCCCCGCTGCTGCTGCTGCGCCGCCGCCGCCGCGGTCGGCGAGTACACCTCCGCCGCCGCCATGGGAGCCGGCGACGAGCTGTCGCGCCACGTGGCGTGGGGGTTGCCGGTCCGGGAGGCTGTAGACGGGGAGGACGGAGGGAAGGCGGGGCCGGAGGCAACCGGAGGAGGAGGAGGTGGTGGTGGTGGTCGGTCTCCGCGCCCGCGTCCGTGTACGTGGAGTTTTTGTGGGCGGGTGAGCTTAGCGGAATAGGTTATGGGTGATAGGTGTAGTAGATTCAGGGGTCCCCGCCTGTCAGGGGTAGTACAGCTGGACCAGAAGAGTTGCCGCGAGTGGTAATTATCGTACGCCCACACGCGGGTTTCAGTTTTTTCTTGCAATTAACCAGTATTTCTTTTTTTATTTCCGCATTTCTCTATTTCTCTCTTGCTGCGATGGAAACAACGATGGCGGCACAGTGATGTTGACTCACATTAGTACAGCTTAAAACATATGTAGTAGACCTCAACCGGGTTTGTTTGATTTGGGTACCATCATATCCTTTTGTCATACGCTAAACTTTCAAACCTCCTGGATTGACAATTTGACATATTCTTTGCCGGACTAATTGCAGACTATAGAACGGTTTTTAGTCAATCATAAGCATGGCTGCTATAGGCTATAGCAAATATATAGACTACATAGTACTGCTTGGAAAATCATCTCTGTGACCAAAAAGTGTGAGAAATGATCATTTGCAACCAAGTACAAAAATTTAGCTGTCACAGGACAATATTCCTTCCTGCCTGCTCTAAACACGCCATGCTCCGAACCAAAGGCATTGCTTTTCTGAGCATTTCTTTTCTTGGTGATCATACCAAAGTAGCCTTTGATCCCCTTTGTGTTCTAAGAACAACAAGAACAAAGTGTGGGCCATGCTTCGTATATTTTAATATTACTTGGAATAGTGGTTTGGTAACAGGCAGGCACGGAGGCACCCAGGTACCTAACCAAAGCTGTGTAGACAGAGACAGTAACCTCATCTAGCTGGGTTCAGCCGTTCAAGTAATATCCACCACGTGTTCTCGTATAGAAAGATAAAAGGAAATACAGAAATGCCCGTCTGCCAGGAGTTAACATCGTGACAAGTCTCGATCAATGACAAGTCTCGATCAAATTACTATACTATACTATATGGTCCATGATATTCGTTATATGATATTGCCATCAGTCATGTCAAGTGAGACGTGTTCATGGAAGGAGTTATTAGGGTAAGATTTTTTAATAATATAAAAGAAATAATTTCTGGATTGATTATGGTGCATCAACCAAATTAGTTACAATTTTCACATTCTTTGTTTGATTTTTTTTTCAATGATTCAGTGGTCTATAGAATTTAATGAACCCACAACTACTGAACGCTTGTTGCCACAAAAAAAATAGCAATCGTGTACCATGCTTGAGCTCGCCATATATACGCTGAGCTGAGTATTGGACAAGGTAAAAACTGGAAGAATCTAAATTGCTTAATTTGAGGGCAAAAATGCTTTGCTCTGGTCTTGTACATCTGTAGGTGCAAAAGACAACTTTCATAAATTCTCATTTGGCCTTTAAAAATATGCATGATTGCATGTCATCCACTAGACGTGCCCTGCTTGTATACGTACTCTGACTGGAAATAGTTGGAGCAGGGCAGACCCATACAATACGGCCGTTTTGTATATGATGATGTCACGCCCTGGATCAGTCCAAAAGCTCCTCAGGATTCTATATATATATAAAAAAAATCCTTCAGGATTAGCCTCAGCTTGGTCATTGGCTCCACCAATGCCATCCACTTATCTCGCGACGGGACATGAATAAACGGAGTACTCCGACCTTTGGATTACGCGAGTACCTAGCGGTTCGCGTTAAAAAAAAAAAAAGTACGCTGCTCGCCAGTTTTTAATAAAATAGGGTTATAGGCATTTAATAATGGCGTAATTTTTCTTTGGCTAAAATCAAGCTATAACGGGATATACTGGCAACTATAGCGAGCTATTTGCTACTACCTCGATTTTAACTCTCTAGGTCCATTTCATGTAAAGAAGCCAAAATACCAACTAAAACCAGATAAGTCAATTTTGGCTGGCTTCACCCACACAGACAAAGAAATTCTTCAAATTCTCTAGCTTCGTTCCTAAAACGTTTGGCAAGGCTTCAGGTCTGATTGGTTTAGTTGTAAATTATAGAAAAGCTACAGTGAACTATGAAAAAAAAATATTGTGAGCTATGTATTCGGAGATGAGCTGCTCGCCCGAATTTGTGCCTGCTGTTCTTGTCAGTGATGAAAGCGGGGCTCAGGATGCTGCGTTGTTTCCGTGGAAAGCGTTTGGACTGCTCGATTGATTTCGGCTCATTCCGTGAGAGAGAATAAGCCGAAATCTGCCAAATAAATTCGAGTGAACGGAACTGATATGGTGAACTGGTGACGTTCGCCTTCACACTATGCTCTTTCTTAGCAAGGCTTAACCTAGGACATGGGCCCGAAAATAATGACAAATCACTGTTGTCTAGTAACTAGTAATGTTCTTCACAAGGCGCGCTGGACGTGTATATATATACGAATACAAACCGAAGCGTTCAAGCTGCTGGCGTGTCCAAAGGGGAAATAATGACAAATGACCCTATTTTCCCTTTGACACACACTCAGCGAAAAAATAATCCCAAATCACGTAGGTTTGTGGACGGGGTTGGCGTGCGCGACGCCTAAAACCGATAAGTCAATTTTGGCTGGCTTCACCCCATGCAATTCCAAATTCCCACATCAAGGCTTCAGGTCTGATTGGTTTAGGAAGAACAGTGAACTATGAAAAAAAATATTGTGAGCTATGTATTCGGAGATGAGCCCTCGCCCGAATTTTGCCTGCTGTTCTTGTCAGTGATGGCGGGGCTCAGGATGCTGCGTTGTTTCTGTGGAAAGCGTTTTCTTTCACGGCTCATTCCGTGAGAGAGAATAAGCCGAAATCCCAAATAAATTCGGAGTGAACGGAACTGATATGGTGAACTGGTGACGTTCGCCTTCACACTATGCTCCAGCAAGGCTTAAAAATGGGCCCGAAAAAATGACAAACCCTAGTAAAGATGTTCTTCACAAGGCGCGCTGGACGTGTATATATATATACGGGCTGCTGGCGTGTCCAAAGGGGTGCATCCTATTTTCCATGGCCGCCGCGTAAAATAATCCCAAATCTCCTCCGGCCCCATGCCACCCCATCCCCGTCCCGCAACGTCATCAGGCACAAAAAAGGCGAAAAGAACCCCACGGGCCGCGGGTGCATCCCCCTCCATGACCGCCGACCGCTTCTCTCCTCCTCGGCTCCACCGCCATGCGTCATCAGGCTAAGAACCCGCATCGCCGCCATGCGCGCTAGCGCCAGCGCCGCCCAGCCCGCGCAGATGGAACGCACGCAGATGCAACTAAACTGCTGCGTGCTTATCCTACTTTCTACTGTTTGAAGTATGAATTGAATGGCCATAGCCATGCACCCAAAAACTCCATCGTTAAATTTGATGATTATCTTTATCTTTTTGCAGGATGGGTTGCTGTTCTTGTCTATTCAATTGAATAAAAGTAATGAGAGGCTAACACCATTCTGTTCCAATGTTGCAGATTCTTTCTGATGGCTAAAAATGCCTAACAAGTAGCTCTTTGCATATATGCAAGCTCACATGAAGACGCAGGATGATGACTGGCCAGAATGCCTAATGGTACACATTCTCTTCTTTTTTTCTGGTATGAGATAATACTGAGTAGGTGGCTATCAAATTGGTATGAGATAATCTGATACTATTTACAGGCCATTTTTAGTCTGACATTCAGCATCACATTGTGTCATTCCTTGTAAATTGACTTGTGGATCCAGTTCCAAACATGGTTCTGTTACCTAGATGGAAGGTATAGCAGCTCCTTTTTTTTTAAAAAAAAGTAACAAATCATATTTTCATAGTGCCGATTTGTGTCGATTTGTTTACCAGGAATCTGTAAAATTAGGGCATCCTCAGCTTCATTATGAGTCAAAACTATACATGCTTCTCCAAGAAGGAAGTAAGTACCAATACAAGGACTTGTTCAACTACACTGCAACAAAAAAGTTCTCTATTAAAACAGGGTTGTCTATGCTTGGGCAGAAGGGCACTATCGAGGTCAGTGATATTTCCATGGTGATTCAGAACAAGAAGGTACAGAGATATAATTTTCATGCACCTGATCAATCCTTTTTTAATTTGTCACAAATCATTTCAATCAGTACAAGTGCACCATTCTGCACCTGAAGTTGATATTGTCTATCACGTTGCTTAAGTGCACGAACTTTAATGTAGTTTTAGATTTTGTCATTTCAATTTTCAGTTTTTGTTATAAATTTTTATAATTGTATACTAATTAAAATGTCTTGCCAACTGCAGGTTCAAAAATGCCATGCACTATTCAAGCTGTTCCAGCAAAGGCAAACTGTTGTTGGTGGGTAATGCCTTCGCTTGATTTGCTCTTACAAATCCATTAATAAACTGCTTGATCTGCTCTTAGAAATCCATTCACATGTCCTGGATTGCGATGATAGTATAACATTTTTGTAACTTAAAAAAATTAAGAGCACCATTTGTCATGTCTACCATCACTGCACTTTTCAACTGAGCACCTAGACTTGGCACAACTTTGATGACAGTCTTAAGTTAAGTGTTTGCTCCTTGATCGCATTTATGATTCTCTATTGAAATAACATGTAGCATTTGGAGAGCTTGAATTGAATCCATAGTTTAATTTGATGCAATTGTCAGTGGAGGATTTTGAGAATAAAAATCAAGAAAAAATTCTGGTGCTTCGATTTCTTTGCCCAGTGGCATTTTTATCTTTCTGCTTCTCAATTGTGATGATTGCTTTGTTCTCTCTTTTTTCTGTTCGATTTAAGCAAGATGCAATGAAGCAAACATATGAAAGGTCAGTCAAAGCTGCTCAAGATTATGTGATCATGAAAGAGAGCCCTGAGTTGTTTTCTTGTGCTTTGAAAAAGCAGATGATGCTTTCACTTGGTCTCAATCGAGAAGCTGATCCCTTAGGGCGCGTTTGGTTCTTTTGCCTTGCCTCGCTGTGCTGGTAGCGCAGGAAACGAGGAGCTCGCCCGCTCGGGAGAGCTGGGCGGCCTCTCCGACTGCGGCATCGCTGGCACAAAACTAGCTAGCTGAGAAACCAAACGCAGTTACTGCTCTCCTATCCTCACTCGGCAAGGTTGGACGTCCTCGGGCAAAAGAACCTAACGCGCCCTTAGTCTACATCTCACTATTTACTTCATTTTTAGAAAATATATTGTATTTTTTGTTTTTACTGTAGTTAGTTATTGCATGCTACTATAAGTTAATCCTTGTTGTATTCAACAATATAAGCTTAATCCTTTTATGGATTAAATAATATAATACACTATAAGTTTGTATCGATCCTTTTTTCTATGAATCTTCAATCTATTTTATTTTATATCCTGTTTGGTTATTAATTTGCATCACCTAAAATGCAAAACAAATATGAGTTGTTTTCATATGCATTCCCAAGATAAAACCGTGGCGTTAGCGTGGCCATTATACTAGTAATGACAAATGACCCTATTTTCCCTTTGGACACACCAACAGAAAATAATCCCAAATCACTGTGGACAGGGCTGGCGCGTCGCTTATCGAAGCCATGCAATGCCACAGCCCACATCAACTGGAAGAACGCCAGAACCTTTTTCAGCCTGGGCGCAGGCCTTTCTTTCACCGCTTCAGTCATGACCGTGAGAGCTCTCCAGCCACAAAAAAAAAAAAAAAAAAAAAAAGGACTGAAAAAGAACCCAAGATGCAGGCGCTGGGCCTGGGCCGCGGGTGCATCCCCCTCCATGCCCGCCGCACCGCTTCTCCCTCTCCTCCGGCTCCACCCCGTCCTCGCAACGTCATCAGGCTAAGAACCCGCATCGCCGCCGTGCGCGCTAGCGCCAGCGCCGCCCAGCCCGCGCAGATGGAACGCACGCAGGAGGAGAAGGTTGTGAAGCTGCGGGCGGTGGAGGCCACGCCCGAGTCCTTCGCTCCGTTCGGGCAGGTCATCGCCGCCTCCCCCGACGGCGACCAGTTCGGCCCCCACGACGCCCAGCTCGACCTCAGCCGTGGCATCCCAAGGTAATCCACTACATCCTCCTCCCCGCATGAGAAAATCCAATTCAGATCGTGTCGTCCGGACTTGACCAGAGAGATTCGAGCTTTTTTCATTTCCCTTCTCTCCGTCGCAGGTTCTACATCATGCGATTGGACAACCGGCCGCTGAAGTTCTCCGCCATCACCCACCACGCCAGCGTGACCCAGTGCCTGGGCGCCATCGGCGGCCAGGACTGGTACCTCGGGGTGGCCAAGCCGTCGATCGTGGATGGAGCGCCCGAGCAGAGCGGCCCGGAGGGGAGGAAGCCCTTACAGTCTCGCGCAGGGCACTATTACCTGCCTCCTGATCCAGCCGAGGTCTGCGTGTTCCGGGTTTCCGGCTCCAAGTTCCTCAAGCTCAACAAGGGCACCTGGCATGCAGGGCCTTTGTTCAAGGCGGATGCTGTTGATTTCTATAATCTGGAGCTGAGCAACACCAACGTGAGTGCTAAATTACTGAATTAGACACTAGTATAGTTCATTGTTATGCTTGTGCAGGGTGTTCCTGACAGAAAAAAGTGTTACACATTGCTCCGAATTAGTTTAGTCTCTGTAATTTTGTAGCCTCAATGCTAAGTAGTCAGCTAGTTATAAAACTGGAGTTTATGTTTTCCTGGAGGCTGCGGGGTGAATCATGATAGATATTTAGAGCATCTCCATGAGCCTTTCTAAAATCTGCTCTCTAAATCATCATTTAGAGTCATTTGAGTAAAAATTGTTTTCTATATCTTTGTACTCTCCAACAACTTTTCTATATCTTATGCGTAGTCTAGAGAGTCATTTTCGCTCTCCATATTTGGCTAGCGAGAAATATGGAATAGAGGATGTCTATATTTAGATATCCAATTGAAGAGACTGTTGGAGGGTATTTTTTTCACTTAAATCTCTATTCCTGTAAACTAGGAAAGATATAAAGAATCTCTTGGAGATGATCTTAGGAATCAAAATCCTGGAAATAGTGTCAGTATTCTGTACTGTGCATATCATACTGTACATAAATTGAGATGGATAGCTCTGATTTAGAGATATCTAGCAGTTCCTGATATTGTGTTTCTATGTATTGTTCATGTGATTCACCTAACTAAAGCTATAAGAGCCTTTTTTAGACTGTCCAACAAAGTATTCAAATGAGTTTGCATTTCTATATTATGCCCACTGAATTTCCTACCTCTTTTATCAGACTTCACATATCTGATTTAAATAACCTATGCAAATTTCATGTGTGTTGATAGCCTGTTCAAGTAAAGTTGGATTTGGCTGATTGGTTGATAATCAATTTAACAAAAAATAAGCCCCTGTTAACTTGCCAGTAAATATACTTGGTTCTGATCATTTTTTTTTGCGTATTGGCATGCTAAATAATCATATCACGGTTAGTTGGGTCCCTATAGTATTGTAATCTCAATGCTAAGTAGTCAGCAAGTTTTGAAACTGGAAGTTACATGTTTTCCTGGAGCATGATAGATTTTTAGCAAAGCAAAATCCTGGAAGTAGAGCAGTGTTCTCAGTACTACACGCATAAATCTCACTGAGCCTAGGCATCAATAGCAATATACCACTGTTTGGAATGCAACGTGCTGATTCAATGTTCAAGCATAGTTTCTTTCAAAAGTAGCTCATACGATACTATAGGTAAATGGAGATGTATGTCTCTGTTTTAGAGATTTCATATTTGATGTTCTCGTATATTGTTCGCGCCTTTATGCGGTTACCTTTATTTCAGCCTTTTTGGGCAGTTCAGCAACCATTATGATGAATTTGCATTTCTGTACTATGCTCACTTAATGTCCTACCTGTTTCGTTAGACTTTTCCTATCTGCTTTAAATAACATATGCAAACCTCATATGTTAATACCTGTCCAAGTAACAATTGATTTGACAGATTGGTTAATAAAAGAACTTAACCAAAAATACCCCCTTTAACTTGCTTGTAAATATACTTGGTTCTGTTCATTTTTCACATATCAGCTTGCAAAGTATCCATATCATGATTAATGAAGCCTTCACTTGGTTCGTACTGTAATATAATGTGGTAATAATGACCATGTTATCAAACTGAATTATTGTCTATGGAAACTGCCAGTCCTAGATTTTTTTATGTTTCTGGAGTTGAAAATCTGCTGGGGTCCTAACTATTGTGACAGCAAATGAGTGAATCTATAACCTGATTTGGATTATTGTTTGCTGAAGTTGGAACACAACTAAAAGTTTATAGTTGCTACTCTGGCTATTTACAAGATACTTAGGATGTTTTGGATTAAAATTATCATCATTACGAATCAACTTACCAGTGTGTCCCAAGTCCCAACTCCCAAGGCTGTAAAATCCTCAGAATATATGAAATGGAATTCCTCTACTGTTCCACCATTTATGGATAAATTTATTGTATGAAACTGAATGTTTACTGAAAGTCTGAAACAATGAGGAATTCCCCACTTTATTGTAATCTGAAGTTGAGCACAGAACATGGCATTGCTTCACACAGCTGCATTTCTGGCTTTGCAGGTTGTTGATCATACTACACACTATTTCAAGAAACATGATGGGATAACATTTGTGATCGAGGACTAAAAAACACTTCGTAATCCGAACATCATTGACAAGACTGCTGGCTGATCTTCTACATGTTTGTAGTGAACAACCAACATGTAAAGTGTTATGTAGAAATGCACATCTGAGGTCCTTGTTCATAGTTGCGCCTCATGCTTTCTTATAGAACCAAAATGAAGGGAAAACTCTGCCCCTACTGTCAAGATGTTTGGAACTGAGACATTGCGATTGCCTGATATTTTCGAGATTGCATGATGTTTTGTTAGAACAAAAATGAAGGGAAATCTTGGTCCCTACTTTGTAGGCGTTCGAAACTGACATTGAAACTGATTACTACTGATCTGCCAATGATATAATGTAGCCACCAAAGAGAATTGGTACACACTACTATCTTGGTCATTCCTGATATCGAGGATGCCTATGCTCAATCGTCAGGAACGATGACGTACGTCGCTCAACTTCGAGAAGAAAAACCACGAAAAATCGACGCTCAACTTCCTTTTGAGAAGAAAGATCATGACAAAGCGACGCACAAGATGTTGATGAGGGCATGGCCGAGCGAAAGGAGAGACGTTGACCAAACATCACGGGGCACCTAATCTCAGCGCGTCAATCACAGCAAGTCACAACAATATCGCAGTCCCGCAATGAATTCGCCTAACCTAATCTTGTCCTGCGCTGTGCCGATTTGGACGTCGTGGCCGGGGGATTTCGCAATTTTCGCCGATCCTGCCTTGACACCCTGACGATCTGCCGTCTGCGGTGCCGTGCGTGCGTGCGGACGTGCCGCCCAACTCTCGCGGTCTCTCCGGGTGTCTCACGGCACGGGCTCACGCCCGCGCTGCCGACTGGCGAGGATAGCGCATCGCGGCCACGCCCCCCGTATAAACATGCGTGCCCATGGTTTCTTTTCGCTGCACTTGTCACGTTGCCACGCCTCCACTACCCTGTGGCTGTGGGCATCCATCCATATCCGCACCGCACGGCCGTCGCGGCAATAGATAGATAGATAGCAGCATCGCGCTTTGGTCAGAGCAGAAGCCAGCGCCCATGCTAAACCCGTCGCGCTCACGCGCTGGCCGATTCCGATTGGCCGCCGCCTAGTTAATCAAGCCGGGATGATGATTAAAGAATCGGTTAACTAGCAGCAGGACAGGAGGTGTGTCGTGTGTGTATAATAAGCAGCGGCGCACGCAAAAGCAATCGGCCAAGGAAAAAAGCACAAAGCGGGCAGGAGAACGGCCCGGCCCCGGCCGGACGGACGCCAATCCTCCGTGTCCGGTGGCGCAACTCGACCAAACAACTGGCTTTTTAAGCCGTTCGCGTTCCTGCCCCCCGCTCCCCACTCCGTCCGTCTGTTCTGTTCTCTCTCCGTCTCTCGCTCGCTGATCGGCAGGAGAGAAAAGTGGATGCTCCAGCGAAGGCAGCACCATAGTCGTCGCCCATGGAGAGGTCTCTCGACAGCTGCTACTCAGTCAAGGACGTCACTTACAGGTTCGATTCCTAGGCGATTCGATTCTTTCTCTGCCGCTTCTCTACTTCCTTCTTCTATTGCCGCCCTGGATCAAAGCATTTCAAATCCATCTTTGATCTTCGCTAGGAAGCACGGAAAATTTCAGTTGAGCTTTACTTCTATCTGCTATTCATTCTCTTTGCTGTTCTTTTGATTCGCTATGTAGTTCTCCACCAAGAACCATAGTACTGGCGTTTTATTGTGTGGAATCCAATTTTATGTGCGATTGTTGCGAATTGTCCCAATCATTTTCCTTCGCCTATTAGCCTCTGCAAGCTTGCCAAGAACAAGTGGAAGCCCCAATTCATACTCCAAAACCACATCGGTGTGTCACTCTTTTACTTAAGGACTAAGGTTTGATTAGTAGGGTAATATAAATGAGGGATACAACTGCCGAATTCGCTGCAAAAGCGACAAATCAAATCTTCAAGTACCACTAGCATTCACGCCCTCTGCACCTGCAACTGTCGGGTGGTTTTCTTTTCCTGGCTCTGGCGGCAACATGTCACTCACACTCACCACCCACTGTTTCTGGCAGCTGCGGGTACTGCGGCTACGCGCTGAACCTGAGCTCCTCGGCGCGGGACACGGCGGGCATCGGGTCCAAGTACCGCAAGCAGATCAAGAAGGGCGTCGTCGCCTTCGTCGCGGTCGACGAGAGCCGGTTCACGCTCACCGACGAGGTCACCTGCATGCCCTACTTCCGCTCCGCCCGCTCCTGGGGCCTCTTCAGGAGGCGGGCGCGCCTGCTCTGCCGCAAGTGCGGCGGGCGCGTCGGCAACGCCTACGACGAGGAGGACGACGCCGCCAGGGACTCCAGCTCCGGTCTCTTCGACGGCGACGGCTCCTCGGATGACATGCGCCCGAGCTCCGGCTCGGGCCGCAGCAGCGCCGTGCCCAGCCAGAAGAACTACGTGATCAAGATCAACGCGCTGCAGCCGTCGTTAGATGATTCTGCTCTTGTTCCCTTCACACATCGATGATGCTGGTGTCGAGTTGCTGCACCGTGTTCGTCTTCCAGTTCCAGCTTGGTTGAATTTGAATTTCCTGCGCTGCGACCTGGGATGTGAGTGGCGTATGCAGTGAAGGAGGACAAAATGCAGCAACGGAACATCTTGGCATGCCTAGACTTTTCAGAGGTTTGATCATCTGCATGCTGCTTTCAGTCATCTTGCTGTTTGTAGTGGCTCTTGGTTTCCTCTGTACATTGGTAAGGGTACAGTGACATGGTTGCTGAAATTTTGGTTGGTGTTAGGAAAATGATTAAATTTGCTGTATTTCGATTGATCCCATAGCGTATGTCATGGAATTGCAATTTTGATTATTCTTGTCTCACTTGCATGTGCGAACGATTTAGTTTTCTAGCTCTCTTCCTTTCTTGAAAAAAAAGCATTTATTGGTACAGGAATATTATTAGTATTTGAATTTTACTGTATACTCAAGATTCTTTATGGAAAGTGAATGTCTGAGAGAAGAGAATCTATGGCTAAAAGTGATTCTCTATGACAAACTCTGTATAAACTGATTATAGACAAGCCTGCTACTAGTTCATTTAATTTCAGTGAATCACTTATGGAATCAACATTGGATCACTTCTTTTTTCTTTCTTTTTGTTTTTTTTTTTTGGGGGGGGTAAAAAGCGGTTTGGCAAATCTCCCTTGGAAGCTGCTCTAGGAGCTAAATAGGTCCTTAGATTTGTTACCCACAAACAAATGATGGAATTTGTTTGTATTTATTAAGGCACTTGTTATATACTGAGAACAGGGACTTATAAAGCATACTTAGGGCCTGTTTGGATGCACCAACTAAACTTTAACTGGCTAAATTTAGCTGCCAGACATCCAAACAGTTCAGCTAAAAGAGTAGCTAAACTTTAGCTAGGTTTAGCTACTTTCACCTAGCTAAGGGCCTATTTGGATGCACCCAACTAAAGTTTAGCTAGCTAAAATTTCAAAGTAAAACTTTAGCTAGCTAAAAGTTTTCTAGCTAAACTTTAGCTGAGGTGTTTGGATGTTCCTAATAGACTCAAAGCTAAAGTTTAGTTAGTTTTAGCTAGGTGAAAGTAGCTAAACCCGGCTAAAGTTTAGCTACTCTTTTTTATTTGGATTGTTTGGATGTCTAGCGCCTAAATTTAATTAAACTAAAATTTAGTTGGTGCATCCAAACAGCCCTAAGCTCGGAGCATCCAAACACCCCAGCTAAAATTTAGCTAGAAAACTTTTAGCTAAGCTAAAGTTTTACTTTGAAATTTTAGCTAGCTAAACTTTAGTTGGGATTCGAATCCCTCCTCGCCCACAGCCTTCCAAAGGGGGAAGGAAAGGTATAGAGATTGTCCACCGAAAGCACTGAGTCTGGGTGCCTGAACAGCTGTCTCCTGGTGTTCTTCTATCGTCTCTTTTTCCTTTTTTTAAGGAAATGAGACGATAAGGAGAACTATTGCGTGAAGCCTTCGGAACTGCAGGGGATTTATGGCTACAACTGGAGTCTTTAAGTGCCACCCAATTGGATCCGGTAACTCCGGAACCACTTCACTAGTCTCGGCAGGTTGTTCTTCCTCTAGGTCTCTCCATTCCCAAGGAATATTTCTTCGTGGGCTATAAGACATTAACAACTGGCTCTCGGGTATTCCTATCATCAAGTTTTTCTATTTCCATCCAAACAGGCCTTTAGTCAGGGGTCAGGGGCACCTGGGTTCATGCCAGTAGTACCTTAGCTGGATGACATGGTTGTGAGTTCATGCCAGTAGTACCTTAGCTGGATGACATGGTTATGATCCACAAAAAACCAATCCGCTAATAGTTAAAACAGCAGTTATTTTCTTAAGAAAATTCTAAAAATAAAGGCAAAGGTCGTAATGCTAAAAATCATCATTATCATATACAGCGGAGCTCTTTAGCTCCAGCAGTAACAATTTCAGGTATCCCTATTTGCTACTGGCCATACATACATTCAATCGAGATGATTGAATAATATGTTGTAACAATAACAATCAAATCAAGTAAAAAGAATTTGAAAAATATTAAATATGACTGTGGTAGTTTACACTATAATTCTGCTTCGACTGGCTATTGTGTTGGCATTGGTTTATTCTGCAAAAAGTGTCTGAACATAATCAAAGCTTGTCGAGGCCGGTGCAGCGGCACTTCATGTCCTGCACCTGCTATGGTTACAAGGGTTAGTCCTTTGTAAACTTGGCTCCAGCCACCAACCTGTGACATCAGAAAAATAGCAATTAAGATTAAATTGGAAAATTCATTTTGCTTCAGAATTTTCTTAATAGAGCAAACTGCTTCAGAATTTTCTTAATAGAGCAAACTGTTATTGTACTGACCTTCCCATTGTCATACCAAGGGTACCAATTTACCACTGTTGGAATCTTGAGAGCATCTATTGAGTACCTTGTCGCAGTCACAGGAACTACAGCATCTGTATCCCCACTGTGAACAGGTAAGAGTAAAAATGCACCTTAAGTCAATAGTCATCAATGCAATCCATGATAATACAACCCATTATTTTGCATGAAAACTTAGTTTCAGAGAAGGTTCAGAGTTTTTTTTTTTTCCCAAAGAGAACCATCCATTAATAAGTTAAAATGTTTGGAGAAAACATCCATTTATACCAGCAGTTTCAATACCAGTAAAATGGTAGTACATTTACAGAGCATGAAATCACCTATAATAACTAATGATGTCACTCATCTTGAACTGACCAAAATATGTGTCACATGTGAGCACATCTGGTAAATCACTATCATGTAAAATAATACAAGAGTGGCTAAAGCTAATGGTGCTCACCTGAAAACCCAGATCTTGATACCAGCTGCTATCAGTTCTTGGTAGATTGGAAGCATAGATCTTGGGGAATCTGCCCAGTAGGATCCAACAATATCGCTGTGACAGATAGTGTACATGAGTTCACATGTCTAAATAAGGAACGTCAAATATATGTACACTGTCAAGGACAATCATTATAACCTGCATGTTTGCCAAGGGTAATGAATTCCAGTTGTATTTGCATGCAATGCCATCTGCACTTCTGGCCTGTTGTAGTAAATACTTGCATATCTTTCAGTACAAGGATCATAGGCTCTGGACAGCCAAGGCTGTGGATGGGAACATGTAATTAGACATAGAAAGGAAATGACCCGAATATCTTCTTTGATACAATTATACACCGAATCAAAGTTTAGAAAGCAATGTTAATGAACAATAATTAGGAAAAAAATAAACATAACTTCATTCACAATAGAGATTTGCAGAACTGTATCCATTTATTCCACAGAAGTACATCAAATGTAAATTGTCCAACACAAGTGTAAATGCACAGTAGAATCAGTAATCAAGTGTTAGATGTCATGGTTGGATAAATGCGCTGTGTGCATAAATGCAAACTCGCCCGAAGTAATCAGCAATCGCAAACTGTATATTTCCTTGTTAGTGAATCTGTTGACTCCATCACCATTGGCTGTTGCCAAAAAATAATGATTGCTTTTGTGATGGACCTTTCTTGCTCTTTTCTGAAACACTACAGCACAAAACTAACAGTGAACTAATTGGATTGACATAAAATTGATTCTGTTTATGCTCCGTGTTAATTTGATATCTAAATGGAGCTACTACATCATGTAAAAGTGATCGCATCATGCTTGATCATCTGATAGTTTCAGTAGCATCTGTCGATTGACATTGCATTGCTCTCTGCTGAGTGTGAATTGTCTCAAAATTAAAAGGAATCACTATTTCAGTGATTAAAGAAATGTAAATCTGGAAAAGTAGATACGTGAAACAATATCGCAACAAGATTACCCAGTGGAAATTCAAAAAAGGAAAAAAGAAAAACACTTACGTAGCGTCCTCCCAAGCCAAGCTTGAGAGAGGCAGTGTCATTGCATGGCTTTGTATTCAGACTATAAGGATCGATATTGCCTTCTTCAGCACTGGCTAGATTCAGGTTCTTGACACAGTCAGGAGAAGGGTGTTGTGAGGATTCAAGCAAGCATGTCGCCTTCAGGTTGTGATAAGTCTTGTCAGAGATCAGACCATGAGTCCACCAATACTCAAAGGTACCAAGGTAGTCATGGTAGTCATCAGTGACTGCATTGCCCACCTTAATTTTTCAGGAATTACAAAACTTCAGAAACAAGCATAAATAAAGTGGAACTAGTACAGATAAAAATCGAGCCTGAGATTTACCATGAATCCTTTGAAATTAATCGTCGGATTCTGAATGCCTTTGTTCTTTTCATATATGAGCTGGGCTAGTTGTGGAACGTAGTGTCCTGCACGCATCAGAGGCCAAACAATTCAATTTTTTTCACACTAATCAGCCCAAACAGAATTGAGAACTTGTCACACACAAACTTTACCCGCATAACTTTCTCCAGCAATATAGAACTCCCTGTACTTGTACTGTGGGAATCTCTCCAACCAATTCACGAGAAAAGCATAGGCATCCAGTGCTACAAGACAAGACAAAGGCAAGTACAAGAGGTTGGTACCTGAATTCTTGATCAACCAAGGTAGCTAGGCAGCTCGCACAGGAATGGCCATGAATCAGTTTTACCTGTCTTTGCATCTCCTGCGGTGTACAGATCCAGCGAGGAGTTCGAGTACGAGAACCCCACGCCGGCCGGCGATTCCAGGAAGAGCAAATTGGCGGCTGCAGACAGCGTGAAACAAATCAGCCGCATCCAGCGCCAGCATTGCAGAATCGATTCCATGTCTAACTGAGCTCAAGAGCACGCACCCTTGTTCCAAGAATTGGGGTTGAGGTAGAGAGTCTGGCCGTCGGGCCTGATGCGGAACGGGCCGACCTCCTCGGACGCGCCGTAGCCGACAGACGAGCAGCCAGGCCCGCCGTTGAGCCAGAGGACGAGCGGCGCGATGGGCCCGGCCGCCGGCACCGCCTCGACGAGCCAGTAGAAGAGCGCGCGCCCCCGCGCCGGGTTGACGGTGACGTAGCCGGAGTACTGCGAGAACCCCACGTTGGGCGGCTGGCCCGGGAGCTCGCGGATCCGGTCGCCCTCCTGCTGCTGGTCAGCAGTGGCCATGGCCGCCACCCCCGCGAACACTAGCAGCAGCAGCAGCACCGCCAAAGCCGTGAATGGGTGGCCCATCGCCATTGGGGACAAGCTCCAATGCCTGGGCATGGGCAGAATGCAGAGGCAAGCTGCCGCCAATGCAGCTCTCCCCTGGAGATCTTTTTAAGACACTGGAGAGTGGAGTGGAGGTAGATTTCAAGCAGTGGAAGTGGAACTGTGCTTGCACCCAGCACAGTCCTTGCAGCGCCTGCGGAGTATACGCAACAGCAGCACTCCAGCTGCTGCTACTGATGTCGCTGACCACTGACCAGGGAGACTGCTTGCGTAGCGCAGTTGCCTTGATTTCAGTGGGGATTTTAGGTCCGCACGCCACCTTGAGCCACTCCCATTGACCAAGGACAGCTCAGGAGCTCGAGCGATTGTCTCTTCGAAGCGTCAAAGGGAGGAAGGAGGGAGCCAGAGCCACACAGCTGACCTCGTCCGCTGCCTCTGGCTCTGACCAGCAGCGCGCGGCGCGGCCGGCAAAGGCGGTAGGTGCGGCGCGGGCAAGTACAAGCCGAATGTGCCGAGATTTCCTCACCCGCTCCGATGATTGATTGGCACGGGTACAGCTCAAGCGCCGGGGGAAAAGGGTCCGGATCAGATCGCGCGCCGTACCAGCCCTTCCCGAACGCGCCTCGCAGGAGGATTAGGCGGGCGGCGTCTACACCTGCGTGCTACAGCACAGCGCGGCAAATGGGGTGTCGGGGGGTGGTAGTGGCGCGGTGGTGGTGCCGGTGGTGCGCGTGAGAGAGCAG
Organism: Chrysopogon serrulatus; assembly: GCA_015844335.1. NCBI lineage: Eukaryota > Viridiplantae > Streptophyta > Magnoliopsida > Poales > Poaceae > Chrysopogon > Chrysopogon serrulatus. Next base: position 38,000 of record JADLZL010001847.1, read on the forward strand.
AGCAGGGCCGAGCCGGTTCAGCCGTGGGGAAGGGCGGGGCGGCGGACGCGGCTGAAATGAGGCACATGGGGTGGAGGGTTGGAGGGAAACCGCGCGGGAGGCAGGAAAAATTCTCATCTGCTCCGCGGCAGCACAGCAGCGGCGTCCGTCCGTCGCCAGTCGCGTGCGCGCATGCGTGAACGTGCAAACTGGAAAGGGCCAAGCAAACCAAACCAAACCAAACACGCGGGCTGCTACAGGGCATGTGAGGGATCGATCGTGTGAGCTGTTTGGCGTGGTTCATTCGTTTCAGGGGCAAATGGTGAGGTGCTCGACAGCGCAGGCGCAGGAATAGAGGCGCTTCGGCGGGCGAAGCTCTGATGATGATAAGGAGTGTATAGGCTAGTACTGATATCTTCTTGCCCCAAAAGAACAGCAATGACCGGACCACCGAATCATTGCATCAGTCAGAAAAGCAACGATTGTTCAAGGGAACCCACACGCTAGAAATTCTCATTTTTAAACCACCAATCTCCCCTCCACCTTTTGAACTGCTATGGTTGTTTGGGGGGTGGGTGTAGTGATTCGGTTCGTGGGGTGCTGCAACGTTAAGCAGAGTGGATTCAGAGTGGATTCTTTCTTTAGTTTATAACAAAAAGAGCTATGTAAAGGCTTTGTTTGGTTTTCTATAATCAATAATCTATCAATACTTTTACGCTAGCAAATATTGGTCTAATGACAAATTAACTCATTTCTCTTATTTTATTAGAAAGTCATCCTTTCTTTTTTTTTAAGAGCCAGTTTACTAGAGCTCCTCCAAAGCTTCGGCTCCGGTTTGTTCGAAGAAACCCCACCAAACATTTTGTAGAATGAACTATTTTTTTAATGAAAAAAATTGATAGAGCTGGAACTATTTTGGAGAAGCCATAATTCAAGGCTCCTCCAAACTAGTTCCCGCTATTTTGGATAAACTCGACCCTCAAGAGGAGCCTTGCCAAACACTCAGACTATATTTTGATCCATGTGGTAAAGGCTTGAACTAGATAGGACTTGACTTTTCTTCTTATTTATCAAGCTCGATATATGTATTTGGCTCTTCATTTTGAACGAGGTGATTGACTTCTTTCCAACTTGGTTGAGCTGGATCAACTAAAGTGGCAATGATAGCCATTTCTCTATGGCCCGATTTTGGTTCTGACTCTACTCTAGTATTGCATGTCAAAGTGAAAACAACAAAATCTTCTTTACCAAGTTGAATGCTTAGTTGTTCCAATGTTCTATTTGGTTCAACGGGTTTTTCAGTGGGTCCTCATACTAGGATGAAAGATGATTCGCTTCTAGGGATGCCAGAGGTATGGAAATCCAGGAAGATCTATTATCATTTGTTTACACTAGCTAGGATCAAGGGATAACTCTAAGCGCACCCTTGGCTTATAAATTTTGGGCTAAGTCAACAAATATTGATGCCACTTTCATCTGAGAGTATTCTAGAGTATTTTTCGCATGGAACTAGAAGCGTGCTAAGCATGAATCTAAGTTGGCTTAGCATGATGATGAAAAGAGATAGTAAAAATGATATTTATGGGTGTAGTGACACGTGAGCCCAAAAGGGAGTTAAACTGGGTTACTTATAAATGAACTAAACCTAGAGACAACTTGATCAACACCAGAAAATATATATAAACTAACTAGGTAAATAACAAGTCAAGATAGGAGAACTCCCATACATGAACATTAATCCCATGTTATCCATTGCCAAAACACAACCTCTAGTTCAATTTCGAGCTCTACAAAGGATATGCTCCTAATCACCAAGCCTTACCATCGTGGAAAGCCACAAATGCCACTACGACAAACAAAGACCAACCTAAGACTCACAATTTGTCACTCGACTCACTCGAACACCAAGATGTTGTCAACTATGAAGCTTCTCCAACATAGAGGGGTCTTATCATCTCCTATACTAGCAAAGCTTGACCAAAACAGGAGGGGTAGTCTACAAAATCAATCATTAATCACCTATTAATAGTACTAGAGTTACTATTTATATAGCGGCGAACACATGAGGCAGGAGGTGTATGGCCTAGTTTGTTCTTAACCAAACTTCAACCCTAGTCCCCTACACAAAAAAGTGGATGTCACTCCACACCGAGCTAGCACAAGGCTCAACATTGTTACGATGAATCACAATGGCCCAAGGTCCCAGTGGCCCAGGCTTACAGTTGATCAACTCAACTCTCTCTCAAACAAGGCTTAAAACATGCACGAACCACTATTTTCTTTGTGAATTTCACTAACCACTCTAATTGCTCCCACTATGCATTTGATATGATCACTAAGGTCTCATCCCGATACATGTTGGTAGAACAATCACAATTTCATGTGAGCAAAGGATTATTCAGCGTAGTATGAGACAGAAGCACCCGATCATACAATGATACTATGTGGATTTTGTGCTCCATAACATGAATATCTGCTTACCCACGAATAGTAGCATCGGATCATATAGTGGTACTACGTGAATTGTGTGCACTATTTACTAGACATCACCGGATGATCCATTGGTCAAAAACAGTGAGCATCGGATCATGTGGTGGTACTATTTCAACATATTGTCTTCTTAGTATTTTGGCAATACTTCCTAGTTTCGATGTCCTTTTCTATGATATGTACCCTAATGCTTGTGAAGTACTCTTCAAGATTTTTGAAAAAAAAAACTAACAAATAATGCATTGGACCATCCTCTGCTCACATAATTTCAACACACTGGTATCTTGATAATTTGGTCATATCTCCTAGCTCTAAAGTCTGAACTCATATTAAAATTATCTTGTACTTTTGGAAACCTTGTGAAATTCTATACAAGACCCAAGAAAAAAATATTTGTACCTAATCAGTTGAAATCCTTGATAGATCATTTGGTGAAGTAAGCTCCGCTTGTTTGATGTTTGATATTTTAGGCATAATTTCTATTTTTTTTTATGATCTAGCACTCACTGAAAATCCAAATTTTTTATGGAACTGCTTCACAGTGATGTTTGTGGGATAGAGTTCGCCTCAAACACACCCTAAATTAGGGCCGTCACCGTCACTAATGACCATTGTGACACTGGGCACGGTGCATCTAAAAACTTTAGTTAATCACAGTGACGTTTGTTCGCACAACACCTCCACAAAAAACAGTATTACTAAATATAGGATTGCCTAATAAGTACACACGTCCTCATATGCCGCAAGCCTGCAACATCAGTGGCAAAAAATTGGCATTCTACTACTGGCTGTGTGGAGAACTGGCTCTGATTAGAGATGCGTGATGACAGCGCATGCAGGTAGTTGGCTGCCACGAAGGGAAATCAGGTCGCCATGTCCGATTCAGGTTCGATGGCAGAGCGGAGTCCCTGACGGACCATCATCTGCGCGTAGAACTCGGCGTGCTCCTGCTCAGGCGGCATCAAAATAGCACAGAATATAGAAGTAAGAATTTTGCAATAATAAATCCTTGTTGCCGGAGCCTACGTGCTGCCTTCCTGCCAGCAGCCAGCTCCAACTGAAAGAACAAAAGATACTGGTGTGGGTGTGGCTGCACGTACCTTGACGGCAACGACGACAGTCGCGACGCCCCTCAGCCGAGACTCGTGGAACAGCTGCCGCGCGGCTTCGGCGGTTATGGAGGGCACCACCTGCGGCAAGACCTTCTCCACTGCAGGCGGGCACGAGCACGACGACGACGGCAGACGTGAGTCCAAAGCTACTACAAGGCTCAGAAAACTTGGGATATCCGGCGAGGTTATACATAGGACAAACAAAAGAAATAAAGGGTCAAGGAGTAGCACTTACCGAGCTTCTCGGTGTGGCGCACGTCGTCCACGAGCAGAACCTTGTAGCTGTCGCCGCTTCCGGAGCGCCTCCCGTCCTTGAGCCTTCCGGGATCGCCTCCCTCCTGCGTGGCGGGGAGCGTGTCGAGCTGGGACTGGTCGAACGCCGGCGGCGGCTCCAGAACCGCGCCGCCGCTGCTCGCGACGAGCGGCGCCGTAGCAACTTTCATCCGCAGCCGGGCCGCTCTCTGGTTCACGGAGACGGTGCAGGGAAGCGGGGTGGTGGCCGCGGTGCTCGGGAAGGCGAGCGCGGCTGCTCGTCCGCTTATGGCCATTGCCATCGTCGATCCGGCTGACGAGCGCGGCTGGAGAACTCTCAAGTTTGGGAAAACTGGCAGAGGCAATGAATGCAAGTTGCAGGCAGGCAGAAAGCTTCTTGTTCTTGCTCAAGTGAGAAGTACAAGGTCTTGCGACGATAATGCCGAGATTTATTCAGGGTTTCAAGCAAGAGGGTGCAAAAGACTGCATGTAGAGCGTTTGAGAAAACTCTAGATCCGTGGCTAGCAAAGGCCAAACTGGAATTACAGCTACAGTAGTTTCTTCACGCCATGTTCCCCTTAGTACAGCCGTACAAGTGTACAAGAGTGCATCCGTACAACTGAAACAAGATAATGTCTGAACGGCCACCCGTTTGCCACTTAGGATTACCATATGGCAGCACATTGCCACATTGGCTGGGTAACCCGGTTTACGCACTAATTTTTCTGGCCAGGGATGAACGACAGGCTGACTGTGAGACGACTATCTGGATCATGGAAAGTTCCAGAAATATGCACCCCAAAGCCTGCAGCGACCCTTTCCTCCAAACCAAGAAATTGAGGGTCTGCTTTGGTTCTTTCACTGCCATCTCTTGCCTTGCTTGAATTTCGAGCAACCCCTTCCAAGATCTTGAAGGATTTCGAGCACAAATCAATAAAATCTTTCTATATGGAGATCAAAATAATTCTTTGAAGTTGGAGCATCTGGATGACTGATGTGCAAAAACACCCTCATCAAAATATTTTCTATTTTTACACACTTTTAACTCTTTAAAAACATTTAATAAATATAAACCTGAATAAATCTATAACTTAGTCATACATGATTCAATGAGGGTAAAATTTTTACTATTCCTTTCATCCTAAATTATAAGCCATTTTAAAAATTTTAGAGAATCAAAATATCTCAAATTTGACTAGAATTACATAAACTGGCCATACGTGGTAAGGACGTGCATATTTCTCAAAGCTCCAGTTTCTAGTACAACCGAGACACGCTAATATGTGAACGACCACCAATTTGCCACAACCATTTTTAGGCACCACATTGGCTGGGTACGCATTATTAATTTTTGGCCAGAGATGAACGGCGGGCTGAATAATATGATCTGGCTCATGGGAAGTTCCATAAACATGCACCCAAATAGCTAACTTGTTCGTCAGAACTTATAAACCGACTGATAAATTAAAATGATTAATTTTTTATAAAAAAATACTATTGAAACGACTAATAAACCGGCTGATAATCTGGAACTAACAATAAGTCTGCAACCATTCCTCCAAAGCAAGAAATAGATAAGAGGCTCAAAGTTCAAACGCAAATATAACATGTTGTAAACGGTTGTGCTGATCACTACTGCATGCAGAGTCCCCCCGGCTTCCAAATGAGAAGAAACATAAACAGAAGCAAAACACAGGGAAGGGGGGCAGAGTAAAAGTTCTCAATATAAACGGAAGGCGGAATTAGGTGTATTTTTTTTCCGGGTGTAGTGACTGTGGCCCAGAACTTCACCCTGCTGACCTGCCTGCTGTCCTCCATCCAATCATCCATCCAGTCCTTCTCCCCCCTCTGTGGACTGTCGTGGCGACGACTGGGCGGCCGCCGCCGCCACAGCCCTACGCCAGGTGGCCAGGTCTCCCATCTTCTGGACCTTCGCCGGCAACGAGCACCACCAGGTATGGCGCACCCCTTCTCTTCCGTCACTGCTGTGCGAAACCGAGCACCCAAGCCCAAGCTATTATCCAATTATAAGTGTAGTACGGATGTTTCACATGTTAGTATGGAGTGGTAATTTCGTTTGTAGTTCTATTTTTCATACCAAACCTTTCACTTACATCTGGTAGGATGGTGTTTGGACGTGTGCTGCACATGTCTTTATTCAATTGTTTCACATGATATAATGCCTATACTAAGCCTTTTTCTTCTACCATGATGACAATATTTACGTTATTCTAAGTTTATTACAAATCACCAAGATGGAGTTGTGCAGTTGGTGCCTTAGTTATTGATCTTAGCTTTCTAATTTCTATCCACATGCTGACATGCAGCTGTAATGATTGGTGTAATGTATATGGGAAATCTGTCTCTTATTTCCAGGGAGGATGTTGCCTTTGTTCAGAAACTGCTGTGCCTTTGGAAGTCATCATCCTCATCCCTTAATTTGGAGGAGCATCTTCCAAACATTGGAAAGAGAACAAAAACAAATCAGGAGTTGGAGTGCACAGTGCTCAGCAAAACAGGATCAAGCTTCTGTAGAGAAAGGCAATGCTCCAAAGAATTTAGCAATACCTGATAATTCACTTCTTGCTGCTCATATTCTCTATTGTACCTCTCCTGCCCTGGGTCATAACAAAGTAAGCATTCAGGATCCTGTTTCATAGCAGAATACGTTCAGTTACATGAATGTTGTGCTACTCATTTTCATGAGCTACTTGTTGACTCAAACTTTAATATTTCATATAATTCATTCTTCCATAAATCATGCCTCATCCTAAAACTTATTATTGGAGAATTCTATGTAAATGGTTGGTAACTAACAACCATTCTTTACCTTACTATGCAACAAATTTCTTGGGAAAAAAATGATACATAGAACTATAGAAGTCACGATGTAATAAGTTGTCTCATCTGCGTTGTGCATTATATCATAATATTTCCACTTCTTTTTGGTATTCAGGAAGCACATCCGGAATCTAACAAAAGAGTTCCTGCAATAGTTGATGCTCTTGAGAAATTGGAGCTTAGTCCCAAGGTATACCAGCAATACTACATCGAATATTTACAACTGTTTTTTGGAACTTTAACAGAAAACACCTTTATTGTTTCAGTTTACCTTTATTTGAAATGATGCTAAAATCGAATCATATAAAAAGAAAAAAGAGATAGGAGCAATCAACTTGAGGAAATTGTCTTATCTCACTATGTTTCAACAGTTCCTTTTGTCCTTAGTCAAACCTTCTGGGTTTTTGGCATGTTTCTTTCTTATTATACAATGTACAATTAATTGCACTTCACGGAGTATTCGTAAGTTAAATGTCATCTCATTTGTTTAGTTTTCAGCATCGTGGTTCACAGGTTCTTGAAATTCAAAATTTCAACCCTGCTTCTCTAGACGATGTTGCACGAGTTCATTCAAGATCTTACATCACTGGACTCGAAAAGGTAGTTTGTTATCAAGCTTTTCTTATTTATTCTTACTTTTCTGATAAGAAATTGCTTTTCTCTACTGGTGAAATCCTATCAGATAGGTTTGGATAATGCTTCAATTTGCTTAATATGTGGTAGAATGTGGCTGCAGGCTATGGGTAGAGCTTCAGATGAAGGTCTGATATTTATTGAAGGGACTGGACCAACATACGCTACAGAGACTGTAATGCTTTATGCACGTGCTCTTTTTGTTTTTACATGCTTCTGATGCTAATTGTGGATGCCCTCTACTATTTCGCTGTTGTACTGTCACAAGCTTTACTTGAGTTCTGTTATCAAGTGTTCCTTTGTGAGGACTCATATTTAGATGGATTTTGGACAGCATCTCTCTAGGGCTTATTTTTCCATGTTTTTGGCAAGTGATAAAATTTTTAATCCTGTTCGTGAAACTTGTCAGGATGAAACAGTTCCTTAGGTATATAATTTTTTTTGACAAACCATGTAAGAAAAACTATTTTTTAATGGAATGATAAAAGAAAAGAAACTGTTATGGACCTATAAGAGGGGACAACAGACAACTTCCATATTGTGGAGTGCTGTAATGGCACGGCTTAACTGAGTGAACTTTAAGAGAAATGGGGACCATAGGCTGGGATTGATCTGCTATTCATTATTCTTACTTGGAATAACAACACTGACTTTATATAGATGTGCTACATGTAAAAGCAATAAACGTTTTGAGAACCTTAAGGTAGCAATTAATGTAAGGAAAAATCAAAACAGAAACAAATTGTATTTACCACTAATTTATTCTTGATTCCATATCCAGTGATTTGGTGATTAGCTGCTGGATCATGGGCCCAAATGTCCCTGGAAATTCCTCCTCCGTTATTATTGCAAGTGCACCCATAAATGTGAATATAAGATATGATGGTAGGTGAAGAAGGTTGGAGTCAGGGGTGTCCTAAGAAAGTGAACAGGAGAAGTGCCAGTATTAATTTGGTCAGAACATGGAAATAGACAGAGTATTACTCAGCATGCTTACAACTGATAGCATTATATATAAGTTATTTCTTATTTAAAGGTTATCAGTATGAACTGGTGATTCATTCAGGCACCTTGTGATTTTGATGTTACTGATAACTGCAGAAATTCTGATCCATAAATTTGACACTGAAGAACACTTTAATCAAGTCTGAACTGGCGCAAAGTCATCACCCAAATTTTCTAAAGAAAGCTATTAAAGTATATCAGGCATTGTTGATTTCATCACTCAAATTTTCTGCAATATAATTTTAAGTTGCTACTCATTGGTTGTTCCATAGTTTACTTCACCTATTGATGTGCATACTACTGGAATCAGCACAATTTTAGACATCACTATTTTAAGTTGTTCCATTTTTTTCTATAGACTTTCCAAGAATCACTTCTATCAGCTGGTGCTGGAATAACATTGGTTGATTCAGTGGTAACTAAGCTTCTCTCTGTTGATTACTATGGTGGTTTCAGCATTTTTTTTATTTTACTTTGCATTGCTGTTTTCCCGAGAAATATTGCATGTTTTCTTAGGTCGCAGCGTCAAAGTTAGGTCCTAGTCCGCCCATTGGCTTTGCGTTAGTAAGGCCACCAGGACATCATGCTGTTCCTCAAGGTCCCATGGGTTTTTGTGTCTTTGGGAACATCGCCGTGGCAGCTCGGTATGCTCAGCATCAATATGGACTGAAGCGTGTGATGATAATAGATTTTGACGTTCACCATGGCAATGGGACATCCGATGCATTTTATGATGATCCAGACATCTTCTTCCTCTCAACTCACCAGGTTTCGTACCCCTGTTTTCTGTGAGTCTGTGATATCCCATTGTGCAACTAAGTGCTGAACTTTACCATGAAACAGTCTTGTTTTCCATGTGTGATATAGCTTGGAAGCTACCCTGGAACTGGTAAAATCAATGAAGTCGGCCAGGGTGGTGGTGAAGGCACGACACTCAACCTTCCTCTGCCCGGTGGCGCAGGTGACTACGCAATGAGGTGTGCATTTGATGAGGTCATTGCTCCATCGGCTCATCGATTCAAGCCTGATATAATCCTTGTTTCAGCCGGGTGAGGTCCTATCCATCCTCAGATCATCAGTGTTCTAGGCTAGCCAAACTGACTCATCATGTCTCAGATACGATGCACACGTACTGGACCCTCTGGCTGGCCTGCAGTTCACCACAGGCACGTTCTACATGTTGGCATCCAGCATCAAGCAGCTCGCCAAGGAACTCTGTGGTGGCCGCTGTGTGTTCTTCCTGGAAGGCGGGTACAACCTGCAGTCACTCTCCAGCTCTGTTGCCGACACGTTCCGTGCATTCCTTGATGAACCCAGTCTCACAGCACAGTTCGATGATCCAGCAATACTTTTTGAAGAGCCGATTCGGAAGATCAAAGACGCAATTGAGAAGGCCAAGGGCATCCATTCGCTCTAGGCTGGCACTAAATTTGGAAAAAGTTGCTGTTAGCAGTGTGTACTGCAGAAGTGCAAGATCTTGTGGCATTTCGCAAGTAGTGCATAGTTTGAACTTGGAAAGCCTGGTGATTTTCATTTAGCCAATTCTCACCAGAAAATGGAATTACCGTTCTCTCAGTAGCAGCAGTGTATAGTATAATACTAGCTGTATATATTGACCAAAACTTGTGTGCTACAATATTTAAGAAAAGGTTTCAATAGCTAATAAGCAGATGAAAAAGCACAACTGGCTCGGATGCAGGCACGGAAACCTCTTGAGCTACAACAGAACTTCGCACAAGTGAATTTCTCAGGCCTGTCTCTGTGAGCACAACTGCACGAGTGAAGTTCTGAGGCCTGTCTCTGGGAACCATTTCCTCGATCTCATTTTTTTTTCTCGCTCAAGAAGTCAACGAAGTCAAACCGGTCTCCGGTCCAGAGTGAAAGAAGCAACCACTGCCGCAAACTCACAGAGAGAGAGAGAGAGAGACACACACACACACACACACACACACACACACACAGAGGCACAAGACGTACGTACACCTAAGGTCAGTAAACGAGCATGTGGAGAGACCCATCAGTGAAGGGTTGTCAGAACGGTTTGTCTGACCTGTTGGTGTAGGGAACGAGCCTCCAACTCCCGCACGGCTTGGAACGAGCGTCTCCGTTGACAATTTTGTGCAGACTCCTGTGTGACTCAAACCACGCCAAAGGTGTGTCTTCAGTCCTCAGTGTCTCTGTACAATCTCTTGTGGTTCACCTTCACCCTCCAGCATTACAAGAAGAATTTTAATTTCAAAACTACAAGAAATATGGTACTAGATATAATCAAAATGATTCGTCTTAATTTCTAGCATCTACTTGAAATTTTGAAGCTATGTACATCCTTTTTTTTCAAAAAAAAAAAAAAACGGAAACACCTAAGAACTAAGAGGAACGGATACATGTCACACAATTGGTGTATGGTGTTGGCTTAACTCATCTGCTCAGTCAGGCCATTCACTTTGGTGACTTAGCTGGTAAATGTTCTTTGGACGTGCCAGCCAATCGTGCCACGGTCTTTGGCATAATTGTTTTTTAAAAGAAGCTAGTCTCTGAGACTCTTTAATATTTCAGTATTTTTTTTGGGCTAAAATTGAAAAAGAAATCTCCCTTGCCGAATTGGTGAAGAGTCTGGATCATCTTCGGAAAAGACCATTCAAATATGACAACGATAATGGCTCTTAGGAATGGACAGATGTACTGATGTACTGTAGCAACAAAGTCAAGTCAAATACTGTGATATCCTTACATTGAAAGCCAACTACACATACATTTAGCATCACACATTGTCTTTAAACACAGTTAGAATTATCTCAAATCAACCCGGACAGATCATACATGACACGAGTAAAACAGCCTAACTCAGATAATACATCATGGAGTTAAAAGAGCACAAAACCTAACAATCATAAGGCCTAATCAGGCAGCAGGGACATCCTTCAGCGTTGCAGGATCAACCTTTGGAGGGTCTGAATGGCGTCTCACTCTTTCCTTCGGCTTATCTGTTGTCACAACACTTTGTTTATCGACGACAGGGAACGATAGGCGCTTCTTAACAACAGAGTGGACCAGAGGTGCTCTCTCAGGAACCTCAAGCTTCTCAGTCAATAGACTGCGGTACCGAGATTTCGCCCTTGCAGATTCTGTCGACTGCATGTAACTGGGGAGAGGTGGTGTGCTCGTCAGGCTTGCATCATCCCGGACTGAGCCTCCGCCACCTGTGCTCTGCCTCCTTGGGCGCTCAGAGCGTATGCTTGTGATGCTCCTCAGGTCATCCTCCTTGTACAGCCAATTGCCCCTTGGACTTGCTGGCCTGGTCTTTCCTGAGGTTGATGGGGCCTTTGATGGCGGAGCTGAGGGTGATTGCCGGCTTGGTGGGCGGCTCGACTTGTTTGGTGTTGCTGGTCTCTGGATTGAGATGGCACGGGGTACTGATACTCGAACAGTACTGGTGCTTGGATTCTTTGTCAGAGCACGTTCTTTAGGATCCTTGTCTGATGGCGCCAATCGGCTCTCCCAAGGTCTTGCTGTCATCCAGCGTTCCATCCAGCTCCAGCCCCAGTTAGGGTTCCCAGGTTCCGTGAAAGTAGGGGTTATAGTTCGACCAGAATTCCTCCACTGCATGAGAAGACCAGAAAAAAGAATGGCGAAAGCATGAAAAATCAATGTAGAACAGAAATTGGGACCAGCTAAACAACAAAAAAATAATATATGGAGTCAAAAGAAACAAAAGAGACAACTTACCTGGTGAGAAAATGCATATGCAAGTGCTCTTTCTCGTCTCAGTGCAGCTTCCTGTTTCATCATTAGGTTGGCCTCAATTTGTTCCTTTGGATTGATGGCTGTGATCCCAGTCTTCATCAATCTGATAAGAAAATTGAGTGTCAAAATTGCTTATATAAGGACCATCCTATTCTATAATTGCATCATCTATAGTACCCAAAGAAAAAAAAAAAAATCTACTTGGGTGCAATAATATGTTCTAAATTATGGTACAAAACATAGGGATAGAGAAAAACACTGTTTCCCCTAAATATCAATGTAGCTTAGACTCTTGCATCAAAATGGTGTGCTCACCTTCATTTTCTCAAGTTCCCTTTGATGTTTCAATTGGAGCTGCCTTTGAAGAGCTTGCTTTTCCTCCTCCAACTTCACCCTTCTAGAGTAGATTTGAGTTTGAACTCTTGTCATTGTTTGTGTGCATTGCAAAGTGTGAGCCGTTTGGCGCTTGACAGCATTTCCATCAACAAGTGACTTCAATCTAACCAGCCCTCTTAGTGCCCGCAATGCTCTCCTTGCCTAAAAGTAAAAATTGTTTTTTTGCAGATTTAGTAAGCAATTAATATCACATAGAAAGAAAACTAAACAAAATATGCATATATATAGGTCAATGAATCCAATGAGATCAGTGGAAGTATTCTCAAAAGATCATGTTCAGTCACGCTTTAACTTGTTTTTTCAGAGGTAACATTAGCATCAGCATCTCTTTTAAGTGCCATAAGATTGGAAACATCAGACAAATATAAGTTTGAAAACGACCAGCCAAAGTGAAATCTTGGCTGTATTCTAAAACGAACAGATTATAGAGATACACAATGATGAATTAGACAGCAACACTTTACCAACCAAATCAGATGTCTTACAAAATATTAACCAAACATTAGCTTGCGTGCATGGTCTCAAGTGCTAATAAGTTCAAGACAGTGACCCACAGCAGTCAGAGGATCTGAATTTTCTTACTATAGGGCTAGTGCAAGAACATCAACAAGATAACAAAAGCAAAAGCAAGTAGTAAACGACCTACAAGTGCAGATGGATTACCAGATAACCCCTGAAGGCAGTCTGAATCTTGGTGGCAGCAAGTTCTTCCCTTGAACTAACAGGCATTTTTGGAGCAGCCGTGGTAACTGATGTGAGGCGGACAACCTCAGCAGCAGCCTGGGCAGCAACTGCTGCAGCTTCAGCAGCAACAGCAGATGCAAGTGCAACGGAATAGGCATGCTTGTTCTGCTCACTGTCTGTTTCAACTGGATTGACATCTTTAATCTCCAGAGAGTGGGGCTGAGTTGGTGGTGGTGATGGCAATGGAGCTACTGGAGCAGTCCCTGGCACTGTTGAGATCGAAGGCTCCGAGTGCTTCGATTTTCCAAATGGCCATCTCCTCCTGGATTTTGACTTGTCTGCTTTCTCAGCCTTCATAGTAGCCACAAGTCATATAGATTAAAATGAAAGAACTTTGATAACCAAGTGGACCATTTTTTCCCTGTGAATAGGGAATTTTGACACACCTTTGCTTCCTTTCCATCTGGACCAGAGGAGCTGAAGACTTTCTTCACCGCACTAAACCACTTTCCTTTCTTACCCATTCTTTGGGTTCTATTACTGCGCTTTTCAATGTAGTTGCAAGCCTGCAAGTACAAGAACAGATCAAAGGTGTGCCAGGATGTCTCCACTAAAAAAAGGCTGTACCCAAATATTTGACCAGCAGAATCTAATATTTGCAACAGCAACCAAAACATGATGGAAAATACCAAAAAAAACAGTAGTATAAACCAGGGATCAAAAGTTCAACTTAGTGTTCTTGTACTCCCTCATAATTCATGCATCCAGGAGTAAAAGTAGAAGTTCTAAAAAAGAAAGTCATAATACCAGTACCAGAGAATATGCGAAATGGATTCTACCACAAATCGACAACAGGAACAGCTTGCCAGTTCCGACTGCTCAAATGTCGTACAGACAAGAAAAGAAAAGAAAATCAAGTCTTCACCAGGAACTACAGGATTACACACCAAAGATTGGACTGAATGGAGCAAAGAAAAACACGAACCAGGTGAAACTGAGCCTACAGGCAAAGATGTGTGGACTGTTCTTCGCGAACCAGCGCACAATTCTTCGCCATAAATGCCAACAAATTCACAGAAGAGGAAAGGCCGTTTCGGCACACAAACAAAGCTTCGAGTGGCGTCTTCCATCCTTTGGCGCTTGATCAAGCGCTCAGTGGCGAATTACTCACCGGAAGGCGGAGGCCGAAACACAAACGCCCTCGAACACCTGTGCCTCAGGCACCCACCCCACCCCCTCTTCCACAATCGCAGCGCAAAACCAGCCAGAAAACCCCAAACCAAAACCTCAGGCAAAGCCAACCAAGAGGAATCAAACCCCGGGGCCGCGCAAAACCGCCCAAAAGATCCGAATTTACCGCGACAAAGGCGAGCTTTCACGTCGAAGCAAGTTAAGCAGCCACCAAAAGCCCTGAGCCCCTCACCTTCCTCACCGCACTGAAGGCGCCAAGGACCTAACTCTGGTCGCCCTCGGAGGCCACCGCCCACCGCAGGGACATCTATGACCTCCTCCTCTACAACTTAGTCAGATTAAACACGCGACCAACGCATCCAGGACGACGGAAAAAATAAACCGGGGGCGGAAAGGAAAGTAGAAGGCGAGGATGGAAGTGGAGCCCGACCTTTCTCTCTCGCTTTCCTCACCAGTCCAAAGGCGCCCCCTTTTATCGGCAGCCGGTAGCCCAGCCGCGCACGCAGAATCGATTCGCCCACCCCCACCGCCTGCGACGTCCCGCCCTGTTCACCCCCGCCTGGGTACGTGGCCCCGCTCTCAGCCGCGGACCACGGCGGCGGGGAAGGCGGGCAGCCGGAGATAGGGAGCGGGGCCCGCCGGCGACGAGCCGTTCCCTTCCCGATCTCCTTCCTCCTCGTGACGGTCACGCTCCCGGTGCCAGCCGAAAGGCGCTGTCCCTGTTTGCCTCTTATATTGGCAGCGGCGCGGGCCCCACTGAGGGGAGCATGACAGCTGGGCCCCGCCGCGGCCGCGGACCAGTCGCGGCAGAAGACGTTAGCCAGTTGCGACGGCTGGTAGTACGAGCAGGAGACGTTGGCTTTGGCTTATGGCCTGTGCGGGCTGCAGTGACTGCGGCTGTGCAGCCAGCACCCCCGCGCCTCCGCCCCGCTCCCGCGGCCGGCCAGCCAACCGGCTGGGGGTGGCCCACACGTCATTCACGGACGCAGAACTTTCTTTCGCGCCGATTGCTCCGGCACCGTGGAGTGGGCAACCGATAGCAGGCAGGTACGGAAGGAAGAGGAGTCCCAGCGCCCACCGGTAGTACTAAACTGCAAGGCCCACATGTAATTGACGCTACGTATTAGCTTCGGTTAGAGGGGCCCACCCGCACCGTTCCAACTTGATACCGTTAAATGCCCGTGTTAAATGGGGGCATTTACACCTCGGTGACTCCGCCATTAAACGTTCCAAGATCGGAAAAGGCTTCGCTCGGCCGTTTTTTACAGCCTTTATTTATCATCAGTTGATGATGCAGTAGGAGTAACTGTGAAACGCTGTTGGCCTTTTGTACATCTTTTGCAGTTTCTTTTGCCTGCCATTCTTTACTCCCATACTCCCTCCGTCCCAAAATAAACTTTTTGCCTGCGTGTAATATTTATATCTCCGAATAATTTTATTAAAAAACTAGATTTAAAGGCGGATTTATAAATTTAATGATAATATATAATATTTATAAATTTTCTTTTGCAAAGCCGAAAGCCATTGCCGCGGCTGGGCGGATAGGCCCATGCTTGGACAGCAAAGGGCAAAGCCGATGCCACTATGCCGCGGCTGGCAATGGCACATCATATGATTAGAATAGCGTTGGTGTCAGTGCAAGTGTGCAACCTGCAACGGAGTGTGTGCGACCGCCGAACTGCGAGATGAGATCCGTTCGCTTTTGTAGTTTTCTTTTTTTAACTACGCGCGCCAGCCCCGCGCGGGCGCGGTGTCCTCTGTCCTGTCCTGGATGCTGGATCTTGCCAACTCGGTGGAGGCCACGGGCCACGGCCATGGCCAAGCTCTCGTCGTTGCCCTCGGTTCCCGCTGCGCTCGCACGTGCCGAATGCCAGATTGGGCAGACAGATCGTACGGGCCGCCGGGCGCAGGGGGATGGAACGGGGCTAGATCGACCCATCGGATTGATTGTTGCTTCGATCAACAAAGCCTATCTATATCTTGTATGGAGCTGAGCATCTCTAAGTATTTTTATTAAACTCAATCTCTAAATTACTGTTTGGAGGAGAGGTATTTGTATAAAAGTTATTCTCTGTATCTTTGCATCCTTTAATAGTCTATCTATATCTTGTGCGCGGTCTAGTATTCCATTTAAATAAAAATCACTCTCTATATCTTTCCGTCCCCAGCAGCCTATCTATATCTTATATGCAGTGTATGTCTTTGGAGCACAGGCCGTAGCCATAAGGTTGATGGCAGTATAGATGAGCATGTATGCTTTGGAGGGAGCCCGTAGCCATAAGGTTGATGGCGTATAGATTGCCAAGCCAATGGGAGACAAGAGAGAGTGGATGGGGGGATAGAGGGGGAGGGAGGGGAGGTGTTTTTTCATGCACCTACCCCAGCATCCACGTTGGCATAACCATGTAGGAATATAGAGGTGATGTCATGAGATTTTAGACCTCTACTTAAACACACCATTAGTTGAAGGATTTAAATCGTCACTCTTTTAGTTAGAGAACCCAAATAAGAATCACAATAAATTGAGGACCTAGATAGTTACCTTTTTAGTTCGAGAACCTAAGTAAAAATTCATGAAAAGTTTTGAGTACCCATGGTGTATTTACTTTTGTTATAATCATGGTTCCAATTCCAATATCGAGTCGACATCGCAAGCATATAGTAGAATTGCAGAATGGTTGAGCTCAACTTAGGCCACGACCTAGGATGGCATTGATTGTGTACTTGTATGGTTCACTTCTATAACATTGTAACCTCATATATAAGGATATGACTAGTATAAAGTGATAGATGCATTGACTGACCCATGTTGTGTACATGTATGAATAAATAAAGCATGGTGACAGTATTTTTTATTGGCGCATAAGGCCAATCTCTATTAATTTTTATGAACTTGTTATCAACTTTTGTGTTAATAATTATGACAACGGGTTTATCTAGTTAAAACTCTCTCTATATCTATCTTTTTAACTAACCCGTCAAGACATTAAATTTGCTAATATGTCTCCACCGATAATGGCCTCATACCGATTACCTAATTTAAATCAACCCGTGATCTGAGCTGACCCGGCCCGGGCTGTGATGCTGCCACCCAACGACCTTGCAGCTTTTTTTGCTTCAACCTTGCAGCCTTTGGAGGAGTTGCATGAGATGCGTCGTGCGACGTCCTGTCAGATGGCTGCGTCTATCAATCCATGTGGATCGAGGCGCCCCGTCAGCAAACAGTTTGTTGTGGCGCCCCATTTCTGGTGGCGGAACGTGGTCTCACACGAAATGCTGCTCTGATGCCCCTACGCCTGCTACCCTATCAAAATCATCCACTACAGTCATCTACCATCTGATCAGTGCACGGGCTCCTTTTCCTGGAGACTCGAAAGGTTGGATATTGGTGTTGTTGGCCGCAGCCCGCACATGCTTGGTTTTCCTATGGACTGTAGATCTGAATTATTAACAGTACCACGAGATGAATTGATAAGAATTGGATGATTACGATGATTGCCCCCAGGAATGGTACATTTGGCCTCCTCGGACGATCAGATCCTAACTTGAAACTAGAGCAATGTGAGGAAAAAAAGAAAGTTCCGATGAATCTGAGGAAGAAATGGACATGATCTCACGTTTAACAAGACGGGCTGGGCTGACAATGACATAACCAGTACTAATATTTCACCTGGAGTGTTTCAGCCAACGCATCATAAGCATAGTATATAGTTCTCATAATGTAGCACAATAGTATTTCTTTTCTAGCTTTAAATTCATGTTCCTTCAGCTGTCCTCTGTTTGCACCGGATAGAATAACAAGTTGTCAAATATTTGTTTAGTATGCTTTGATAAGAATACTATATTACCTACCCTCACCATTTCAAATTATAATATAATTTTAATTTTTCTAAATACATAACTTTTGTCATGCAGTTTTTTACTGGCACTCTCCACTATAAATTTATACAGATTTTTGGCCCTAAACCGGCCTTTGCAGATGCCACGTTACATCGATCAAAGCCATATCGACCATACACCCATGGGAGTATAAATAAAAATGTTATAAGCGACTTTGTTGTACGCTTAGATATACACTATATCTAGATACAAAATAATTGTATCTAAAAAAGCTAAAATATCTTATAGTTTGAAATGGGTGGAGTAACATTTGCTTCTTTCATAATACCACTACATATTGAACAAATCAATCCCTAACCACAAACAGAGGTTGGACTGGGCTCTGCCGGCCCAACACTCTCGTCAAGTTATATCTTGCTCCTCCCCCACCACCCCTGTCGTGTCATCGGCCGGAGTCACCATTATTTGTGTGGTGTTCATGGAGCTCGATCTGATGTATTAGAAGGATATGCAACTCTATAGTGGACATAAAAAAGGTGATGGAGAGCAACTGGTTTGAGCCATTGGCAGAGCCACCACGTGATGACCTCGGGCCACCACTCGGGCTCAGTGGAAAAAGTGTAGTGTCTTTTTTCATATAGAGAAATACAGTATTATATATATCTGTCTAGATAAATATTTATGTACAATGAAAATCATCCAGCCTTCCAAAAATTTCTAGCTCCTTCCCGGTTTGATCAGTGGAGAAGAAGCTTGGGAAGCCCTTGATTTGATCAGCGGCATAATTAACTCGAGAGAAAAATAGGAATGCCTAACGAAGCAAGAACAGGATGCTCGGGGTTGCACCAGTCAAGGAGGAGCTGCTGTACCGGGACCAGCGGGTCAACTGCGGCAACGTCGACGGTCGCGCCTCCAGGGGCAGGCGCTGGTCTTGAGGACAGTCATTCGGCCAGAATGACAAATTTTATACACTTTTTTATTATCACTTGTTGATGTCCCTCTCAAGTCCCAACTGTTGCTCTTGTTATTATTCGAGGTGTTCGGCTAGTGAAATAAACCAACTGATAAGATATGTCGTCTGGTTTGGTATGAAAGGAATATATTGTTCGAACAGCTGATAAGTTTAACTGATAAGATAAATATATATGATTAAAAAAACGTTGCTCTTGTTGCGGCAAATGCTTGATTGTTTGCAGTAGATTATTGACAAGAAAGGGAAGACACCCTCGCTTGTTCTTTTTTTTTTTTTTTTTTTGAAAATTTGACACCCTCGCATTGATGTTTGGCTGTAATGTACGTATGCGGCCTGGTCTGCTCGATGTGGCCGAGTTGGGAGTGGGACAGTTCGTGCTGTACTAGTTGGAATTGGAACAGTCAGCTGCACTCGGCGGCCAAACTGGACCCGGCTGACGCTGACTTCAAATCTGAGCGGCTGGGCTTTAAAACGACAACGAATTGGTAAAACAAGGAAGGGAGTAAACAAGAAAGCCGCTTCCTTCCCCTTTCTTTGCGTTCTTTATAAACGACAACCTCTGTATCCCCGACAGAACAGCATCGACCATCCGATTCAGAGCTCAGAAATTCAGCTAGAACCAGAGGAGCACAGGCGCCTCCCGAATCGGAAAGGTTAGCGCTCGGCAAGGAGGAAGAAGAACCCTGCAGAGGAGATGGCCGGCGGCGAGATGAGCTGGGTGGGCAAGAAGATCCACCTCTACAACGTCACCATGGGCCTGTACATGCTCGATTGGTGGGAGCGCTGCCTATTCAGTATCCTTATTATATTATTACGCCGCGTCTCGATCCGATTCCGTTTACTTCTTGCTGCCCGCTTTGCAAATTCCGACCTTGCTTCGATCGACACCGTCGTCAACTAGGGTCTTATGTCGGATCCGCGTCTGATTCTGGGTATCTCTGTCCCGACAGGGCTTAGGTTTGGGTAGGCACTTGTTGGATTCGTTCTTGGGGGAAACGTTTTGTCGGACAGGCAATCCGTTGACTCCGCGTGGGTCACCAGCATTTCTTCGAAATTGTTGGGCACTATTTCTGATTCGGTGTTCCTTTTGAAGTAACTGGATGGATTAGTATGTTACTGTTATTGGAATGTTCTCCCTTTAACTAGAGTAGACATATTGGTGCTGATCCTGCTCTGGTTCATCTGCTTCAATGGATCCCGCTTCGCCACTGACGTCTTCGAAAGGTACCCAAACAAATAGAGCATTGATTACATATTTACATTTTTGTTGAGCTTTAGAACTGCAAGTTCCCAAATCGAGAAGTGGGGAACAGGAACTTGTCTATGTTTCCTAAGAAGTCTGAAAATTGCAATATGGTGTCTGATATTTTTTTTGTTCGTGTTGTCTGGGCTCTAGCCGAGTATTTCTTATTGCGAAATAGGTTCCTAGTTTTGCTAAATCGGTTTTAAGAAGGAAAACAGTATGAATGCAGGGAAGCTACTTCAGTTCTGTTGGCAAAAGTTCAGTGGTCTGAAAACAAAGAGAGTATTTGAAAATAACCACTATTTAGAACTTGGAAGTTGGAATGAGCAAGCTCTAAGGCTCTGATTCAGCAAACAACTTTAGAACATTTGGACAGTGTTAGTGTAATTCAGCAGTGAATTTGGATAAATATTTTCCCCTGTCACAATGCAGGTTGTTGGAACAAAATGCATTATGATCCATGAATGTGTATTTCTATTAATTGCAGGTTACAAAATAACTGATTTTCAATATTAAGCGTGGGTTTTAGTTTGTTGAGTGCAGTGATGTTAGTTGAATTCATCCCATAGAAAAATGTTTGCTGAAAAATGTGTTAGTTTGTCAAATGTAGTTTATCCTTTAGTGTTCTTTTGAAGCACCAGAAGATGTTTACAACTTTAGTGTAACTTAGTATATTCCATCTTTGCTTACAACTGGTTTGTTTAGTTAACTACAAATACAAGTTGTACCAATATTTCCTGTCACATTACTAAATCTGCTTTGTCTTATCCATGAGCATCTTTGAGCTATGTTTCGGTAGGATAGTTAAAAATGTACATCATAATCTACTTTGCTACACGTTTATTAAAGTTTCCTTTTTATGTGAAATGCTAACTAAGTGCAGCTTAAGTACTTGGTTGATATTATTTTTCCAACACACATTAGAGCCTCGTATTTTATATTGAAGAGAGATGAAGGAAATGGTTCCTTAATGCCCCTTACAAGCAACTACTCTAACTCTGCTAGGAGATCAGAGGGGTTATAACACTAAATAAAATCTGCTATCCTAAGCCAACTAGGATAACAGCCCAATAAAGAAGTAGCTGGTTGATAATTACTCCCTCTATTCCAAATTGTAAGTCCTAGCTGTTCTGGATTCATAGCTTTGCTTATGTATCAAGGTGCGTAGCAAAAACTATGTACTTAAGCCAGAACGACATACAATTTGGAATGGAGTACAAACCCACTTCTCAGCTCGTTGTGTCTTTCTTGAAACAGAATTCTGGGTCATTTGTTGCTTTTCAGTCTGTTGTCACCGGCCCATGTTTTTCCAATAACAATATTAGGAACTCCTAAACCTTTCATTATGCGGTCATGCTGCTGAACCCTTAACTGCTTTCTAATGAACCTCTTTCAGCCATCTGAAGGCACGGATTTTCCAAGGCGCAAATTACGGCATGGGAATTGACATGCCCTCCTCCTAAGCCTTCGGCGCAAAACACAGAAGCAGCGAAATCTGCTGGTTCTGGAATCTGAACAAGGTTCCAACAAAGTAGGCGCTGTAGTGATGTGTATGATGTAGTTCCAATATGTAAGGTTCTCAACGTTATTCTTTTTCATGTACTGCGTGTAACAAAGGTTTGGGTGCACGAAATCACATCCTGAGTTCTACTGTAATTATTTGCAAAAAAAAGTTCTACTGTAATTAAATTCATTTTCTTGGTATTATATTTTGTTACCCATGTACTGTATGTAGCCACCGTTTGACCCTAGTTATTTGGTGATTCATAGTATTATTAGTCTTGTTCACTTAAAAATTTCGAACCAATAAATGAACCGCCGGTTTTTTTTCGAAGAGGAAAATTTGAACGTTTTTTTTAGATGTTCAAAAATATACTTTTTGCTTGCTCGGAGAACCTTATCTAATCAAGTGGTCAAAATTTTTGTGATGAAGAACATGATTTTTGGTTCTACTATTAAATTATGTTGTTCCATTCAGTAAATTGTCAAATTATATATTTATATATTTGTTTTTGTGATTTTTATCACATAGAATACGGTTCTGGTGGGCGGTTTGATTAATTTAATTATTGAAAATATAAAGTGAATTGATTGTCTTTCCATTTACTGCATGGTGATTCATAAGCTTTTTTTTGGTTGAATTAAATTTTGGAAAAGGAACATGAGTTTTCACTAGAATATGGTCAAAATTTTAGAACATGAGTTTTGTAACTTTAGAAATTTATCTTTTGATTTGTGAGTTTTGCACTAGAATCCTGGTCATAATTTAATATTGAAATATAAAGTGAATTGATTGTCTTTCCATTTACTTAATTTTTTTGGTTGAATTAGTTGGTACATACAATTCAATATGGTATCAGTCATGGGCTTCGAGTTTGAGTCCGTTGCTCTAAAGCTTGATGGAGCATTAGAGTAAATTGTCCGTCTTAAGTTTTTTTTTTTATCGGAAGTTAAGTTTTTGGTTGAACGGGTGCATGAAAATAAATAATTAGGACTTAATCACAGCAGTGCAAGGCTACTGAGGTAGCAGCTTATAGTTGCAATGATAGACTCGTCTGTATCCAGGCCACCGGGGTGGATCGTCATCGATTGCTCCAACTAATCTGAGGAGTCGATTGCTCTAATGCAATTATGCAAAGGAGGTCAGGATTGTACTGATGGGTGATGAATCATGAAATGATGAAGAATAATAATGGAGCGATTGCTTTTCATCGAGCAAAATATAATTACGGCACCGCTGTGTTAAAAAATAATGATGTCCGCGATCGCCAAAAAAAAAGTGTCCGTGTTTTTTTTTTTTTGAGAAACAGTCCGTGCCTCCGTGGTAGTCATGTGGCTGTGGTAAACGTTGGGGGCCCTTTTGTCCATAGCTGCTAAATTTGGGCCGTCAAAAGTAGCCAATTGGACCATCTAATGGGCTGAGATCTCACATAAACTGGGCTGAAATACTCATTTGCTTGCACGCTACCAACTGTGAAAGATCACACACACACACACTCTCTCTCAAAAAAAAAAAAAAAAAAAAAAAAAAACTGTGAAAGATCAAAGATCCCAAATGAGCCCCATTTCTGCTTGGATCCCCTCTGGCCCTCTCATTCTGAAAGTAAAAAACAGTGGACCGATGTGGTTAGGAATTAAACTTCCGTTTTTTTTTTTAAAAAAAAGAAGCATCAAATTCGAATTCTTGATGACTAAACACTGTGGGATGCAAGAACCAGGGGAACATAGGAGACCAACCACAACCCTGTCGCACCCGGACGAATTGCTCATCCTCCATATACCACGTTGTATAATACAGCTATGAGCACATTTACCCCCCGCCCAGTACATCACTCTACTAGTATGTTCCATTTTTACACCGCAAGAAGTCAAGAAACCGGCAAAGCAATTACACGAGAGAGACCCGGAGCTCCTCCAGAGCAGTACAACCCTCGCCGCGGCCGCCGCTCAGCTGTCCGACTCCGATCGTCCTCATTTCTTCCACATGCCGCTGATCCTCCTGAGCACGTTGCCGTTCTTCCTGGCGGCCGCGTCGTCGTCCAATTCCTCGTAAAGGCCGGCGTACTTGCCGCCAGCCTCCCACGACTCGCTCCGCTCCACGACCTTGCCGTTCCCGCCCTTGCCAACCGTCAGCAGCGCCATGGCTGTCTCCGCGGCCTTCCGCCACTGCTCGGCCTGCACCCGCAGGCGACGCAGCTCGGTTTCCATCTCGCCCTTCTTCGCCGCCTCCGCCGCGTCGGCCTCCGCGCTCCTCGCGGTCGCGCAGCCCTTCTCGGACTCGTACTGACGCAGCTCCTGCTTCAGCTGCCCGTTCTCGTGCAGCGCGCCCTGCAGCTGCCTCTTCAGCGCGTCGGCCGAGCTGTCTCTTCTCGTCTCCGCCTGTAGCTTCTTGTTCGCGTCCAGCGCGATCCGTAGCTCGGATTCCTTGTCGAACAGGCTCGCCTTGAGGAAGATGACCTCGGACTTAGCGCCCTCCAGCGCCGCCGCGAGCTTGCCGTGCCGCAGGTCGGACTCTGTCTTTATCTGGTCCATGAGCTCGTACGCGCACTGCGTCTCGACGGTGCTAAGGATCTTCTCTTCTTGGTACCTGGCCTCCGCGGCCTCCAGCTCCGCCCTCAGCTCGGCGGCCTCCGACTCCGAGCCCGAGCAGTTGCAGCGGTCGCTGGCCGCCTTCGACGACGTCTCCGCGATCTCGTCCTCGAGAGCCTTCACCTTGGCACGCGACTCCTCGAGCTCCTTCACCACGAGGCTGAACGAGTCCATCAGCTTGGACCCGTCGGTGAGCAGCGAATCGATGGTGGCTCGGCTCGCCTCCAGCTGCTGCTTGCACTCCTCGTGCATGGCGCGCGCCTGCGCCTCTGCCCCCTCACTCGCCTTGAGCTTCACCCTCAGCTCGTCGATGGTGGCCAGCGCCTCCACCACGTCCTGCCGGCGGTCGGCACGCGCCGCGGCGGCGAGCTGGACGCGGAGGCGGTGCACCTCGCCCATCGCCGCGGCCAGCGCGGTCGAGTCCGCGGCGTGCTGCTTCTGCATGGCCTCCAACTCCGACTGCCACGAGCGGTCGCGCTCCTGCGACAGGCGACGCAGCTCCAGGAGGCGGGCCTCCTCGGCCGACGAGAGCTCGGCGAGCTGCGCCTCGCAGTCCCGCGCCTGCGCGGACGCCGCGGCGGCCTGCGCCTTGGCGTCGTCGGCCTCCTGCAGAGCCCGCTTCCTGGATAGCTCGGAGGAATGGAGCTGCT
The DNA here is from genome assembly GCA_015844335.1 of Chrysopogon serrulatus. Lineage (NCBI taxonomy): Eukaryota > Viridiplantae > Streptophyta > Magnoliopsida > Poales > Poaceae > Chrysopogon > Chrysopogon serrulatus. The sequence goes on from JADLZL010001847.1 coordinate 63,122, forward strand.
CCTTGGACTTCTTGAGCTCGTCTTGCAGCTGCGACAGCTGGGACTCCAGCTCCGACAGCTTCGTCGTCGGTGGCCTCCTTTTCTGGTGATTTCATTACACACAAGGACAAATTAATGCCGACAAGATCACTGATGGTAATAGCAGTACTGTACTCCTCAAGCTCCGTTTGAAAAACCGCGGGTGATTTGATTTCTACAGTTACATTTTTTTCTTTTCCAGTTGTTGTGTTAACTTTCTAGCTCATCTCCACTATCCAGGGGGGAAAAAGGCATATAGTACCCACTCCGCTCAAAATTATAAGATGTTTAAGCTTTTTTAAATACATCGATTTCACTATGTTTTAGACATAGTGTATATCTAAATACTTAACAAATCTATGTATCTAGAAAAGCTAAAATATTTAGAATGGAGGCAATGGTTGTTAAATATCAATAATAACAAATGCTAGCTAATCATTCTGATTAGTTTTCTGTACGAGAAAATGACAGCATGATGGGATATTATCACAGATTGCCTAACTATCAGCAGCGTGTTTAAAAAAGTGCAACTGCCAAATTAGCCTTTCTATTTTTCAAGGTGTTTCTCAAGATCATTATCAGTACAGATGGCGAATAAAACTCTCGAATAAAACACCGGGGTCAATTAAGGTCCCTGGTCCCGGTCCCAAACAAGAGCCTGAGTCAGTTCTATCAGATACGCCTGTTTTGCCGTTGGTTGCAGCGACACTGGCGGTAGCAGAACTGGTACCGCGCTATCTTAATCCACCAGTTTGGTAGCAACACGAGGACCAGCTTCAATTATTTCAAGGATTTGCTAGCCATCAATATCTCTGGACCATTTGATTTGGGCACTTAGCTAGTACCTAATACTTGTCTGTTTCAGTCTAATTGACAGTCTGCTTCGTCATGAGAGACAAGCGAGACGCCGAGACCCAACCGCTCCTAATTGATTGAGAGTATCAGGGCCAAACAAAAGATATAAGCGGTACCCTCTAATCACATGAAGCATGAGAAAAGATATAGAAATTCGACGCATTTAAGTGCAGTTAACAGTCTTTCACAGACTTGTCACGAGCTTAATTGGACGGTGCCCCTGATATGATAGCACCGACGTACTACCAAACAGGAACACTGAAGCTTCCTTTATCTTCTGCCAGGCGAAATTACTGTATATATGTAACCGCATTCTGAAATGGAGAAAGTGCAGAGAGACAAAGTGGGGTTTCGCCATTTACCTCTCTCTCGGCGCTCAACGCCGTGCGGCGGTCGACCTTGGGGCTGAGGCCGGTGGGCGACTCGGCCAACCTCGCCGTCCGCCCGGCCTTGTTGCTGCCCTGGGAGGACGTCCGGGTGGGGTGTTCCAAGGAGCCATTCCTTCACGCCAAAAGAAAACCAACCACAACAACATCAGGTATGAATCCGAGTAGACCTAAAAAATCACAGAGGGCAGGCAAGGCAAAAGCTCACACCCCCGAGCAGCACATTACCTGGAGCTGTTGCTGCTGGAATACAACTTGAGAAAATGCATTTTGTTCAAGGACAGCATGTTCAGAACAGGGGGGAGACTGCAGCGTCTCTCCTCATGTCAAATGCAAGGGGGAGGGAAAGAGAAAAAGGAAAATTTTTCTTTGGGAGACTCCAAAATCCAAATCGAGTAGAACCGGTTGGAAGCTCTGAGGGGAAACCGAAGTAAAGGGCGGTGGATTGTAGCCGAAGCCGCGTCCGAAAGGACGAGGCGGATCGATGCTTCCAGCTCAACTCAGATGCAAAGCGAAGAAGAAGAAGCAGCGGCGAGATGCAATGGGGGCACACGACAAAGAATCCGAGGCCGGAAAGCGCAAGAGGCCGACAGGAGGTGGAGGGGAGGAGCTAGCAACGCCGAGCCGGGGGACAGGAGCCGACGAAAGGGGCAGCGGCATTAGCTTAACATAATCTCCTCCGCCGCCGCGTAGGCAAGGCAAGGCAAGGCAAGCATGGGCGGGGGATCAAAAGGCCGGGCGGGCGGGCAGAGTGTGAGATGGAGTGGAGGAGGGGGCGCTCTGCCCTCTGCTTTGCTTTACAGATGCGGGTTAGGCAACAAGTGGACCTGCCTGTCCTCCTTGGCTCCGAGCTCAAGAACGGGACACCCCTTGCGCATGGAGCTATCTGCGAACAGTCACGGTCACATGCGGCCGTGATTTGAAAACTTGGCCGCTTCCTCCTCGGCTCCATGAAAAGGTAAAAAATTATTGGGAAAGGGCGGGACAGACAGACAGAAGGTGATGAGGAGGAAAGCATAGTTTAGAGCCGCCCAGTCAGTCGCATAACACCATCCCAAAGCTTGCTAGCTTAGCCGCGTGTAAAATCGGGCTGTGGGAACCTCTGTTGCTTTGCCGCCACCATTGAGCAGAGAAGATGAATAAATGAACAGTTCTCCCTCCACTTTCGTGAGGCGTGTACAGTCATAGCGTAGGCGATTAGCTCGTGCGTGCTCCAATACAGTGGAACATGGGCTAATGGCCAAACTGGAGAGCGAAGACCCGATGAGTCATGGGAGAGAGAAGCACGGACATTGACTTGGAGAGGAGAATCTAATGAACAATCGGCAAGATTGACGCAGAGAGAAATAAACAAGAACAAAAAAAAAAATGCATACTTATGCAGCAATCATCAGACGGCACATGGAATTTAGCATGGAAGGGTATGAAATCGAACAAACCTTGTCTTGGCCGCCGGCTGCATGACGAATCTTTATTCCCGGAGGCCGCGGAAGCTCGCTCGGTGGCAAGCACACCAGCACAAGCTATACCACCACGCCTCCAAGACCGAGAGGAATGCTGCGAAAGGACAAAAGACGAAAGCGGCCGTCAGCTAGTAGCTCCCGCTGGTTTTTGCCATGGACGAGAGCGGCGGCGGGCAGGCAGGGAAAGATTGATGCGAGAGCGAGACCAGACGAGCGAGCTGAGCCAAGGTGTCTAGCAATGGCGACGGCGGAGCTTGCTATAGCCTATAGCAGGTAGCTCGCGCTGTCTGCACGCGCGCAAAGCAACTAAATAATGGACAACACGGAGGAATTGGCTGCTGGCTTCCCCGTCTAATCTGGCACTAACTAGTTAGTCCTCCAACCACCTCTTAGCCAGCGACAGGGACAGCCGTGTGTTTTTTTTTAAACACAATTGACATCATCCTTAAACCGGGGGACACATGGTGAGGTTTCTTTAAGCTTGGGCACGGGCGATGGCTTGGCTCTGCAGCTCATGATCTTCGCTACTAAGTATAGTGTGATGTAGAGAGAGAGAGAGGCAGGCCTACTACAGCTACATGCATGCCTACATGGACATGGATGGTCCGGTCGGTCCTTTGGTGGAGGATAACGCATTATACGCGCGCCACTACAACCACCAAGCTTAAGGCTGCCGAAAGGTAGGCCTGAAGCAAGCAAGAACCCACCACTCCACGGCTCGCCCCCCTTTGTTCGCTCTCGCTCTCTCTCTCTCTTGTTCGCTTAGTCTTTGCACTCACTCAACGCGCCCACACAAAAGCAGCAGCGGCGCCGCCCACACTCAGCATACACCCCGCTGCTGCTGCCTGGAAGGCTGGAATCATGCGTGGTCGATCAGTGCATAAGTAGTTGGAGCCTTAACAGAATGAAAAACCACGCCCGGATACAGAGCAAATAAACCAAATTTTTTTGATTAATAACAGAATGAAGTGCAACAGCAGGCAGCAGCCGGAAGAACAGACACGCGTGTTGCTCTGCTTTGCTATGCTATCTTAGTCTTAGGCTACTTACCTCCGGATAACTAATTCTTTTTTTCTCGAACACGACTTCACGTGTCATTTTCATTAAGAAGGAGGAGGCCGAAAGCACGGCGAATACAACACGACACAACAACGAAAACCACAGAGATAGTGGCTAAAACATGGACAACGAACACAAAATAAAGGAAAGAGAAACCCCGACCACGCCAACAACGCAACCTTGCAGGGCAAGGTGCAACACGCTACGACTACGGCTTGGGAGATGTAACCGCGGTGATAAGAAGGAATCGGTCGCCGTAGCCCACGCATCTTCCACGAGACATCGCACACACTCGCGCGTGCCGAGGTGGAGTCAATCGGGGACGTCGGTGACCAAGGGTGGCCAAACAACAACGACGGCGACAACGGTAGCGACACCGTCAACCAAGCCGGAGGGGCGAGAAGCGGCAACGAGAGCGGCTTCGCCACGACTGCACAAAGACGACAAGCGGCGGCGGGGGGCGCGCGGCGTCGGGGGAGCGTTGGGGTGCAGCCACGGAGCCCCGGGGAAGGAGATGGCGTCGCGCGGACGCCAACTCAGGTGGGCCAGCGCACCGGGGAGCTTTTGGCTCCCCGATGCTCCTCCCGGCAGCGGCAGTTGACACGTAGCGGAGCGGCAGCGCTTTCACGAAAGGGGATGACGGCGCGCCCGTCGTCAATCCAGGCGCTAGGCTGGGAGGGGGGTTCACCTCACCGGGCCGTGGACCGCTGCTTGCGACGTCGGTTGATAGCGCCCCGGACCGGATTTTTCGTGGCTTCGCCCGCCAGTTCAGTGTGCCGGCTCCGGTAAGCGAAGAATGGATCGATCCAGGGAAGGCTGGAGACGGCACACCGAAGCGGCGATGGTGAGGGGAAGGTCGCCGACCAGGGCGTGTGGCGCGCATAGCGCTTGCCGCCCGACGCCGGGCAGCAAGCCGAGGAGGTGCCCACCGGCCGGGTCGGAGGCGGTGGCCGGGACCCATCGAGGGAGGCGGCGGCCGGGGCTGATGCGCTGGCCGCAAGCTCAGCCGCAGCGGCCAGAGGCTGCTGCCGCTGGAGCCCTCCCCTGGCTGAGGCTGGCGCCAGCGCGTCCCTCGCCAGGGGGGCGCCCGCTCCAGCGCCGGGGCGGGCGCCGCTTCCGTGCGCGGGCGGCGCCCGTGCCCGCGCTGGCGGCCCAGCCGCCGCCAAGGCGCGGGGGATGGCCGGCCCGGCCGGTGGAGCCGCCGCCGCCACCGGAACCCTAGGGCGCGGCCGCCGGTGGTTCGCCACCGGGAGGGGACCAGCAGCGGGATGGCCAGATCCGGCCATGGGGACGCCGGATCCGCCGCCCGCCGGCCGGTGTCGACGGCGCCGGCGGGGACAGAGGTGGGGGGGGAGGAGAGCAGGGCCGGAGAGGGAGCCAGCGGCGGGGGGGTGCAGGAGGGAGGCTTTGTTGGGCGTCCCCCCGCGGGCCACCACCGCCGGCGAGGGGCGGCGGCGGTGGCCGGCCCGGCGTGGTGGGGCGGGCTGCTGGCGGCGGTTGGGGGCCTCGAGTCGCCCCCTGGGAGACGACGCGAGGCTAAGGCAAAGTGGATAACTAATTCTTGATAGCCACGCGCATGAGCTGGGGAGCTTCGGATGTGTGGAGGCGATGAGACAAACGCTTGGAGATGATCCAAAGGCTTTAACAGCTTGTTCGTGTCTGGATACAGTAGCAGTAGGAGTAAGCTGTAAGATAATGGGAGCTAGAGCTACTTAACCAGACTGCAGGGTAGTAGCCTAGTAGGTGCTAGACTTTGACAGATTTGTGTGAGGAAAGCGGAGATGGTTTCCTACAACGAGAAATGCATGCAAAACCAGCTCTGAAACTTCTGGACCAGTTCCAGCAGAGGAGGTGAGGTGGTAGCGGCGCGAGCATTCGGTCGGTGCCTGAGTGATTGGGTCCACGGCCATGCTTGCATAGCGCAATCGCCCATGATGTGATGAGATGAGTGCTTTGGATAGTCAGAGTCAGGGCACGAAGTGGAAGAAGAAACAGCATCACCTCACCTATCCAGGACTTGCTGCACGACGACGACGAAGATGCCTTCCGCCTCCTCCTCTACTTGAGACTTCTCATCTCATGCTCCGAGCCCGCGAAGCCATTGTCCGATGGGGACGGAGCTGCAAATAGAATGCAATCTGCGCTGCACCTGCACTGAGGGATGCCATCGTCTTCTTCTTTAAGTAAGCAGTAGAGGAAAGCAGACACGCTAGTCAGGATTTCTGAGAAGGCTGCCGCGGCGACCGACCACAGCTGCGAGATGAGGAACAATGATTCCGGTGTGCTCGGTCTCCCGTGCCGTGCTAGAAAAATCAAATGAAATGGGATATTCGTATCCGTACCTGATGATTTTCGGCGAATATTTTTTTTGCCAGGAGTAGATTCAACGCCCGCTGATGTTGCCGTTGGGCTCGGACGTCGATCGCTGATCTGGGATAATGATGGTCGCCCCGTGTTGTCCACTTGATGACCGATGCTTTGTTTTGATTTTCAGTACGGGAAAAGGCGTATGGCGCTGTAACGAAGCACGTGGCAACCGCATGATCGACACCAAAGTGCGTGTTTTCACAATGGCTCCGCTCTGTCAGTGGAGCGGCGATCCGCAGAAAAGGCCCCGACGCTCTGGTCACGTGGAAAGTCTAGGAGGAGAGGAGATGAACAACAAGACGTTCGGCATTCAGAGGAACACGGCAAGACGTTCGGAATCCAGAAGAACACAGCAAGACGTTCGGAATTCAGAAGAACGAACAGTTAAACGTTCGGAATTCAGAAGAGAGGAGAACACTCTCTTCGCGTAGGTTGATCTGTTGCTGATCTGAGGGCTCCTTCGGTTAGCCATGACCATGAATGACCTAGGAACCATATTCCGACTGATCAATGTTAATACAAATTAGCCAATCATTTTGGCTAGGAACAGTTTCAAGAAATCATTGCCGCCACGGAACTGATTGAGCCCCAAGCAGAGGCTGAGCGTGGATCAAAACCGGAGCAAGTTTTTTTTTTTTTTTTTTTGCCTAATAATCGTTTTTAACAACAAATCGTTATACATTCTTAAACTTGGGATATGGGTTGCTCACTGATTTGAAGTAATATATTATAAAAAACTTGCACGCGGCCAAGGCCAAGCGCATCTTGGAACAAATAAAAACTAATCTTCTTTTTAATTAACGTAAAGATATGCATATCTCGTATGTACTCGATTATTAGGGTTGCTCACTGATTTGAAGTAAATATTATACAAGACTTGTACGCGGCCAAGGCCAATGCAAGCACATCTTGGAACAAAACTAGTACTCTTCTTTTTAATTAACGTAAAGATATGTATATCACTCGTGTGATTTATTTTTATGCATTTTATAATTTTGCATATCACTCGTGTGATGATATGCATTTTTAATTAATTAAAGGTATGCATATCACTAGTGTGATGATATTAAAAATAAAATAATAATAAAATGCTAGTAATGGAAACCCTAAAGTTTTTTAAAATTCATTGGGACCTTTTCATTTTTTTTCCTTCTTCGTCATTGTTCGTGCGGGGCCTCTCGGCTGCGGGTGTCGTCACGATGGCCTTCCTCGCTATATCCGAGCTACACGGTGAGAACCTAGCCATCTCTCTTAGCCATCACAAGATCACAGAAAGTAGTCACACAAATACGTAATAGACAGAGGTTATTTGTACTACCCAAATGATGGAATTCTTCTAGTGTTTTTAGTAGTAATACAACACTACCACTAGTCAAGCATATGAAAATCCCCACTAGAAGATGCTTAGTAGAGAAAGTTTATATTAAATTTTGAATACCAAAATATTAAGTAAAGCCCACCTCATTAGGAGAATTAGAAAAATCTGGAACCGATCTTTTCTCATTTCATCTTTTTTTTTTTGAAACGAGCATAGCTTTATTACTCATTGGCCACAGCTGGCCACTAGACCCTCTTTTACAGTAAATATATAGTTTCCTTATATAGATACAAGGTAACCTTTTAACTTCATTTAGAGCTTGTTTGCTTCTACGTTACACCCTGCCATGATCCCGTTGAGCGAGGTGATGTGGCGTCACCACAACTGGAGCGAAAATATTGCTCACCACAATCTATGGCAAGAACTAAGTCTACAGCTTTTGTGGCAGCCTAACGTTTCGTGTCAACCAAACAACAGTGTGGGAAAGCAGTGGCGGGCCACAACGATGGCATGGCAAGGTGTGGCTGAAATCCAAACACCCCGCTTAATAATTCTTGGGCTTCAAGAATTGCCACTCACATAAACCAACTGTACAAAACAGACCACATGTACCGTCGGTGACTACTTGAAATTGTTCAGATCTACAGTGTCATTCTTACTATACTACCGGAGACAGAAAAAACCAGCAGATCCACACGGGTTTGTGCTTGACTGCTTGGTATTCCGGCGTGCATGCCGGGGGTACGGTGCCCCCACCGGTACGATACGGTCACTCGCCCGGGCGACAAGAGCAGAGCTAACACGAGAGAGGTCTCCGGTATCTCACTTTGGAGCGCGCTCGACGCGGACCACTCGCGCGGGAGGCCGGAGGCGGGACTGCGGCGCATCGGCTAGAGGACAAGCGACACGCGCGCGCGCGCGGAGCAGCGGATCGATGCAGTCATGATGCATGCAGGTGTGCTGTCCGCAGGAACAGCAGCAGCGGCAAGGCGCCAAGGCGTGTCCGGTGTCCCGCTCGCCGGAGCGCGCGGCCGGGTGCGCAGATTTCAGGGAGTAGTAGGCCGTAGGCGCGGATCGGCGGATGGGATCGATCGATCGGCGTACACTATGCATGTGAATCCACTAGTCGCTCGTGACGAGCCATCGTTTCGCAGAGCAAACGTACTCCGGGATCGGCTTATAGCGAGTTATTACAGACCAACACGTGATTCCACGGGTGAATTCCTTCCCGTGATGTACATGTACTGACCTGAAGTTACATGTACTGAAGCCAAAGGTTACTGACTGATCCGATACGCATCGAGATATGTACGTATATAAGCTCATCTGATCCGAAAGCAACTCTGCGTGCGGTGTGCCGGTACGTGTCGATCCTGGCTGTCTGAACACAGAATACGTAGCAGATGCCATCGATGACGCAGCTGCCGGCGGCGGGTAGGCATCGTACTTGACTTGCTTGCCGTCGTTTCCACTGCTCGGTTGACACCTACGTCCAGCTATCCGTCTCCGTCCACCACCAGGCCATCGTCATCCATGGACCATGCCACCATGGCTAGCTCGCGCGTGCAGCGACTGCATTCAATACGCCGGCTCCGATCGTGTCATCGTGTGTCCGCGCTTGATCGCGACGCCTACTCCCTACACCCGGTTTGCTCCTAACCACCAAAGTAATGGCGAAGGGCGAGACCGAGATACGGATCGCGCTCCACGCTCCACGGTCGGCGTCACGTAATACGTCTACGTCGTCATGAGCCCTTGGGGAGTTGGAGCTCTCGATCGTTCGCTGCTGGGTCAGTATCAGACGTCGGTCCTGTAGCTAGCCTCGCTCGAGCCGGCGTGCATAGCTCCACTGACCAGATAGTGGGTGTAGCGGCGGCCTCGTCTTTGTAGTACGTAGCGTACCTTACTGTATCGGCGAATGGCACATCGTTTTCACGAGGTGAGATCGTCCAGCCGGCCATCCGGGAGAGCCTGCCGATCGAGACGGACAGGCGCTTACGTCCAGACCGAACCTTTCTGACTTGATCGATGGTGCGCGGTTCCCGTTCAGACGAGAATGAAGAAACGAGGCACCGGCGCGCGTAGTGTAGAGCTGCCGAATAAGCGGTGAAAAAAAAACATCCGTACCTAGAGTCGGGAAAGTGAGAATTGTGCTTTGATTAGACGCATGGACCAGCTAGCCAGGAAATAATCAACTCAAGACTTCAACAGAAGTCATTGGCATAGAAAGCAGCGGAGATTTGTTAGAGGTGGCTTGGGAAGGAAGAAGGAGCAAGCAGGAAGAACAGAGAGAAGATAGAATACGGCAAGCTGAATGATTAATTGAAATGCAATAGTTTGGTTTACAATTCTCTGCCTCTCCTTGTGCTCTCTCTCTCCCCTTTATACATCAGGGGCTCACCAACTCACACAACTACTCGGCCCACTCGGAACCGGTGATTCGGACGTTGGGCCTGGCACTGCGCTTGGGCCTTGCTTGGGCTGGGTTGTCTTCAGGAGCCAAAGTAGATACAGGGTCTGGAGAGGAGCAGGTGCTAACATCCCCTCCCTCTTTGGAACCGGCATGTCCCCATGCCGGAGCACGTGGAAAGCGCTGGCGAAGAGGTTCCAGGGCCTCCCATGTTGCCAGTGATGAAGGCATTTGAGACCATTTGATCAGACCCTGCAATACTGGCGAATCGCCCTCAGACCAACGGCGTTGAAGAACCCGTTCCGGTACCTGAAACGCAGCCAATGCAGAAGGTAATGTAGAAGCGACCTGATGTAATCCAGGGGATGCCTTCAACTGTGAAACATGGAAGACCGGGTGAATTTTAGCTTCAGGTGGAAGTTCCAACTTGTAGGCGACTGATCCCACTATGGAGAGTACTCTGAATGGGCCAAAGAAACGAAAGGCAAGCTTCTGGCAGGCACGCCGAGCCATCGTAGACTGTACATATGGTTGTAGTTTGACGAACACCATGTCACCCACTGAGAATTTGCGTTCGGTACGGCCTTTGTCCGCTTGTTTCTTCATGCGGAGTTGTGCTCTAGCCAAGTGTTGGCGAACCAGATCATGCATGACCTCGCCTCGCCGCCAGATCGGAGATCGGCATCGAAGCGTGAATCGGCAAAGGCCGAAATGACAAGGTGGCGAGGAGGAAAACCGAAGAGTACCTCAAACGGTGAGCGGCCCAATGCTGAATGTGTACTGGTGTTATACCAATGCTCGGCCAGAGAAAGCCACTGAGCCCACCTGGAAGGACAAGAATGAATGAAACACCGAAGGAATGTCTCTAGGCTCGGGTTCACTCTTTTCTGGCCGTCCGTCCGGGATCGTGGGTGATAAGCGTAATCGAGATGAAGTTCCGTGCCGCCAAATTTTTTTTAAACAAAGACATGCGCCACAGGTTACTAGTAAACACCTTGTCACGGTCTGAAACGATGACTAGTGGAAGGCCGTGCAGCTTGTAAATGTTATCCATGAACGCCCGAGCAACAGTGAATGCAGTAAATGGGTGGTGCAAAGGAATGAAGTGAGCAAATTTGGAATACTTATCGACAACCACCAAGATGGAATTAGCAGAACCGGAAGAAGGAAGTCCTTCTATGAAATCCATTGTGATTACCTCCCAAGGTGTATGTGGTATAGGCAAGGGTTGAAGCAACCCCGGAAACTTGGTCCTATCTGGCTTGGCCTGAGCACACAATTCACAATTCTTCACAAAGGACCAGACTGCTGATTTCATACCAGGCCAAAAGAACAGCTGTTTCAGTCGTTGATAAGTAACCGGTGCACCAGAATGGCCCCCAATTGGGCTGGCGTGCAATGCTGCAAGGACTCGCTGCTGGACCGGGGAATTAGAACCAAGCCACAAACGTCCTTTATAACGAATCAAGCCCTGATGCAGAGAAAATGGGGGATGACTGTCAGGATTGATAGCCAGCTGAGTGAGTAGTGTTTGAGCCTTGGAATCCGACGTGTACCCTTGCACAATGTCAGAAAGCCAGTCATGAGTTACTGAAGAAATAGCCAACACATGCTCAGGATGGGGACGACGTGACAAAGAATCAGCTGCTGAATTCTCTACACCCTTGCGGTATATAATTTTATAAGATAATCCCAGCAATTTGGTAAACACCTTTTGCTGCCAGGGGGTATGCAAGCGCTGCTCATTTAAGTGGACCAAACTGCGCTGATCAGTGTGGATCAAAAACTCGCCTTGGAGAAGATAGTGACGCCAATGTTCCACGGCCAAAAGAATAGCGAGGTACTCCTTCTCGTACGTGGAAAGGCTCTGATTCCGAGGGCCCAGGGCCTTGCTGATATATGCTAGGGGGTGGCCTTGTTGCAAGAGAACCGCGCCAATACCCACTGCACAGGCGTCTGTCTCAATTTCAAACTGCAGCGCGAAATTAGGCAAGGCCAGTACTGGAGCCGAGCAAAGAGCTGACTTCAAGAGGGAGAATGCTTCAGCCTGAACTTTTGTCCACACAAAGATAGAATCCTTCTTAAGCAAGTCAGAGAGGGGCTTAGCGATGATCCCAAAGTGTCTGATGAACTTGCGATAGTAACCTGCTAAGCCCAGAAAACCACGAAGTTCTTTCAGAGACTGCGGAGGAGGCCAATCATGGACAGCGGCTACTTTAGAAGGGTCTGTAGAGACACCAGCTTCACTGATGATATGGCCCAAGTAAGCTACTGAACGTTGGGCGAAAATGCATTTGGATAGCTTCAGTTTCCAACTGTCCTGAGCTAACCACTGGAATACTTGCTGCAGGTGTGACGTGTGTTCCTCCAAAGATCGGCTATAAACCAAGATGTCGTCAAAGAAGACGATGACGAATTTACGAAGACCGGGAGCCAATGTGACATTCATGGCATTCTGAAATGTGCCCGGTGCGCCTGTTAGGCCGAAAGCCATCACACGGAATTCATATTGCCCCAGATGGGTCTGAAACGCAGTTTTTGGTTCTTCACCGGGCTGTAACAAGATCTGGTGGAAACCGGCACGGAGATCCAGTTTGGAAAAGAAACTTGCCCCATGCAATTCGTCCATCAACTGATCAATGACCGGCACAGGGAACTTTGACTTCTTTGTGATGGCGTTCAATTGTCGAAAATCGACGCAAAAACGGAAGGAACCATCCTTCTTGCGGACGAGCAGAACTGGGGATGAAAATGGGCTGGAACTTGGTTGAATCACCCCTTGAATCAACATTTCTTGAACCTGTCTTTCAATCTCGTCCTTCAGAGCTGGCGGGTATCTGTATGGTCGCATGAATACCGGTTGCGCACCCTGAATGAGAGGAATTTCATGGTTACAGGCCCTTGATGGAGGAAGAGAGTCTGGCGCAGCAAAAAGAGGAGCAAATGATTGTAACAGGGCAGCAACAGGGGCTGGAATATCAGAGGAGCTGACTGCTGTATCCTCTGGCCAGGAAGTATCATCAATCTGCAGCAGGAGTTGGGTGACTGAAGGAGTCCAATTACCTTTCAGCAATGTGGGTTGGCCCTGGTATACAATAGAAATCCATTTCTCCTTCCAATCCACAGACATGGGACTAAATCGTTCCAGCCAATCCATGCCGATCACCACATCAAATGCTGTGAGAGGAAGCACTCGGAAGTCAGACTGAAAGACGCAACTGCCCATTGACCATTCCAGATTGCGGATAATAGCAGGACTGCGAAGAAACCGCCACCGGCCACTTGAACACTACTGGAGACAGGTTCCATGGAGACCGCATGAAGTTTGTGAGCAATGGAATCACTCACAAAAGAGGACGAACTGCCAGAATCAATCAGTATAAGCACCGAGTCGATGAATGCTTCCTTCAAAGGTCATCGTGCGAATCGATGATTTGCCCATCATCGCCGCTTTTGAGATTGCCGTAAACAATCGCTCGGTGGGTTCGAGACTCGCAAGAATCGGGAAGCATCGTCCTCATCTGGAAACAGAGCCCAAAGAGCTTCCACTGCCAGCAAAACATCATTCGGGCACTTGTGTTCCCTAGTCCACTTATGGTTGCATTTGAAGCACAAACCCAGCGTTCGGCGATGTGCCTTGATAGAAGCCAGTGTCTGCTCCATAGATGTACCTGCCGCTGGCGTAGTAGCCGTAGCTGTCCCCGGGGTTGGTCGGTCAACCCGGGGAGGTGGTGGAGGCAGGGGCAGCGGCGACTTGGATGCTGCAGCCGATTTGAATGAAGATTGCCAATCACCTCCACGCGAGATATTCCGGCCGAAGGAGCGCCCACCTCTTCCCGCTTGTGTGAGAGAAAGCAAGCAAGATCGAAGTTTGTGGGCATTGGACCAACACGATGACTTAATCTCGGGGACTAAGACCGTCAATGAAACGCATGGTGAAGTACATAGGATCAGAGTGGTGTGAATAAGCAGTCAGATTATCCACTAATTCAGAGAAGCGAGTGACATAATCAGCAACTGTGGATTGTTGGCGGATATTGAACAATTGACGCAACAAGACTTCGTGCTGATCACGATCGAAAACGATCGTGAAGCAACTGACAAAATTTGTCCCAAGTGGCCGACTGAAGCTGAACGGCAAGGGACTGAAACCAACGAGCAGCTGGCCCTTCCATGTGCATTTCAGCGAAATTGATCCACTGATGTCAGGGGCACCACCTTATGGGGGGTGGGATGTCAGGCGCCTCAGGTTTAGTACCACCTTGCCAAGGCTAGGGGGCCATGACCACCTTATAAGGGAGAGCATCCCTCTCCCATCAGTCCGGGCTTTTGGGAGGAATTAGGCCTCTTGCCTTATAAGTGGGCCATGAGCGCATGAACGTCCGAACCTATGGGAGGTGGAGTGTTGGACTGGGTCTAAGGTTGCTAACAAATGGTATCGAGCCCAGGCACCACCTTATGGGGGTGGCCCACCTTATGGGGGGTGGGATGTCGGGGGCACCACCTTATGGGGGGTGGGATGTCAGGCGCCTCAGGTTTAGTACCACCTTGCCAAGGCTAGGGGGCCATGACCACCTTATAAGGGAGAGCATCCTCTCCCATCGGTCCCGGCTTTTGGGAGGAATTAGGCCTCTTGCCTTATAAGTGGGCCATGAGCGCATGAACGTCCGAACCTATGGGAGGTGGAGTGTTGGACTGGGTCTAAGGTTGCTAACAAGATTGTGGACTTGAGCAACGAGGCATCTCGTAACAATCCCAAGTCAAAACTTAACAGGTACGAATACATAGAACCTAAGTGTCAAAATCGAGAATGACCTATCAAAAGCAGATCCGGTTTAAAATTGAACTAAACTGGCAGGACCTCTGCCACTTCATCAGTTAACACGAGTCTAAACACCTCGTCAAAAAAAAAAAAAAAAAAAGCTCGCAAAAAAAAAAACATGAGTCTAAACAGGCTACTATAGTTTCAGCCCGATCCATCTATAGCCAAAAGAAAATCAAAAGGGTGAAACACAAAAGGCCTGGACACGATTCGGTTCGAAATTCACAAACAAAAATCTGCAAATGGGCTGTACCAAACCAATCCCAGATGCCTTCGGATACGGCCCGTATATTCCGCCCACAAGGCCTGTTTGCCTGGAACACCTTATTTGACAGGGCCCCCAGCCCAGCCGCTCGCGCATGATCCGACGACTCCCCTCCTCGCGCGCGCCAGATTTGTTTTCTTTCCTTGTTGCCCTTTGCGTTCCATTCACGTCCGTCGTCGGTCATCTGGCCATGACGAGGAGGCAAAGGCAGGCCCAGTCCGAGAAACGCGGGACCGACAGGGCCCCTTGCGTAAAAACCACCAAACCCGAGGGCCCGAGCGCCCCAACCGAGAAACCTCGACCGGTCCTCGCCCACCAGGAGGGGTGGCCCACGGGCCAGAGACTGCGCGCCTCCCTTCCGAGCCGCTTCCTCCCTCCCTCCCTCCGTCACTGATGGGTCATGGCAGTTGCGCACTCGGCAGACAGAGTGGAAAATAGAATTAGGCGTACCCTCTCAACAGAGCCGAGCCAGATCTGAGGCGCCACCCGACCGACCACCGCCCCGCGTCGCGTCGCGTCGTCGTCCTCCTCGCGCTAGCCTCGCCTTCTGGAAGATTCGGGAGGCCGCGCTCCGCTCCGGCGGGCGGGCGGGATGGGGGTGTTCGACCGGCTGCCCCCGATGGACCACATGCGGTCCGAGAAGATGTGCTTCGTGCAGCTCATCATGCCCGCCGAGTGCTCGCGCCTCGCCGTCACCTACCTCGGCGAGCTCGGCCTACTCCAGTTCAAGGACGTGAGTGCCCCTCCCTCCCTGCCGCCGCCCCCTGCTACCTCACCGCCACTGGCCTTCTCGCCCGGATCTACGTGAATCCAGCCTCGAGAGTCGTGATCTCTCTCCCGGCCACGCTCGCGCGCGTCACGCTCTGCGCTCTGTTGGATCTAGCTCTAGGCCCTGGTCGGATTGGAGAGCTAGTGTTTTGATCTCCGGTGTCATTCGATCCCGGTTTGGCGCGCGTTTCACGTCTGAGCTGGCTTGGGCGGCCGCGCTGATCGGTTGGCGTGGGAGGTCGGTTTAGATCAGAGGGACACACCCAGACCCAGCAGTCTCATTGAGGCCTCAGGTTCACGGGAATGGCTCATGTGAATGGGTTAATGTAGGAGAGCAGCAGAGGTTTTCATGACAAGCGTGAAATTGGATCACTGGGCTTTAGCTTCGCTTGATCCAATTAACAGTATCCATCTGTGTTGACCTTAAGCCAGTGTATGCAAAAGATTTGCCACTGTGCTTTTGACTGTCTGTGCGAACAAATTATTATAGACTTAATTTAAACTCTTTGTTACTTATACCACTACACACAGTCTTCTGCTTTCAAGCAAATGTAGCAAGTCAGACTGATAAATTGGTTCAATGAGATAAGTAATGACGTTTTGTCATTTTGAGATTTAGGTGTTTAAACCCTGGCATGTCATTATCAGTTTACTCTCTTAGTTTTGTCTGTTTTTATATGCCGACTCATTATCATTATGTTTGATTGTAATTCCGAGGCATCACTTGTTATTGTCAGTTTGTTGTAACGTTGTTTGAAGGTAAATTGGTAAGGATGGTTGTTTTCAAAACCTATTATTTTTCCTTGTTTATTTTTTCTTCACTTGATGTTTGATTAAATGGGGGAGAGGGGTCGCATGAGGAAGCTATATTTGTTTTGAGCTAGTGACCATATATGAAGAAAGAGGCACTATTTGTATTTTCTTTACCTTGTTCTTGTGATGACATCATCCAACTCCAACACTTTATTGCTGTGTATGCTGTCATCATTGGGTTTGGGTGTGCCGGGGCGGGGGGGCCCATTTTAAGGAATATGTGTTTCTCTTTGTGTTGACTGTTATAGTATTAATTTTGTTGATCTCTTTTCTTATCTTGTGCAGTTGAATGAGGATAAGAGTCCTTTCCAGCGTATATTTGTCAACCAGGTATTCCATCTTACCCTATTCAATTCATTTTTGTCCTGATCATCTTACTTTGCATGCACATTTTTTTATTACACAAATGCCTTGTCTTAGACATGGATTTGGAAGCCATGTTTTATTTTGTTTATTCTTCACTTATTTATTCTAGCTGTTAAACAAGATCTTTACTTGGGTGTTAAGGGCTATCTAATGTGCAGTGAGATAACTAGTTTTTTAAGTTCTGATAAGATGTATCACTTCAAGGAAATTATGCAGTGATAACCATTTTAGGGATTTTTCTTTTCATTTGCTGGAATTTAAATGGAACACAAGAAAGGTTAAACAGAAATATCACTGATCTTTGTTCTTGGTAATTTTTCTTCTTTTGAAAAAATAGGCAACAGCAGCCAAGTCTGTATCCCCCTCTCCTCCCCTAATTGTTGAAATGCATTAATTATATATAGTTGTTTCTCTGGTACAAGCATTACGGATTGGGTGTTTCTGTTCTCTCATAAAATAATTACATAGAACACACAGAATCAAACTGAGTCAATCTATCAAATGGTTAAGATTAATACTCTGATATATTTGTTTTCCTAAGTTGTTAGAAGCATCTGGGAAACAAAAGTTTTGGTAAATAAATATGCAGTGTATTTTTTTTTTTTGAGGGAAAGGGTAAATATACTTATACTCATCGCATTATGCTATTTGCTATCATGAGTACTGTATTGCCAATCAAGTTACCAGTTGAAACATGCTCATAGCGATGAATATGGTATGGTAGATGATAGAAAATTAGTACCAGAATCTACATCCTTTTTTTTTTTTTTTTAAAAAAAGCACAGTACAAAAATAATATGATGATGAAGCGATCGGTACTAAAACTTATTGTTTGGGCTGTTTCTTCCATTATTTTATGTTCTTGGTACACCAAAGCTGATATTTAAAAATGTCTGGTCTCACTTACTTTTTTATTATGTTGACAAACATACTTCTCAATTCCCTTGCAGGTAAAGCGATGTGCAGAAATGTCACGCAAACTAAGATTTTTCAGTGATCAGATCAACAGGGCAGGTGTAAGATCTTCTGTTCGACCTGCACTTGAACCGGATATTGATCTGGAGGAGCTAGAGGTGCATTACTCATCTTTCCTGTAACAGAAAGCTTTCTATGCCTTTTCTTTCGAAGGTTGATGTTTTAAGTGAAAACAAATAGCCTGCTTGAGTGAGAATAAAAACTTTCTTCTGTTGGTTCTCTAGGCAAGATTGGGTGAACATGAGCATGAACTGCTTGAGATGAATACAAACAGTGACAAACTACAACAGACATACAATGAGCTTCTTGAATTCAAGCTGGTCTTGTCAAAGGTTGTATCTCATTCTCGTGACTTGATTGAAATTACTGATCCATGTTTCTTATGTAAGTTTATTGAAAGATAAATATCTTCACTAGTATACTTTTGACTTCAATGATACACCTAGTGAATTTTCTTGTGGAAAATAAAACTTGCCATAAAATTATACTGTAGGTAATGTTAGGTGATTTTTGTTACATTATGAACTGCAAGTCTGCAACATTGCTGGGCAAGCACAATTGCTTCTGTAATTAGTCATTTCCAGTAAAATATTTGGGTTAAATAGTATTTTGCTCTTCTTTCCATTCCATGTTTTCTCAAACAACATCTTGCAGGCAGGTGGCATCCTTGCTTCTTCTCACAACCATGCAGCTTCAGCTGAGCGTGAGCTAGATGAAAGCATATATGACAATGGAGTAGACGAGGGAAATGCCTATTTGCTCGAACAGGTATTATTTTAGCCCTGATCCTTAATGTTAACACTATTCCGTTGCCTGTTCCACCATTAAAACAGAACTGTTCCCAGGGAGTGCATCAAGGAGCACATGGAAATTCTGGAGTGAGATTTGTTAGTGGAATAATATTAAAGTCGAAGGCACTTGCTTTTGAGAGGATGCTTTTTCGAGCTACAAGAGGAAACATGTTATTCAATCAGGCACCTGCAGGGGTACCTGTAACTGATCCCATATCTGGTGAAGAGGTCTGATCATCATGGTTTGCCCTTGCTAATTCCTGTGTACATTGAGTTAAAGATTTTGCTAAATTTGCTTCATAATATTTACTGATCACATTATTTGGACTCTGTTTTCAGTTTTCTTTTACGTCATTAAAAACAATGCAGTACTCTAGTTCAGAAAACCAACTTAGTTCATTTGGTACCTTAAACGACTCTGAATAATATGTTAACATTTTGACAGGTAGAGAAAACTGTTTTTGTAGTTTTCTTTTCTGGGGAACAAGCAAAAGCAAAGATATTAAAGATTTGTGATTCATTTGGAGCAAGTTGCTACCCTGTTCCTGAGGAGATGGTCAAGCAGAGACAAATTTTCAATGAGGTATTAATTTCCCTGTTTAGCACACTATTTTGTCAGTTCATTTGTTTACTTTGAAATGCAACATGCAATTTGATTCTATATATTGCTATATTACTTGAGTGTTCTTGAGGCTTTGATGATGGTAACTTACAATTTATGACTTCTGCCAGGTATCGGCTCGTCTCTCTGACCTGGAAGTTACTTTGGATGCTGGAATCCAACACAGAAACAAAGCTCTGGAGTCAATAGGATCACAATTGTGGAGGTGGACAATCATGGTAATAAAGTAAATACCAATTTATCATTTTCTATTTCTGCAACTTTTTCACACCTAAAATCATATGGTATGTGGACTTTTTCTTGCTAGTGCTGGCAGTTATGAACCAAAATTTTTTTTGGTATTCATTTTAGGTAAAAAAAGAGAAAGCTGTATATGACACACTCAACATGTTGAACTTTGACGTGACAAAGAAGTGCCTTGTTGGAGAAGGATGGTGTCCTATATTTGCTAAGTCTCAGGTCAGAAACAATACATTTAATTTGAATCATTATGGTCATTCGTTTTTTACAGAACAGAAGTTTCATAAGATGTTTCTTACTTCCAACTTGCATTTTCAGATCAAGGATTGTTTGCAGCGTGCCACACTTCACAGCAATTCACAAGTTGGAACAATATTCCATGAGATGGACACTATTGAATCACCACCTACATATTTCCGAACTGATAAGTTTACCAATGCTTTCCAGGAAATTGTTGATGCATATGGGTATGTGCATAGTATCAAAATTCTGCGTGATAGATTATTTTATTTTATTATATACCTCTGCCTTTTTAGTAGTTGCTTAGTGCTCATAATTATCACTGAATGCTATCAAATAAAGTAGCTGGAGTATTGGATCCATTAGCACTAAAAATTAGCTAGCTAATAGCTAATAGCTGCAAATTTCAACTAGCTAAATTTTAGCAGGGGGCTGTTTGGATCCACCTGCTAATGGGTTGTTGTATAGTGAGTTGAAGGTGCATGTGAACTACTAGCACCTATTAGCAACTCCAAACTTGCTAATTGAACTAATAGTTAGCAGCCCTCCAGCTAATAATTATCAGATCTGTTTGTAACTTTGTATCCATTAGTATTAATTTTAGCTG
This sequence comes from Chrysopogon serrulatus, assembly GCA_015844335.1. Lineage (NCBI taxonomy): Eukaryota > Viridiplantae > Streptophyta > Magnoliopsida > Poales > Poaceae > Chrysopogon > Chrysopogon serrulatus. The sequence goes on from JADLZL010001847.1 coordinate 83,507, forward strand.
CTAATTTTTAGTGCTAATGGATCCAACAGGCACACTAGCTACTTTGTCCAGGGTAATTTTTTTCTGTGTTATTTTAACACTTAAGTGATTGAGGCTGTTATGTTCAGTGTTTTCCTAGAGCATTTAATGTTGGTGATTTTACACGGGTGATTTTTTTCTTGAAACCTTTGTGGTTATTTGGATCATGGTATCCCTTGAATCATTGGATGTGTGATGTGATTACCTTTGCCTGTGAATGTTCCTTATATTCAATCTTTGTTTACCATTTTCTAATGAAAGAGATGCTTTGTTTGATAGGTTTATCATTAACCTTTCATAGTGAGTTGATTATGATTATGATTTTGTTTTGTTGCAGCGTTGCTCGATATCAAGAAGCTAACCCAGCTGTATATTCTGTTGTGACGTTCCCATTTCTTTTCGCTGTTATGTTTGGAGATTGGGGTCATGGAATATGTCTATTACTAGGAGCTTTGGTTCTTATACTTCGTGAGAAGAGACTTTCCTCTCAGGTAAATGGTACTGAACTTGACATAGCCATTAGAAACAAATCATGTATTGTGTATATCACAAAGGAATTTTAGCACCTAAAGGATTCTTAAACAATCCACTCCTTACCATTCTTTGAACGTATTATAATTCATTCTGGTGGAGTTAGAGGCAAAAGAGAAACCTGTTATGTCATAGTACCTGTTCAGAAATATGGCAGATAACCCAATCTGCATGTAGGAAAACCAGTGAAAAAATTTTCTGGGCCCTTTGGCTCCAGTGATGATGTCTTTCATGCACCGTTTGAATCCCTCTTGGATTATGAAAATCCGATAAAAAGAATCTAAGTAACAGCCAAACAGGAGGGATAACGCAGGGTAAAGGAACTCCAACACAAGAATCCGTGAATCCGTGGAAAGCTAGATAATACTGGTTTCTTCTCACTACCATTGATGGAACACATGCATTTGCATGCCTTTTTGCTTTGTAGTTGGTGCCAATTCACAACCATATCGGGTAAAAAAATGTTTAAGGGTATTATAGACTATAGAGAAAATAATACTTCAAAATAAGTATTATCTCAATATAAAATCTAGGATCCAAATAAGTAGAGATTCTTTATATCTAGAATCCGTTTTCTAAAATCTATATTTAGAATCCAGATTTTGAATCAATAGTGGGGAATGGTGAAATAATTCGCTTTTGGGCAGACCGCTGGTTGAGTGGCAGGACAGTTGCTGAAAATGCTCTCAACCGGATCAAGTTAACCCCAAAAGAGGGTTGTCGAGGATAGGACTGTTGCTCAGGCCCTGGAAAACAGTTGTGTGGCCGACATCAATGGGGCCTTGACAATGCAGGTTCTCTCTGAGTATTTACTGTTATGGGATCAAGTTGATGGCCTATATACCCAACAAGATGTCCAGGATAGGTACTGTTAGAACATGGAAACTTACCCAGTCAGGTTCTTATAGCAGCAAATCATCCTATGTTGTTTTCTTCATGGGTTCAATTAAATTCTCTCCTTAGAAGAAAATTTGCTAGAGCTGGGTTCCTCTTCACTGCAAGTTCTTCATTTGGCTGGTCTTCAAGAACCGCTGGTTCTTGATTTTGCAGCATCTGAACTTATCCGCTGTGGTTCCCACTACCACAGACGTTCTCTTCTCAAACTGGTGGAGAAAAGCTGTTAGGGGAGTCCCAAATGAGATGAGGAAAGGATTAAATCCTTGTCTTTCTCGTATCCTAGGAAGTTTGGAAGCACCAGAATTCTTGTGTGTTTGAAGGAGCCTTGCCTAGTATCCATCACCTGCAAATCATAAGAGATGAGTACAGTTTGTGGTTGGCTTGAGCATCAAAGCTTAGTGAATTGCTAGGTCTTTGGTCCAGTTTGCCTAATTTCTAGGGTAGGTTTGTTGTTCAGATATGGTGTTGAATAGGACTACCGTCCCCCACCCTTTCCTTCTTGGTTAGGGTGGGTTGAAGTGGGTGTTGTTTTGTTCTGCGAGCTGGATTTCTTCCAGCTTGTCTTGTATTCTTATATCTTAATAAAATGACACACAGATCTCTTGAGTAGTTTGAGAAAAAAAAAAATCTGTAGGGGATTCAAACAGAACATTCTTGGTGTGGTTCTGTGAAGGGCTCTGTTGCCTTTTTTATTTCTTCTCATCTTAATTCTTAATATTAAGATACACAGCTCTCCAGCGCACTTGAAAAAAAATATATATGCGCTTTCAAAAGTTTTCCTTTATAAATATGATACTGTTTGGAAGCTATGTCTTGCTTTTAGTGTAGCTTCAGGAGCCTTAATTTGAACTTTGCATCTTGCCATTTACTTCAGTGTCTGTGCAAGCACGCTTAATCTCTTCCAGTAACCTTTGGTTCATAACTTATTTCAGAAGCTTAGCAGCTTTATGGAGTTGGCATTCGGTGGAAGATATGTTATTCTTCTGATGGCAATATTCTCAATATACTGTGGCCTTATATACAATGAGTTCTTCTCAGTTCCATTCCATATATTTGGAAAATCTGCATATGAATGCCGGGACAAAAGCTGCAGGTGTGCCTACTCTTCAATGTGTTTAAATTTTAATGAGATAATTGTTCTCTGAATTTTATAAAATGCTGGAGGAATCATTATATGAATTAAAAATCTCACGTAAGATCAACCATTTGTAAGTTATTCTTTTTTTTTCTGGTTGTTGTCGAAATCCCTGCTTTGTTTGGTCACATGTATCTTAATTTTAATAGTCACTATCACTATATCTTCAATTTGCTACATGAGAGCAAGTGCATTTCCCCCTTTTCAGGCTTACACTACTATGGGCCTGTTTGGATACACGTGGCTAGTTACTAATTGGGGCTAAAAATTAGCGCAAATTAGCTGTGATTGGCTAGGTAGTTGACTAGCAACTAGTTGAAGACTTGGTAGCCCGCCTATAGTCCTCCTCTTTAGATGCACTAGAGCTAATTTTGTCTAATTTTTAGCTAGCTAGCAATTAGCCTTTGTCTCCAAACAGGCCCAAAAGTTGCTATCGTAGGGTATATGCGCGGTCACTCATTGTTCATACAAAAGCCTTTTAAGTTTCGACTTAAAATTATGTGCACCTACTACTCAAATTGTAACAGTGAATTTCTTAGTGCATTGTCTATAGTGCCATACTTTTTGCTTGGTTGTAGCCATTTTTGTTGTTGGTCTATAGGCCTTTATCCGTTTGTTTGTTCCTTTTCTGAATGGCTGGTTGCTAATGTAATGTTTGACCTCCTTTATTAACATATGGCAGCAGTAGTTCAAGGAAGCAATTTTTGCATGTAACTCACTTAATGTCAGATAGCCATGCACTGAATATTTCACTGCCAAGATTTGACACCTAACCTTTTGCCTCAGTGATGCACATACTATTGGTCTCATCAAAGTCCGTGACCCCTATCCTTTTGGGGTGGACCCAAGCTGGCGTGGAAGTCGGTCTGAGCTACCCTTTCTGAATTCATTAAAGATGAAGATGTCTATACTAATGGGCGTTGCCCAGATGAACCTGGGGATTGTATTAAGTTATTTTGACGCACGATTTCATGGAAATGCCCTTGACATAAGGTATTGTATATTCCTTTGTATTTTCTCTTCTGATTCAGCCAAAATAGAGAGATTGCAGCGTTTTAACTGTGCACATTCTTCAGGTACCAATTCATACCACAGATGATTTTCCTGAATAGCCTTTTTGGTTACTTAGCACTCCTGATTCTTATCAAGTGGTGCACGGGCTCTCAAGCTGATCTTTATCATGTGATGATATATATGTTCCTTGATCCTGCTGGAGATCTTGGAGAAAATCAACTGTTTTGGGGCCAAAAGGAACTTCAGGTTCAATTAAGCGCACCCTTCTGAAAAAGAAAAGTAATACTCTGTATTTCCAACATCCTTGGTCTGCCAACTTATATGCTTTTTCCTTTCAGATATTGTTGTTACTTATGGCTTTGGTTGCTGTTCCATGGATGCTCTTCCCAAAACCTTTTATCTTGAAGAAACTTCATAAGGAGGTATTGTGATTTGGAAAATGTTCTTGAAAAAATATATCAAGGCAATTTTCTGTACTAAGTTCTCTTTAACCACGACCCTTTTACTTAGCACATCCTCAAAAATTCTGAACAAATCTATGTAAATGATCAATATTTATTAGAAACAAATCGAAATTCCTTTTTATGTTTAAGTAGCAAGGAGAAAACAACTAACTTTGTATACCTGGATGCAGAGATTTCAAGGTCACACCTATCGCTTCCTAGGGACATCTGAAATGGATCCAGATTCTGAACCTGATTCTGCCCGAGCACGTCATGATGATTTTAATTTCAGCGAAGTTTTTGTGCATCAAATGATACATTCCATCGAGTTTGTACTTGGTGCGGTTTCAAATACTGCATCTTATCTTCGACTTTGGGCTCTGAGGTTTGCCTCTTGTGAATTGTGATGTTTTGCTTGTTGCTGCCAGTTTTAACTTTCCCTGTTTCAACTCCTCACTTGTGTGTATTGATTGTTGGTTTCAGCTTGGCACATTCAGAGCTGTCAACAGTTTTCTATGAGAAGCTGCTGTTACTTGCCTGGGGGTAAGTACTTGCTGCCTTGCTGGTACTCTGACAAACTCCGCAGGCAGTTTTCAATATATATGCTGATTTTCTGCCGGCACTTTTCCTTTGTACTTGCATGATGAGCACAATTTGTCACATACTAAGATTGCTTACTCTGTTGTTCATAGGTATGACAGTCTTATCGTGAAGTTAGTGGGGCTTATAGTTTTTGCTTTTGCTACTGCCTTCATATTGCTCATGATGGAAACACTGAGTGCCTTCCTGCATGCACTGCGTCTGCACTGGGTTGAGTTCATGAACAAGTTCTATCATGGGGATGGTTACAAGTTCAAGCCATTTTCGTTTGCTCTGCTAGCAGACGACGAAGACTGATCCATGTGTAGTTCAGCACGTAAAGAAATTGGTTCATTTCTTACAAAGAAATTTTTGGAGCACAGGTGTCAAATTTCGTGGGCAAGGTGGGCTTTCCCTGATACACAGCATTTTGTCAGACGCTAGACTTCTTCCTAGCGCATGAGTGCAGTCGTCGTTGAGATTGCCAGCCTTGTGGAAGGAGATTTTGTAAGTTTACAGCGATATTGTAGAGGGCAGGTTCATCGTACAGTTTCTCCCAACGGAGATGCAGATTATAGTTGCTAACAGAAAAGATAGAAATGTAGATTTGCCCGCATACTTTTAGCTTTAAATTTTATCAACATGACTGGCCCTTACCACTTACAAATGGAAAAGATGTATTTGGCCATCCATATGCCGAGGCTACAAGAAAGGCATACAAGATATTGTACTGTTTTGTTTTACAATTCAAATAAATAGCTGGTGTTGTGCTTATTCTTTTTAAATGCTGCTCTTTTGTCTGATGTGACTAATGTTCATATACTGGCAGATCTTCTGTGTCGTCCGCGCGATAGGTTAAATTTGGATCAGCTATGCTAGCTTAAGTTTACAACCGATAAATTGACTTACCTCAGTCGCAAGTTGCATTTTGTAACTCACCTGGAAATATTGATGTCCTACCCATTGTGTAGTTTCTAAGAAACTTTTTATGCAAATCCCAATCAAGGTAACAATATTCGTGGCCAACTCATTGTAACCGCTCTAGTTCGTCTGGAAAGTTTGCAACTTGGAACTGCATGTTTGGAATGGAATTTTAAGTCACGGGGAGCCGTTGGCCTTATGCAAGTATATTAGTGATGTTTGGATGTAAACGCTAGCTCACCGCGACTTGATGCTGATATCCACCAATTTTAGTTAGTTGTTCTAGATTTCTTATCAGAACGCCATATTTATCTGATCGATCGAGGGAAGAATATGCATATATGATACTCCTCTGTTCTAAATTGTAAAAATTGTCCTGGCTATTTTTAGGTACATAGGGCTCCGTCATTCTTGACTCAGGAAGCTTGGCCTAACAATGTATGCTGGTGGTGGTGGCGGTCAGGCGGTGGGCAATGGGACAGATGTGCCACTGCCACCAACTTCGGTGCCACATCAGAGCATGTGCAGCGGCTAGCAAGGAGGTAGCCACAGACAGAGATCACCTAGCAGCGCTATGATTCGTAGCACCGACGCACATTTACCACGTGGTGCGGTGGTTCTCTTTTTATTTCAGAGATCGAAAAAAAAGCACGGTAGTTTTATTTCAGAGAGAGGGAGAGGGAGGGGGAGGGAGGAGAATTTTGAGGACAATCCACTTAGATTAGGAAGCCAACCGAACGGAGATTAGTATAGACTGAAGATTTGGCAGCCAATGTGGCGAGCTTACTCGTTAGCTGAAATATCATGTTACAATGTTTTCAAAAAATCATGACAAAGGTTATATATGTAGTACATAAAAGTTAAGTATAGATGCAACAATTCAGTTTGAAATTCATGTTTGAAATTCATCCTAGATGTCAAGAAACAAAATAGACAAGCAATTAGCCTGGTACTGTTCATCATGTGCTAACAGTGACACTTTGCATCTTTTGGATCTCAGCATAAAAATGAATCTCAAATTGGATTGTTGCGGCCACTCTTAACGGTTGATAAGTCCGGTTTATAAGACAAGCGAATAGGGCAGTATCTCCATCAAATATCTTATCCGATCTCCCACACAGAGAAAATAATCTTCTAGGAGATTGAGGTGCTACGACAGATATCTCATCAGTCATCTCCTATACCTACTATACTAATAATTTTATAAGATCTAAAAGAAACACCCTTTCTCCTAACCCCTCTTACCTATCCATAGTAAGAAATAGGAGACAAGGAGACGTGTTTTAGGTAATCTGCTATAGCAGTGCTCTCTTGTATCCTAAATTGATTTTAAGATACTCCAAAAATAACATATAGCAGATGCAATATAAGAGAGAGAGTGGTGATGCTCTTATATCCCCACAGGGCCACAACACAGAAACGCAGGATTCAGACAAGCTTCACATTCATACCGGAGGGAAAGCCAAGCATGAATCCTGTTCCAGAAAATGAGTAGCCTGATAGTAGACTTGTATGTTAATCACCATTATTTAGGCCTAAGACTACTACATTATATTTATGCTTAATAATAATACATATCTGTGAATGTAATAGGCCCAAAAATAGCAACAGTCAAACCATTCTAAATATACAGACAAAAGCAACGCTAAAGCATAGGTGAACTATTCTCATGGAAGCCAATTTACACCTGAGTGGCAGCCATAGAAAAATTAACACCCTTTGTAGATGCCTTCTGTTTTCTGCCAATAAACATGGTAAGCAATGCTGAGACTTCCCTAGCTGATGGATAGACCCTGGAGAGAAAGAAGCAATTGTCAGAACAAATAAAAAGGCAGGAAACATGCATATACAAAATCTTTGGGGAAAAGATTCAGGGAGCAACAATATTACTGTAAATTGCTGCCGTCTCATCTCTTTATTAGGTATCCCCATTGTGGTACTGAGTGCATACAGAGAGAAAATTATCAGCGAAACAATGTAACGATTGAAATTTCCGTGCCATGTTTAGTGAGATGAAATATTCGCTGCAGCATTGTTTTACTGACAAATGACAGTATGATAGATTACCTGTGGCTGCATATAGCCCATCCCTTGGTTGTAAACTCCATGCTGAACCAACTGTAAGTAACATGAGTAAGTCAGTTTCAAGTTTGTCTTTTAAATTTGCCAAGAGCACTGGCGATCATCTAAGAACTCGAATGGAATGGGCACCCGTGCAGACCGCACGCTCAAACGCGGATGGGCTGTCTGAGCAGTCTCAGAACGCGCCAACAAGCCACACGCTTGGTCCCTATGCGGCACCCAGCAGTTCGCCCAGACTGGGATTCGAACGCGAGTGGGCAGCCTGGCCACTGCCAGCGCTACCAGTCAGTTTCAAGTATAACTGGGACGGGTGGTCAATACATATAAAAAAAATACTAACCTGGTTACTTGAGCTACTGGTGCCACCATGGGAACTAATTGCATCCTTCTTCACAGAGCCCTCACCAACCTTGGTAGACAGCTTACTATCACCCTACAAGAATTTTCCGAAAAATTGTGATCAATATTCAGTTGCATCCTGGATGTGTAAACAGTACATGAGACTATCAACTTGTTCACAGCAACAACAACAGTTGTCCAGGAGCTTGCTTGGTAAGTCGCGCAGTCCAACAAACAACAGGTAAACGAGATCATGTATGCACTGTTTCTTAGAACTAGCAGTCTTGTTCAGGTGTTTAATGCCTACTAATTTGGTTCCTAAACTGCTTGTGCATTTCCAGTCAAGTGCTCAATGTTTTCTAACTAAGGTGTTATAGGTTAATAACCTGATAATCTTGTGTACACTGTACACTTCTACATTTCAGCCAAAGCAAAGTCAAATAGGTGCTGTTCTGACAAATAAATAAATAAAAGCATGAAGACCACATACCTCCATCTGCAATCACCAGCCCATCACCAGACGAGAGGATATGCAAAGTACACGAAAAAACACCATGAGAAAGATGCACAAAACATTAAAATATAGACAGAAGATCCACTTCTACACTACAGTGAGGGCGAGCCACAGATGACCTCTCTGTATTTTTGTAGGTAAATCTTGAGAGGCTCGACGTACTCCTCGAATCCTAACGTGGCCATCGCCCAGAGCAAATCGTCCCCGTTGATTGTCTTACGCTTCTCCTTCTGGCATTTGTCGCTGGCCCTGCAATGCATACATCCATAAGAGCCGTCTTACAGTAAAGCAAGAAACCAAACCGATCCAAGGTAGGACAAGGCTACGCTACCGGGCGGTGTCAACTCACTCGCTGGTGACAAAGGATATGAACTCGGAGACGCACTCCTGCAGGGTCTCCTTAGCGTCCTTGGCGATCTTGCCGTTGGCAGGGACGGCCTTCTTCATGATCCGGCTGATGTTGGCGATGGGCAGGAACCGGTCCTGCTCCCGGACGCCTCCGCCGCCGCTGCCCTCGTGGCTCCCGCCGTCGTCCGCCATCGCCGGCGACCGGGCGCCTCCGCCGAAACCCTAGATCCACCAAGACGAAGCCACACGGCATCGATCGCGTCAGAGCTTAGAGAGGCGCCGCCGGGAATCGGAAGGTGGCGAGCTCGCAGCGTGTCGATGCGCCGTACGTACCTTATAAAAACGCGCGCGCGGGGAGGCGAGGAGGGGAGAGAAGCGGGCAGGAGCTGGCCGCAGAGGGAGGAGGAGAGGTGGGGAATGGGGATCGGACGCTGGAGAAGAGGAGGCGCTCCGGGTGGGTGCGATGGAGGAAGCCGAGGTATCCGGGCCGTTCGTGAGTCGGCTGTAAATAGGGACGACGAGGGAGTGGGCCCATGGTCCAGCTCCTGCCAGTGGACTTTTATTTTTGAGATGTTATATTTTCTGCCATTTTTCTTCTACTAGGAGTCTAGGACTCTTTTTTCTCAGATGCAAAATACTTCCTCCGTCTCAGATTAAATCTAAGTCAATTTTTTAAGCTTAATCAACTTAAAAATATATTTTTCATAATATATTTATTTGGTGCCAAAGAAACTATTATCCTTTCCTATAAAACTGATCAAACTTAAGATGATTTGACATTAGGTGATTGTGGAAATTGTTTTATTTTTGAGGCAACGGTATTAATAAGTAAATCCAATTTTGATAGTTAAGTGTTGATACCAGATACTTTTGGCCATCAATCAAACTATAAAATATGTAAAAGATATAAAAATGGGCAACTTTATCCATAAAAAGTTTTGAATATATGTTTTTAAAGCATGGTTAAATATCTAAAAATCAATAACTAATTGATTTTGAATAAAAAATAAATTAGTACAAAATTCAAAATTATCATATGGTTTTTGGTGATCTATTTAGACTTATTTGGATCTTACTCGTTCATATTAATGATGTTTTATTGCTCGCAGTCACAACTTTTATTATCGTTTTGTGCTATATTACACTAGGAGATCAACCAAAAAGATCTAATGGATTCCAAGTGTACATGGAAGATCTCAGTGGTGAGATGCTCCACGCCGCCACCACATAGAAGCACTACTTAGGCATTGCATGTCAGTGGTTTACTTTATCTTGATTGCTTGATTAGATAATAGGTTTCGAGCTAGGCAGGGGCTCAAACATCATGTGATCAACATAAGTAAAGCACAAAACGATTACTTAAATGAATATTGATTATGACAGATAAGCAATAAAGCACTAGCAACCGGAACAAATAAGATGCAAAAAAAAAAACTCCAAATAGAGCACTAATAGTATTCTAATTTTAAAAAGTTGTACCTGTTTTTTTTTTTACTTAAAGTGATTCACCTATGAAGATTTATGATTTAACTATATTTTTATATTATTTAAAAATGCTTATGTAGGTAAAACCACTTTGGAACCAGTTGAAGGCCAATGAGATAGTTTGATTGTTAAATTGTTAAAAATAGACTTCATCCTATTTGAAATAGAACTCTAGGATATATATGTTTTAATTTTATAGGGTTGAAACTAAAAAAAAAAAAAAAAAAAAAAAAAAAAAAAAAAACCATGAGAGGGTTCAAAATGGATTGTGAAATTTTGGTGCCTCAATTTGGTTGTTTCTCTTCGCAATAACATTGCAATGGTAGTATGATTTTTATACTTTTATAGTCGCCATGCACGCTTTGCATACATATTGCTAGCACAATCACATCAAGTTCTCATAAAAAGCAAAGAGGATAAACTGTGTTCTTCCCTTCAGTTAGTTCTTGTTCGTGGTCTCATGTGTCAGCGACACATGTCAGGCATCGTAGATGCCATGAGTTCTCTAAGCTCTGTCAAGATAAGCAATGCTACAAGGCAATTATACGGTGCAAACGGCAGAAATTGATACGGAATTTGGACTCTAAAATTAACCAATAATAAGTGCTATTGGAACCAGAAAAGGCAAGCTACCAGCATTATAGCATCTCAAACTAGGTGAACAGAACTCGTGATAGTACTCAACAGAAGCAGAGTCTGAAAAGAAATCGTTTTACCAACAAAATCTTAGATTAACAATTGCAAGAGTGCACTGTAAACATAGCAAGCAACCATTCTTCTTAAACATCTAACACCCTCCAATTTCGACTCCATGCTTGCTGATTTTGAGTGTAAGAGCAATCTAAGACCTTGGCTTCTCTTTCTTCTCCTTGAAAAGGGCAAGCAGAGACACACCCGAGACCTTGACAACCTTGAACCGGACACCAGGAATATCTCCCACAGCATGACCCTTACGACCAAATCCAGCAATCAACACCTCATCCTGGAAAGAGACGAGACAAGTTAAGTCTGGGATGCACCATAGGCTGCAAGACAAGAACCATAAGAGTTTGGGATAAAGAGTATACATTTTCCTCGATGTAGTTCAAGCAACCATCATTTGGCACGAAGGCAGCAATCTTCTTGCCATTCTTCACAAGCTGAACACGAGCACACTTACGGATAGCAGAATTTGGCTGCTTGGCCTCGATACCACTGCAATATGATCGGCGTTTATTTGCTAAGTTGAGTATAAAAGCAATATGTCCAAGAAAAAAAGTACAGTTGTAGCATCTGCCTACATCTTCTCCAGAACAATGCCCTTGGCATGGGATGACCCCGCGAAGGGTTTCTTCCACTCATTGCCCAAATGGCTCTTCTTGTATGCCTTGTCAGCCCACCGCTGGTTCCTGCGGTGGGTCTTGAGCTTGCGCCCAGCTCCCATACCACGTGTCTTCCTGTATCAGACAACTTAAAATGTTACCAAAAAGAAAAAAAACAGAATATGTTGGAACATTTTAATGTGTGATAGACTACCACATTACAATTGACAATGCAATGAACCCAAACCTTTTTTAACAAAGTGTTAGAAAGAAAGCATCAATAATACAACAGTTAGAAAAGAGCAGCTAGATAATCAATGAAATCTCTATCAGATATTTATCTGGTATACAATGTAAACCAAGTAAAAGTTGGACATTACATGAACAAAACAGAGAATTGCGTCTAGATCGAAGTCAAAATACTGCCACACTTATAGTTCTAGCAAACTTTTCGCCACCTCAATGTATACTAGAATGAGCATCTAAAATGCTTGAGAAAACAAAATATTAAGAGCACTACACCTGCAGTACTTGAATAACTTAATTATGACTCACACATGGATCAAAACGGTAGCCGCTTCAAGGCTTCAAATCGGGAGTTCCGCAAAACTTCAAATAAAATTTGACAAAAACAAGGGCGACTCTTTAAAACGTGCAGAAGAATGAAGGTTTGTATGCTACCATGCATAACTTCCGACATCCAAGTAACTGGATCAAGAAGAACATCGCTACACAGCAGCAACGGATTAATGTCGCTTATGAATATGTTTAGCGCTGACGTTGTAGAATCTGATCAGCACTGGACCGTCAATAAGCTTCACATGGATACTGAGCACGTTGTATACTTCACACTAGCGCAAGCAAAACTGCGCATCACGCAACCAGATGCACTGATGCATTCACACCGAACCACACTAAGAGTCGCTAAGACCAGAAAATAGATAGCCACAACAAGAGATCAGAAAACTGCATCAGAAGAGAGTGAAATACCCCATGTTGACGGAAGATCTCTAGAGCGCTTCGCGGAGGCTGCGGCGGTGGCAGGGTGCGGAACACGGGCTGGGAGCGGCGGCGGCAGGGTGCGGAACACGGGCTGGGAGCGGCGGCGGCGGCGGCGGCAGGAGAAGGGAAAAGAATGGAGGCGAGGAATTTATATGCGGGGCTTTGGTGTTTAGGGTTTGGCGATGCTGCTGCTTTGCTTTGTGATCCGTGCTTCTGGAAAGAAGCTACGGTCGTGATGCCGGCGAGGAGGTTGGCGTAGGGATTGGAACGGTGGACTTGGTCTACCACGTGGATATACAGAAAAGCTCTGGATTTATAGGGTGAGTTTTCCTTTTTATTGTTGGGGGTGGGGCGTTATTTTTTTTTTTGATAATTGTGAATATGTGAGCATATGCCACAAACCCACGAGACGGAATAAAGTGTTTAGACTTTAGCATGAGAAATGAAATTATCAATCACTGGACACAAAAACTTTTGAAAAAAAGTTATTAGACATAAAATGTTTAGGTGCTAGTAGTAAGAACTTTGTTTGGCATATTAACTCTTCTCAGTTCCAGCTCCTATTGACATTTTTATCACTCGGTACATAGTAACTAAAAGACAACATATCAAATGCAAATCAATCTCTGCATAAAAACTTATACAAATCACAACAAAAAAATCATCTAAATTCACAAAAAAAAATACACATGTATATAATATGATGATACATAGCTTTGTAAAATATATTGTCCAAACTCGACTTTTTTAAAGATGGAAATAACAAAATTTAAGCTAGAAAGCTGTCTAGATGGTTTGTTATAAATTTATTATTTTCATATTTCACAAACAAAATCGAGTTTGGACAAAATATTTTACAAGTTTGTGTATCATCATATCATTTACATGTGTGATTTTTTGGTGAATTTAAATGACTCTTTTACCGTGATTTGCATGGATTTTTACAAGAGATTAGTTTGCATTTGATACGTTCTCTAACTAAAAAGATTGTAAAGTTCAAAACGCAAAAAGTTGCGTAATTGAGACGTATCTAGTGCAAATTAACTTCCCGTGGAAATCTGTGTAAACCATGATGAAAAAGTTTTCTAAATTTATCAAAAAAAATCACACATATAGATGATATGATGATACACAACTTTGTAAAATATTTTATCCAAACTCGACTTCGTTTATGAGATATAACCTTGTAAAATATTTTATCTAAACTTCGACTTCGTTTATGAGATATAAAATTATTTTTATATCTCATAAACGAAGTCGAGTTTGGACAAGATATTTTACAAGGTTGTGTATTATCATATCATCTACATGTATGGTTTTTTTGGTAAATTTAGATGATTTTTTTATCATGTTTTGTATGGATTTTTATAGAAAGTTTGTTTGCAGTATATACGTTCCCATCTCAAACAAGGCTCCAACGTATTTTTTTCGGTACGCTTTTCAAAAACTATAAGACAAATACGGTGGCGTTTCTAGAAAAAAATAGGAGTGAACTTTTTTTTTTTGCGGAACAAAAATTAGGAGTGAACTTAAAAACCAAAAAACTCAACGTTCTGACCATGCTAACAAAGTAGCAAGGCCGAGAGATCAAAGGCCCAGTGCAGTTGAAGCCCTCACTGTGCAGCCCATGATCCACAAACCACCATCTAATCCCGGTTCCCCAAATCGCCACGAGACCACAGACCACCACCATCTCTAGAACTTTCCTCCTCGCCTCCGCCTCCGCCTCCGCCACCGCCTCCCCCCTTCTCCCTCAGCTCAGGCAGGAGCCAGACCCAAACCCACGAAACCCTCCTACCTCGCCGCCGCTTCCTCATCCTCCCACCGCCCAGTCCCGTATCCGGACCAACCTTCACGAGGGCGGGGATCGGACTAGAGGGTCAGGATGCCGCCGAAGAAAGCGGCGCCGTCGAAGGCGGAGCTGGCGAAGAAGCAGAAGGTCGTGGAGGACAAGACCTTCGGGCTCAAGAACAAGAACAAGAGCAAGAACGTCCAGAAGTACGTCCAGTCCCTGCACCAGGCCGTCCAGCCCAAGCCCGACCTGTCCAAGACCGCCGCCAAGGTACCGGAGAACGCTCAGATCGAAAGCCCTCCCAGTTGCTTCCTTAGCTTCTCCCTCCGATTGCCTCGCTCTTCTAACGTTTCTCTTTTTCTTGATGTGGATGCGGACATGGGTGAGCAGAAGAAGAAGGAGGAGGAGAAGGCGCGCGAGAAGGAGCTTAATGATCTATTCAAGGTTGCCGTCAGCCAGCCCAAGGTCCCTGTTGGTACGGCTTCATCTCCTTGAGTTTAGAAGTTTAGAATTGTCATATTGTTGATATGTGCTGTTTAGTCCATTTTGGTTTATGCGTGGATGGAAGAGTGCTTTACAGTTCCATCCGATGTCATTTTTAGTCATAAAGTGGTGTACATAATATTACTGTCATCGATTATCAACGTTTGGTTAATTTATTTAGTGTAAGTTGTACATTGTGAATTTTGAACGCTTTTGAGCTCTTTCATGCCCTGTAGGGTGCACATAAATGTAGCAAGTTATTAGGATGAGTGCAATATGGGAATTTAAGGTATTATGGTTGCTATCCCTGTTTACAGTCAAATAGATGCTGATGCCTCAGTTTGTGTTACGCAGGTGTTGATCCCAAGTCAATAGTGTGTGAGTTCTTCAAGGCTGGCCAGTGCCAGAAGGGTTTTAAGTGCAAATTCTCTCATGACCTGAATGTCCAGAGGAAGGGTGAAAAGATTGATATCTACACAGACAAGCGTGATGCAGGTAATATATAAACATGATCGGATGCCACCTTCTGTGCAAGTTCTTAGAATTGTTTTTTTTTTTTTAAATTCACATTTTATTTGTTATGGCCAGAAACCATGGAGGACTGGGATCAGGAAACTCTTGAGAAAGTTGTTGAATCTAAAAAGACGGAGTACCAGCAAAACAAACCTACCGATATTGTATGCACTACGCTGAGTTTATTTTGCAGTCAATATATAATCCTTGCCTGTCACATGCTGTGTCATCTTCTATGTCACTTTGCATGTTATGTTAATATATCTGTATTTGTCAAGTTTTCAAACTAGTTAGAATTGTGCTTCCATCTTGTCTATAATAGTCGAAACATTCTGGAGTTAAAATCATAATTAAGCAACTGAACACGTGAGCTATAAAATTTACTAGAAACTTCATGCCTGTGATATACTAACTGAATGCCAATGCACTGGCACTGAGTACATTTCATGAATGAAATTTGTAAAGATCTACTATGCTATATTCTGATGTAAATGTATTGGCATCTGAACTAGCGTTCCATTTTCTATCATGACTCTGCTGTAGCTTTCATGATCATCTATTTTTCATTTTGGTTTAGAGGGTGAATATTTTTGTGACTCAGATACTAAGGAGGTACCCAAAGTGACAAAATTACCCTTTGCTTAGTCTTAAGTACGCATGCTGGTAGCTTTTACTTTGACACGTCATTCCTTGCACGCAGTAACATAGGCAGTGGCAGATGGTTGCATGTCTGCCTGCCTGTGCACAGGAATAAAACACTTTGGAAGCTGGCAGAAAGATTGAATGGAATGTGCATGCAAATAGTTATGAGGGGTATGCTGGTAAATTGATACTTCGTTAACTTTGTGCGCCTTCTAAATCTGAGGGAGTATCTTTTTAAGTCCTTACCACTGTTTCCTTGACCATTTTAGCTGGTACTATGAATTTATTACAATTCTGGAGTTTTAAGCCTAACATTTATATCCAGTCTGCGAACTTTTGTTAAATATGAAAGAATTTTGGGTAATTTTCTTCTTCTGTGTAGGTATGCAAGTACTTTCTTGATGCTGTGGAGAAGAAACAGTATGGATGGTTCTGGGTTTGCCCAAATGGTGGCAAAGAGTGTCATTACAGGCATGCCCTTCCACCCGGATATGTACTGAAATCACAAATGAAGGCCTTACTAGAGGAAGAGAGTGAGAAGATAGCTATTGAAGATGAGATTGAAGATCAGGTAAAATGAAGTGTAATAGGCTCATATTTCTCTGGAACAGTGAACCTTGTTTACCCTAAAAACACCAGACCACACTTGAACTTTGGGTGGTCTGAGCATACATCCACACCCTTGACCAACTGTTGTGTAATTGGATTCTTTTGACACTGTTCTTGTATCTTGTCTTGTTCTGTTGATCTCACAGCGTAAAAAGACAAAGACTACAACCCCTATGACGACAGAATTATTCATGGAATGGAAGAGGAAGAAGGCGGCAGAAAGAGAAGCTGGTCAGGCTGCCTTGAAAGCAGAGAGGGCTAAGAATGATCGCATGAGGTAATCTTATTTTCTTTTAGGCTTTTAGCCAACTTATTGCTGCCCTACTTGATATACTCACTATGGTTATACCTGTTCTCGTTTCCAGTGGTCGTGAGTTGTTCATGGCTGATGCAAGTGTGTTCGTTGATGATGCTGAAGCATATGAAGTATATGAGAGAGAGGAAGAGTCTGAGGCCAATCAAGAATCGGTAAATGTACCTTCCTTGGCTGATATTTGTTTTCTTTCAAGTAGGCGTGGTCAAAAGGTAAGAGATTTGAGAGTGGAGATGACCAAGGCCCCTGGCCCCAGCCCACCCATGCCCACAAAATACACTTGCATATAAGAGGGTATGCACGCACACACACCACTGTACCCATTCATCCAAATGGAAGCAAAGTGGCACATGTGTTAATCCCCACTTCATTTATCATGAACATGTTGTGTATCTCTATGAAGGAACAAGAATGGGTAGGCTCGAGGAACACACCAAACTTTACGTACGAGCTTGGCCCTGAAATTTGTGCCTATATATGGTTTACCATATCCACCCTACATCCATTAAAAGTCCTGGCCTTCAACCTATCCAATACATAGTGGATGTTGACAGATCAGAATCTAGAATTAAGGGGTTATTGGCTTGGCCTTCTCTTAGAGGTTTCTTTGTTCTTTCTCATTCTGAGAGAAGATTAGAACATTTTGTAATGGTTCTATGTTGGTAACTCTTTTAAGTAGTGTCTAGATTAGTGTCACCGAGAACGTGGTGTGATGCCATGTTCCTTGTCCTGGGCACGTCGTTCCTGTTCTGCTAACACAGGAACAATCTCGTCCCAGCCTTGTCAAAACCTTTATCAAGTTGTGTATCACATTCCTCATTCCTGTTCATCAACCCAATCGACTCGGGAACTTGGTGGACTCACGAGATTTGGTTTCTGAACTGTTTTTAGGGGCCAACAAGTGAATCCACATGTGGCCAATTATTATTTTTATATTGTCATTTATGAACTAGTTAGGCAATTTTTGGGAGCATTTAGGAATCAAAGTAACTTGATGTCTGAATCCAAACTGGGTCTATGAACTGAACATAGATTTATTTATCTTGCACCTGATATTATTCTCAGACAAGGATGTCTTGCTGCTGTGATGATTTTTCACTAGCTATATCTCTTATCCTCAATGCAGAAAAGAAATAAACAGGCCTGGGTTTAACTATTAAATAAGTAAATAACACACTAAAAAATTGTGCATCTCATGTCTCTTTTCTCTTAGTTTATTTATAGATTTTTTTTCTCGGAACACACAGAAGAGATGTGTTGTTTCATTGATAGAAAAAAAAACCCCCTGACTATAGCCCGATTCAACTGGTTAGAACTTTTTTGTATGAATGCACCCATTAAACAAATATTTGCATCTGCCTACGCTGGTTGCTCTAACGCAGGGCCTTAACGCCCACCATAGTCCAGATATGTGTGTGCTCACTTGCCTCCTGGAGTACTACAGAGATCGACGGTGTTATCCTAGAAAAAAAGGAACATTTGTTATTTAACTTCTACTTAAAAGGTGCATTATTTGTGTACCTGTCGAATCACCCAGTTCAGTGCATGCTTTAACATGTAATTTGATGGACTCTGATATATCTATATTCTGGATGATTTGCAATTAATTTTAACAAATTTCTATTTTCTCTGTGAATCTATTCTAACATGTATTTTTCCTCACATGTGACAGAGCAATAAAAGTCAGGATGCAGGTCCAAGTTCATCAACATGTAATGGCAAGGACGTCGAAGAGCCTGACGACGAAGATATCGATGTTGACGATGACTTGGACATTGATGAATTAAATGAACTTGAAGCTAGTCTGTCTAGAACTTCCATCCAAATTCGAGAGCCTGGCGAGGGAACATCATCTTGAGCAGTACTAAATGGAAGATTGTTGAGACGCAGCTCACCATTTTTGCACTCCCGTCCGATCTAGTTGCATTTGCAAACAAAGAAACGTGGAGCACAGATGCAAATGGAATAGATTTGTCTTTCACTAGCTATCTTGAGGGAGCAATGATCACCAAATGACGACCAGTATTATGATCACACATGACAATTGATGTTTGCTGTGTGCCCTTTTATCTCGTGCCCTTTTTGGGAAATATGCTGCTACTTGTGAATAACAGGACTAAACATTTTCTTAGTTTTCTGCAGACTGAACAAAGTTTTGATTACATGGCGATGAGTTGCAATGATATTTGCGTTTCGAGCATGTACTATGCAGAGATAAGTTGATTAGCATTTGATCGACATTCATTATTTTCTGATTCATGCTGCGCAATACTGACTGACATTATATTCTTGATTCGCATTAGGGATAGACATACATTATCTTTGCCATGTTCCAAAAGCCTACTGGAAAAAGCATCGATAAATATGTAGCTTCTATGCATGAAAATGTCTACCAAAAACACAACCTCTACTTTAGCTAGCCCTCTATTTTCATACTATCTTTTTTTCTGGCTCCTGTAGCACTACCTAGAACAGGCCATCTTTTTTAAACAATGGTAGACCAATTAATCGAAATCTTTTTTAAACAATTTAAACAATTAAGACAAAAGAATCTATGTAGAAAAAGGTTAGCCAAACGAAATGCCCATTGAGCACGTGAGAATGACACGTTTGAGCTGACTTAGCTTCTTCCCTACATGGCAGGGGAGCAGCTAATGAGGCAGGCCCGCGTAGAGGAGATACTCGCGACGGGGAGGCTGGCAGGGCACCACGTCCAGGAGCTACTCGCCACTGGGGAGCAGCGCTCGCCTGCCGCGCCGGAGGAGCAGTGGTGGTGTCGGCTCGGTCAGATGCGCCGTCTGCAGCTACGGGGGAGAAGCGGTCGGTTGGCTGCCGCCTAGGAGGGTGCGACAGCGGGGGACGGACAAACGGATGGGCAGAGTCGAGTGGGTGGAGTTCGAGCGAAGAAGAAACGAGATAAACGGTAGAGGAAGTGGAGTAGGGGGCTAGCAAAAGTAGGGGTGTAGTAGGGGATGCTGGAGTTGGTTTTTTAACCCCTGCTACCTAAATCTAGAGGATGTTGCTGTAGTTGCTTTAAAGTCTCGATATGAAGCTTCTGCACAGAGATTCTATGCATGAAAGTGACTCGAGCTCCACTAAGGCCACTTTTGGAACCCATAAATGTGACGGAAATTTCACAGGAATCAGTTTATTTTTATAGGAAAACATAGGAAGCAGGAAATTTTTTGCAATCAGAGAGGGCATTGATGCTAGAAATTAGAACACCTTGCATCTTCAATAGCCATGGCTTTTATTTGGGGAAAAAAATCTATAGCAGCATGATGGATTGATTAGCTATAAGCACTATCATAATATCATACTATGGGTTCAGGGCTGAAGGGCTGAATTTGTCACCTACATGCATGTACACCTGATGCCTTCTTCTCCATTGCCGAGATCACTATGAAGCTGCTATGAGAGCTAGAGATGAGAGGTTGGTGGCTAGCAGCCACATCGTGCACGACGATAGGGAGGCGCTGCGTGGCGGGCGGCGCAGAATGACTAGAAGGTAAGTTCGAGGAGCTTCATCGTTTCGTTTCATATTTGTCTTCCTCATCTGTGATTTTGATTGCTTTCCTTCTTTATTGATTTCGTTCTATTTTTAGCTCCTATTGAATATCCGTCATGTATTGAGTTTACCTTGTCGTCTAGATTCAAATAAAAAGTATTGGGTTCCTGGTTCTATTTCTATGCAGCAGTCCAATCCTTCCTCTATTGACCTCATCTTCAGCAAGCACAATAGTGGTTCCTCTGGAGACAAGAGCATTTACGCATTTTCTTTCCTTTTGCTCTTCTAAGCAAAGGCATGTTGCTAGTATCATGTCTGGCTTATCTTTATTCTGCTGTTGTATCTTCAATTGGAGCTCTCTTGATGCTGCTCATGATAGTCCCATAGGGCTACAACTACACGTATCCTAAGGTTATTTATGTTTATTTTTCTTTCTTTCACTAGTACACGGATGATTTCTCTTGACGGCATGAAAATATTTTTACTTGGCGGTTTTGGACAAAGGACGCCACCGAAAATCAACAGGTGGGTCCCACAACTAGAACCGCTTTGTGCAAATAGATTTACGCAGCGGCTCGGTTAAGAGAACCGCCCGGTGTAAATAGCCTCATTTACACTTTGGCGGTTTACTTAAGAAACTTTGTGTTGGCCTCGATTAACACAGGCGGTTGCTTAAGTAAACCGCCGGTGTAAATGAGGCTATTTTTAATCGGGCGGTTCATATAAGGAACCGCCTGTGTTGATTCTTTTGCACAGGCGGTTGCTTAAGTGAACCGCCTCTGCTGATCCTGCTATATATACCCCTCCTTCTTCCCCACCAGAACTGTAGCTCGCCGCCACCTTCCATTGGAGGCGATTTTGGAGGTTCAGATTTGAGAAGAAACAAGGAAGAGAGGTTTTGATCTTGATTTCTTCGAAGGAGGTTGCTAAGAAAGGTTAGTTTATATATCTCTTACCTCTTTTTAACCATTCATGCTCAATTCTAGCCAAATTTTGGATTTAGTGTTTCACTTTAGAGAGAGAGAAGAGTAACTAGGTTTTTGCTATTTTTTCATCAATTTTAACCACTTTTAAAACTAGGTTTTTACTTTTTGTATCTAGAATTTAGCCTTTAGAGTTATATTTCCACCATTCTTGCTCAATCCTAACCACTTTTTGAGATCTAGAGTTTTACCTCAAGTGAGAGAGAAGAGTAGTTAGTTTTTTTTAATAATTCTAGTCACTATTTATCTAGGGTTTCACTTTTTTTATCTAGAGTTTAACATTTAGAGTTTTATTAGTTGCTCTTATTTAATTATTTAGTTATGTTTAGTTTAATTAGCTAGTAATGATGTTTTTAGTGGTGATTCTATAATTAGGGTTTCATTAATTATTAGTTACTCTTATTTAATTATT
Source organism: Chrysopogon serrulatus (assembly GCA_015844335.1). Lineage (NCBI taxonomy): Eukaryota > Viridiplantae > Streptophyta > Magnoliopsida > Poales > Poaceae > Chrysopogon > Chrysopogon serrulatus. Next base: position 105,371 of record JADLZL010001847.1, read on the forward strand.
AGTTTATGTGTCATATTGATGCTTAAAATTAGTGTTTGTTTAATTATGTAGTTATGTTTTGTTAAATTAAGTAGTGATGAGGCTTTGATTAGGGTTTTCATTATTTAGTCTTGCTTTAGTTTTTAGGGTTTCATCCAATAAATTGACGCTTTAAATTATTATGTTTAGTTCATTTAGTTATGTTTACTCTTATTTAATTACTAGTTTATTTGTCATATTGATGCTTGAAATTAGTTTTTCTTTAATTATTTAGTTTTGTTTTGTTAAATTAAGTAGTGGTTAGGCTGTAATTAGGGTTTCATTAAGTAGTCTTCCTTTTAGTTTTTAGGATTTCATCTAATAAATTGATGCTTTAATTATTTATAGTTATGTTTTATTTAATTAAGTACCGGTGATTCTTTAATTAGGGTTTTATTAATTAGTCTTACTTTAGTTATTTTTGAGAGGCATATTTATTTAACTAGTTCTTTTAACTATATGTGATTTAGCCCGGACGTGTATTATTTAAGAAATATACAAAGGAGTCATTTTCATCTATAATCCATTGAAGGAGTTTGCTGATCATCTTAAGGTTTGTCAATAAATATCACAAAACAACTTTTCAAAAAAAATATCATAAAACATTCATGTCTTCTTTTTAGTGATTACATTATTTAAATCTATTAAACTCTATAACAGGTAACAATGGATGAGCATTACGGATGTATAACTTAGACAGAGTAGATCCATCATACGTACTAGAGATCCGTAGGTTTATCGATTTGCTAAAAATCATGCTTTTCGAACACGACGAAGCACATATATTGTCCTTGCAATGCATCGCAGAAATCTTGTTGTTTTTGAAGACACAAGTCCAATCATGGCTCATCAGTGCCGAGGATTTATGAATGATTACTTGATTTGGACAAAGCATGGAGAGGGTAGCTCTGCAACGTATATAGTGAAGACCCTGTGAATCTCGGTGGCAATGGCCCGGTATGCTTGTTGACGATGTATGCCGGTTCGAACATGAGACGTAACACCATTATCCCCAAGAGAGGCGAACATGTTGTGCCCGATGTTCATAATGATGATGCAAATGTTGGAGGAACCGACGCCAACAGAACTCAAATGGAGGATGAAGACCTTGAATTGATGATCGCACTATTGCGTCGTCATACGGATTCATCAATGTTTTTCATGAAAGGGATGGAGGCCTTAGAGCAGGCGGCAGCAGCAGAGCCCTTGTACGATGAGAGTAAGGGTTGCACCAAAGAGTTCACGATATTACGGTCTGTGCTTAAGTTGTTGATGTTGAAGGCTAGGTATGGATGGTCCGATGCCAGCTTCGATGCATTATTGAGTACTCTCAGAGATATGCTTCCAAAGGAGAACAAAGTGTCTGCTAACACTTACTATACAAAGAAGCTAATCAGTCCGCTTACTATGGGTGTCCAGAAGATCCACGCGTGTAGAAATCACTGTATCCTATATCGAGGTGAATACAAAGACTTGGACCAATGTCTAAATTGTAGTGCAAGTCGATACAAGACGAAAAAAGACTATCTACAAGAGGAGAATGCAACTTCTGTTTTCAAAGGGAAGAAGAGAAAGAAGACCCAACAGAGTTCAAAACCCCGCAACAAAGAAAAATGAAAAAAAAAACATTTTTGCCCAAGAAAGGGGTTCTGCTATGGTGATGTGGTATCTTCCGGTAGTTGATCGTTTGAGGTGTTTGTTTGCAAACCCTGGGGATGCAGAGTTTATGACCTGGCATGCTTCTCACAAGCACAAAGTAGATGGAAAGCTTCGACATCCTGTCGATGGGAAGCAATGGCAAAAATTCAATGCTGACCACCTAGAATTTACTAAGGAGACAAGAAATGTTCGGTTCGCACTATATACTGACGGAATGAATCCCTTCGCCGAAAGGAGCAGCAAGCATAGCACATGGCCGGTGATCCTCACCATCTACAACCTCCCTCCATACTTGTTGCAGAAGCGCAAATACCTTTTGCTAACCATTCTTATTTCTGGACCTACACAATCTGGTGTTGACATGGATGTATTCTTGGAGCCATTAATGGAGGAAATGAGAATATTGTGGGATACAGGTGTTGCCATGTTGGACGAATACCGGAAAGAGTTATTTACACTAAGAGCAATTATTTTTGTTACGATCAACGATTACCCAGCTCTCTTTGTATTGTCAGGACAGTTCAAGGGTAAGGTCGGTTGTGTAGTATGCTTGGATGAAACCTTTTACGTGTCCCTCAGTGCCTCCAACAAGATAGTATACATGAGACACAAGCGTTTCTTATCGAAAGGACATAGGTACTGTTTGCGAAAGATGGATAGGTACTTTGACAATCACGACGAAACAAAGTCAACTGCTCCATCAGGTAATAGTAAAGGTCATAGAGTGTACGAGATAGTTAAGAACATCAAGTTTGTATTTGGCAAGAAGACAAAAGATGGAAAAGCAAGAAAGAATGTGAAACCAACTCCTAGGGCTACATTCAAGAAGATGTCAATTTTCTTCAAGTATTTGCCATATTGGAAAGAGTTTGATATACGGCACGCGGTCGATGGTATGCACATTCAGAAGAATGTGTTTGAAAGCATAATTAGTACCTTGCTAGACATAAAGGGTAAGACAAAGGAAGGATTGAGTTCACGTTAGGACCTGATTAATTTGAAGATAAAACCGAAACTTCATCCGGTTTTGCTAGATAATAGAAAGTACCACCTCCCGGCAGCAAGCTACAACCTGAGTACGGATGAGAAACATGCGATGCGTGTTTGGTTGAAGAAATTAAAAGTTCCAGCTGGATTTTGCTCTAACATTAAGAGCATTGTGTCAATGAAGGATTTTACACTCACCAACTACAACTCACATGATTGCCATGTGATGTTGATAACCTTTCTCGCTATTGCCATCAGGGCTATAAGCCCGGTGTTCTTAAAGATGGCAATTACACGGTTATGCTTCTTTTTTAACGAGATATCACAGAAGGTAATTGATCGAGAGCAATTGGAGTCTCTTCAGGAATTCGCGGTGGAGACAGTGTCACAGCTTGAGATGTGTTTCCCACCATCTTTCTTTGATATAATGGTACACCTTGCCGTGCATTTGGTGCCACAAATACAGACATTAGGTCCCATGTACTTGCATGAGATGTGGACATATGAACGTTTCATGTCAATACTGAATGGGTACGTATCCACTCGTGCTCGTCCTGAGGCATCCATGATAGAGGGATACACTACCGAAGAGGCCATTGATTCTGGAGGTCCATTCTGCAATAATTTTCTAAAAGACCAGATTGCAATAGGTTTGCCTCCGTCCTGACATGAGGACATACTACATGGGTGTGGGAGGATGGGCCGAAAATCATTTATCCCGTCAGACTATAATATAGTCCTCGAGGCGCATCATAGCATCATGCATCAGCTCTCGATAATGGAGCCTCTGATCACACAACACATAGAAGAGCTAAGCGATCATAACCCTGGGCAAACAGAGGATTGGCTATCAAAGGAACACAAGCGTCGATTCACTTCATGGCTAATGGAGCAGAACATTCCAAATGGAGAAACAATTGAGCAACAAACTATCAAGAGGTTGGCAGCTGGACCATCTCGCCAGGTCACATCATGGCAGACCTATGACATTAGTGGCTTCACGTTTTGTACCACTTCTAGGGACAAAAAGAGCATGGCGCAAAACAGTGGTGTTCGTTGTGAGGCCATAGATGATTCAGATGAAAACGCTACATACTTTGGTTTCATTAAGGAGATATGGGAACTAGACTATGATTCATTTAAGACGCCTGTGTTTCGATGCCAATGGGTTGATGACAAACATGTCACAGTGGACAACTATGGCCTGAGAGTTCTTGATCTAAGTAAAGTAGGCTACAAGGATGATCCTTGGATCCTTGCCATCCATGCTGCATAGGTCTTCTATGCCGAACAGATCCTTTCTAAGGAAGAGAAGAAAAGTAGTGACAAGACCAAGCATATAGTTCTTCCTGGAAAGCAGCAAGGTTTAGGAGTTGATGGTGTAATTGACCTAGATGACTTCAACCATTTCGGGCACATGTCTCTCTTTGAAGATCATCCTTTAAAGATAAAGAATGTTGAGCGTAGCATCCCCAAAAATTCATTGCCATGGGTGCGCCACGATAGAGAAGGTAGAACAGTAGCTGGCTAGCTAGATTTTATATTAGTTAAATATTAGTCAATGTCATGTGTAACAATTTATCAGTTATAATTTGTACTCATAAATTGGTCTCTCTTGGTATTGCTCTTCAACTCATTTAAGTCCTTTTCCTTCTACTTCTTTAAGTCCTTTTCTTTCTACTTCTTTAAGTATCATACAAGAAATAACCTAAAAGAAATAACAAAAAAGAAATAACCTAAAAGGAATTACCTAAAAGAAATAACCTAAAAAAAAATAGCCTAAAAGAAATATTCTACAAGAATAGTAGCATGCGTCTTTTTATCGATGAGAGTTTAAGATTCTTCGCTAACCGATTCTTTTTGAGATCATAGATGTTATAGATTCTATAAGTTAAGAGGTGGAGTGTTTGACGAGTCCATGAGGGGGCAGGAAATAAGATTTTTTCACAAGTGGCCGGTACGTAAATTTATGAATCAATATCATGCAAGTTTAATATATAAGATGGTATTAGAAGTAAATAACTGTATGCAATTTATGTAGTGCCACAAGCAACCAACCGGTTCGGTGCAAGGCGTGCGAAGTTTATGAGAACGGCCGGACGGTACATCGGGAACCCTAATAAGGTACCACTAATAGTAACATTTGTATTTATATCGTTAAAAATGCAAATATACGTAGACACATGGAAATATATATAATGCTTACAAACTTCCTTTTCGGGCATATCAAGAATCGAATTTCGAAAACTTCGACGACCTAACTCATGACAAAGTATAATTGAGGACCTCTGCTCATTTATCATGAGAGAAATCATTCCTACAAAGGAAAAATATCACCATGCTGAAAGCCCCTTAGCGAGGCCAGAGTTCAGAGCGCTAAGGGAAATTAGCGCTCTGAAATTAAGTTGAAATGATTATTAGAATCCTCTCCACTTTGTAAATTTTATTATCACATCATGGCCAGAAAACAATTTTGATGTATACAATATATGATGTAATTAAATTGTTAATGATGTATATATGTATATAAGTATTGTATGGTATAATTACTTTTTGTTGATGTATTTATCATAATTAAATAGCCTTTGTATTGATCATAGTAAGAGAGAAAGAGAGGGGGGGGAGAGGGGGGAGAGGAGGGAGGGAGGTGGAGAGAGAGGAGGGAGGAAGGAAAGAGAAGGGAGGGAGGGGGGGGCAGAGAGGAGGGACTGAGGGAGGGAGAGAGGAGAGGGTGCCAACTCAAAAATTGAAAATTCAAATGAATTGGGGCGGGGAAAACATTAATACAGGCGGTTCACCTAAAGCAACCGCCCGTGAAAATGCCATTTCCACAAAGCGGTTCCTTATTGGAAATGCCATTTCCACAGGCGGTTGCTTATGTGAACCGCCTGTGAAAATTCATTTCCACAGGCGGTTTTCAAGCAACCGCCACTGAAAATGCAACATTTTCACTGGCCTCTTGCACAGACGGCGGGCCAAAACGCCTGTGAAAAGGCGTCTTGAACCGCCTGTACAGGGCCTATGTGTACTAGTGTTTCTTTTAACGTTTGCCTGGCATAAGAGATGTGTAGAAGCTTCTACGACTTTGCGTACGTACGTTTCTCTTTCTACACACGTGATATGCAGCAGGCTGAAAGGTACACCAGTAATGTTGCTCGAGCCAAGAGTTAATCGATCAAAAGATAGTAAACAACTAGCTCAATATACATATTGGAAGCAAGTTACACTGTGTTATCTTGCTCGGTTATACATAAGGAGACTACGAGGGAAGATCCGACCACAAGACACACTTGTTCTTCCCACACACCATGATCAGTTTAGTAGTACTACTAGTAACAGTAACATGAAACACTGAAACTAGCTCACAGATTCACGCATCGGACACGTGCCATCACACGTGACATGCATACGTACAGTTTGCACATGTTTGCCTCTTTCCAGTCGTATCGACCAGATCATTTCTTCTTGCCCACTTCGCCTTTCTTGCCCGCGCCCGTGACCGTTTGGTCGCCATAGGCGAGGACCACCGCCGTGGCCAGGGCATCCGAAATGTCCCTGACGATCCTCTCCTTGACTTGGCCTCTCCGCCGGGGTAGCGCCAGTGGATTCCCCGACGGCGTCTTAGGCGAGGTCTGCCGATCAGAGCCGGAGGAGCAGCCTCGCAGCCACCAGTTACCATTAGTTGACTATCCTAGTGTCTAGTCACTCCAACCTCTAGCCCTCACGACTGACTCATGACTAGATTAGGCAGTAGTGAGAAAAGCTACTGGCAAACCTGACACCAAACCCCATCCACACAACCATAGGGACGAAACATGAGAGTTGAGAGGCAAGGAGAGCAGAGATGCCTCCTGACGAGCCTTCAATCGATCTTCACCGCATCGACTCGCCAGTTGCGGATGGATGAGAAATGCAGTGGCATAGATCAATCTGTCAGCCACTTGAATCAGACTATTGTTTAGAGCTTTAGCAAAGATTTTAAAACTACAGTTAATAAGACTAATAGGCCTAAACTTCTTAAGATGCTTAGCCTCATTTTCTTTTAGAATTAGAGTAATGACAACATGGTTCAATCTATCCAGATTAGATTTAAAAATCTCTGACTAACTTCATGAAATCTGCTTTTATGATATTAAAAAAGCTGATACTAGAGGAAAGAAAAACCATCAGGGCCAGGAGCTCATGTTTTAATTTCCTACCATGCCACAGATTTAGATTTTATCTTCACCCTCCCAAAAGTTCTGACCTAAGGTGAACCCCATATTCATTTCAGCCCCCAAACAAATTTTTTATAGAAATCCACAGCCATATGTTCTGACGTATGGTGAACCCCCATATTCATCTCTGCCCCAAACAAATTTTTTATAGAAATCTATAGACATATTTTAGCATGTTCTTGGTATCCTCTAACATACCATCGAGACCCTCTTAGGGATCCATTTCTTTCTAGATCTCTGATTAGCAACAACCTGAAAATAGGCTGACCTCTATCTAAACTCACATACTGTGTTTATATCCCCTATCTAAATTTACAGATGTTTTCTAGATTTTTAACAATGTCATGATGAGACTAGTATTAATATTAATAGCCCAAAACAAGGCCATGTGATCAACATAATATCCTAGCAATGCCTTTATGATTGCTTAAAAGAATGGTTACCCATAAGTAATAATTCATCAAGACTTAGAGACACATCATTATGGTGTAGCTTGTTTTTTAATGCCCATTATTTATTAGCTTCGGTAGTAAACAATCTGCCACATAGCGGTAGCCTTGCTCATGCATCATTTCGACTTGCTTTTTTTTACAATAGCTCTCATTTTCTTCACGGCCTCAACTTTGTATGCTTGTTAGTGAGTAAATTATCAAAAGTCTTCATATCTTTCTCAGTCAATTTCTTTGAGTTGTACTCGTTTAACTCTTTTGCTAGTTCTTCAATGTAAGCAAAGAAATCCCAACCCACATTATAGATGTCACTGCAAGGTTAAAGATGGCACTGCAAGGTTAAAGTTATCCTAAGCCAAATTTATAGATGCTTCATAATAATATTTCATAATTTCCAATCCTGACAGGTCTGCATCAGCCACACCAATGACAGGTATCTTGATCTCCCTCTGAAGCTACTTCAAAAATCAGCGTGAAGAAATATCAGGGTAGCCATTGGATGTCATTGTGATATAATTTTTGGTATAATGGAACTCTAAACGCTCTAGGTTGTTAAATATTGTCTCCTTCTCCAGAATAAGGATATACTTCTCCACTGCTGCCACTTTCCATCTTGGTGTCAACTTTGTATGATATCAAACAGTCTAATTGGGAGACTAACATTTATATATAAAAAATTCTCTTTATTACTATGCTCAAGAGTTACATAAAACCACACATATTTTAAGTGGCTATCCTAATTCCTAGCACCTATCACTCTTCTCACATCTACAATCCGCAGAGCAGATGCCTCTATTTATAGGCTATGGGGCATGTGTTCCCCTTCTAGATAGTTTCAAAATAAATATCTATGTTGAATGCCATTCTTATTTTGTATGGTGATAATATCTAGTTGTTTCAATGCAAAATATTTGGGTAGAAGCGTTTGTAATGTAATCTTCAACGTGATGCGTATGTGCGTTTTCATTTCCACACATGTGATATGCAGCAGGCCGAAAGGCACACTAGTAATGTTGTTCAAGCCAAGAGTTAATCGAAAGATAGCACACTATATAATGTTGTTATATATATATATATATATATATTAATATATATATATATACAAGATAGTATAAAAACAAGTCACTTGTGTTATCTTGCTTGGTTATACATAAGGAGACTACGAGAAAGGAGCAGACCACAAGACACATTTATTCTTGTTCTAAAAAAGACACACTTGTTCTTCCCACACAAACCACGATCAGTTTAGTAGTACTAATAGTAACATGAATTCACGCATCAGACACATGCCATCACATGGAACTTGCGTACAGTTTGCACATGTTGCCTCTCTCCAATCATACCAACCAGATCATTTCTTCTTGCCAACTTCGTCTTTCTTGCCTGTGCTCGCGACCGTTCGATCACCACAGGCGAGGACCGCTGCCGTGGCCAGGGCATCCGCAATGTCCCTGACGATCCTCTCCTTGACCTGGCCCCTCCGCCGGGGCAGCGCCAGCTGGTTCCCCGACGGTGTCTTGACGAGGCGAGTTCTGCCGACCGAAGCCGAAGGAGCAGCCTCGCAGCCACCAGTTGCCATTAGTTGACTGCCTCTGGCTAGTCAGTGCTCCGGCCTCTAGCCCTCGCGACTGACTGGCCCGTGACTAGACCAGTGTGTAGGGAGCAAATCTAGCAAACCTGGCACCAAACCCCATCCACACCCAGGTATAAATAGGGAACGAAAAAAACATGAGAGGTGAGAGGCAAGGGGAGCAAAGAATGCCAGCCCCGATCGATCCTCACTGCGCCGATTCGCCGGCCGCGACTGGACGAGAAATGAAATGGCGGTCGGTCAAGCCGTCAACGGCAGGCAGCTGAGGTGGCTGTTTTGCCGGTTTGGCGCATCTGATCCTCCAAGACTCGTTCGCACTGCGTCGGTTTGGAGTTCGGATTCGGTGAAGACTGCCGATGTTGCAATTGCAAACCGTCCAAGATATGGCGTAGCATAATCTTGCCCAGATAGCAGTGTGCTAATTCGTTCTGAGAGATTGTACGACGTGCGCATGACCTCAAATGCCGACGCCACTTGTTGCCGTGTCCCACAATCAGTGGATTGGGTCACCAGTTACCATATATATGTGTAGAAGTTGTACTGGCAACTGTATGTTTAATTTGCATGTAACATCTTGTGTATTCTATACAGTTTGGTCATATATAGATCTCTCTGTTAGTCTGTTGGTAAGGTTTTAAGGATGGCTACGATATATATCAAACTACCCCTCTGATCTAAATTATAAATTACTTTTGTTTGGTTCCAAGTCGGAGAAGTTTACTTAGAATAAAGCTTAAAGTAACATGATTTAGAACGGATTGAGTACAATATTTTGAAAGAACAATTGAGAATACTTTAAACCAGTTGAACACTAATGTTCACAAGATTTTTAATCTCATGAGAACATGATATTTTGATCTATTGAAAACATTTATATCTCCACACTATTTGCCAAAAAAAATATTTATAATTTAAAAATTGATTGCATTTTTTATAGACTTTGTCATTGTTGCCGATACAAGTGAAAGAGATAAGAGGGAACTATATGAATCCGAGAATCTCAAATTGTTCATATTGGATATATTCCCTCTGTCCCTAATTATTTATTATTTTCTCTTCCTGGAAAATATCTTTGACTAAATATATATTAAAAATAATAATATTTATGGTACATAATTAGTATCATTAGAAATGATATTTGAATCTAATTATTTAACAAATTTATTTGAAAAAATAAATATTATATTTATTTTGCTACAAATCAAATCAATTGTGGCACCCACATACCAACAAAGGACAGTTATTTAGGGATGGAGGGAATATTTCACATAGCATCTCTATTATGTATGAGACTAAGTTATCTCTATGAATCTGAGAATCTTATATAGTTCATATTGGATATATATCACACACACAGGTTTCACTAGCATCTCTTAGCTTAACTTGGTGCTCCTAATCATTGCGTATATATCGTTCATAAACCAGTAAATCTACATCTCCTATAGAAACAAACCCACTAACTTTTCAATCTTCACATGCAAGCTATATATCTACATATCATCGTCTACTAGGTGATATAAAAAAATCTCCCACATATTTACATGCAATGCAAGCTATATCCACATCTTCTACTAAGTGCAATTGATATTTTAATCTATCAATATACATGGCATCTAAGCCACACTGCATCACATCCTCCTATAATTCCATCCAATATTATATGACTCCTTCCCTCCCAAAATAAGAATACATCTCATTTTCAATAACTCAATCTTTTTTTTAGTTCAATCAAATATATACAAAAAATATTAATATTAACAGTGAGATTTCATAATCAATATTAGGAGATACAAATGTTAATAATATTTTATATAAATCTAGTATATTTTTTAAAAGAAAACTTCTCGAAGAACGAGATGTGCAGTTAGTTTGGGATTTGTAGGATTAGATTCTTATTAGCTTGTCCATTTTTAATGGTATATTTCATACATATAATGATACATAACTATATTTTTAAGAAAGTTTAACAACAATGCACGAGTGTTCTTCTAGTACTTTACCAATAGAATGTTCCTATCTCCTATTGCCGTGCTCTGTTACTGCCATTTCTGCCTGGCGATATGATGTGATAAGTGGTACCAGCAAAACTTGTTGGCAGAATGTTTAATAAAATACTTCGTTGTGCTCCTCGAATTTTCTGGCCATCCACCACTCCGTGCTTCTCTTGCAATGATTAACAGGGGAGGATGTGCCTGCATTTTGGCTTTGTTTAAGCACTAGTGGCGATAGTTATCAAACAAGTATAAATCTCAAGGGGATCCGATCGCAGTGGTGAGATCTCTGATATCTAGTACAGATGCAATTAAGATTCGCAATTCAATATTAAATGATCAGATACACAAAACAAGTACATGTCCATTAGCATCAACCCAAAGGCTTTTCTTCTTCAAAAAAACATCAACCCAAAGGCCAAACACACTTGCAGAGAATAAGACCTAACCCGTTCAGCAGCCGGTACATGCCACGCACTCATGCTTCGCGAACAGGTGAGTTGTGCCGCGCTCGTGACGACTCTGTTTCAGAATTCAGTTAAGAGCAGGAATGGAAGTTCAGAATTCAGTTAAGAACAGGAATGCAAGTTCAGAATTCAATTAAGAGCAGGAATGGAAGCAGCAGCCGCTCAGTTTTCTTGAACTCAGTTCCCAGGAGCCACTGCTCGAATTCAGGTAAGCAGCTGTGAAATCAATTCAGTTAAGGAGAGTTGGACGAATGAATCTGGAATTCAGAAATTAGCCGCCAAATTACCACAGAAATCATGCTAACAACTTATATTTCTTTGTACTAGTTTGTACATAGTAAAACAACAAAGAGCAATATACATCTCTCTCCACATTGCTTCACTCAACAGAGCTCTAAGCTGCAGTGGGGGGGAACCAAAGGGGCAAAATTTTTGACCCTACAAGCACCACACACTAGACATCTAAACGGGGGTTTTGGTCAGGTAGCAGAAGCTTTGCTCATCTAGTCATCTCCCGAAGCTGCGCTCCCTGTTGGTGGCGCCGGCCGGCACCACGAGGCTGCCCAGCAGCGTCTTGGCTATCTGCAGCTTGAGCTGGCCCCTCTTGAGCGGCGGCCTCTTCTCCTTGTTGCCGCCGCAGCCGTTGTAGGGGTACCCGTACTCCATTGCTACCTTCTTCGCTTCGCTCGCTTGATCTGTGCGTGAGCTTCTGGTAGCTCCCGGTGGCCTGCGCGGCTGCGCTGCTGGTGGAGAAGACGAGAGCTGGCTCGGCTACTGGCTACCTTGGCCTTGGGTGTGGATTGGTGTGCAGACTGCAGAGCAGCGTGCATTTTTATAGCCGGAGCTTTCAGGCATGTTGATGTTGCGTTGGGAGAAAGGAGGTGGAAACGCGTGTTCTTCTTTGTTAAAATGTTAATCATCCATTTGCTGGGGCCGGCGAATAAAGTTGCAGGCTTGTTTTGAGCCATGTGGTTTTCTCTGTTGCTAGTGGGAGCAGCGTCGCTTGACTTCTCACACTCGGCCACTTGCAGCTGTCATCCCCATCCCGGCACCTGCCCTCCACGCATTTTTCTTTTTGTCACCTTTCCGGAGTTGGGGGTCACTCGAAGCATCCGTGAAGGGACAGAAAACAGGATTAGGGAGGGATTAACCTCGTGCCCTCATGGCAAATAGAAATCACGAAGAGATCACATGCTAAACAAAGATGCAAATGGTGCCTCGGGATGCTCCGGCGTCTCCTGTTGTTCAGGAGTAGTAGTACATAAAGAAACACAAAATGTTTCATGATAACGTTACGTGGAGGATGTTATTCTGCGCATGAGAAAATACTCTCATGCTCGAGTAATAACTGACAACTGAGGAGTGAGAACCTCATTAGACTGACTCCAACAGCCGGAAGGCAAACATGGGACGCATTCGGCCGGTTGGGTCACGCACAGAGTATGCGTCCGTGACCCAAATCCGTTCTTCTCCAACAGCGAGCGAAGGCAAAGGACTACCGAGCTCCGCCCGCCCGCCCGCCCGAGCTCCTCTCCGCCCGCCGCCCGCCGAGCTCCCGCCCGGCGCCCGAGCTGCCCGCCTCCTTCTTCCCCGTCGAGCTCCGCCCGCCCCCATCCCGCCGAGCCGTCGTCATCGCGGCGAATCTGCCGCCTCCCTCCTGCCTCGCCGTCGTCGGGCCCGCCTCGCCGTCGTCGTCGGGCCTACCTTTGCCGGACGGGCGGGAGGACAACCCCTTGCTGAGGACGCCGCCAAGGTCCCGTGCGCCTCCTCCCGGTCCGCGGCTGCGTCCCCGGCGGACCGCCTCCCCTTCCTCCCCATCGAGGCTGCCCATTTGGGTCCCAAAGTGGACCGGCTGCTCCTCGCCCGTACTGCCATGGGACGACGTCGTCCTCGCCCGCCTCCTCCTCCTCCCCCCTCGGCGATGGCGGTGTTCGCGGCCACCACCACCACCAGGTCCGCACGCCGTCGGGCGCACGTTGGAGGAGCCGCCGTCGCGACCAGAGGCTGCTGCACGCGCTGTCCCTCCTACTCCGCCACGTCAACGCTGAGTGCCGCCTCCGTCGAGCCGTGGGCCTCCCCACCGGAGCCAGCGCGCAGAGAATGGGTCGAGGAGAGAGAAGGACGCATTTTTGCGTCGCGCTTGAGCTCGCACCCAAAATGCGTCCGGTGAATGGGTTACCTGTTGGAGGCTGTTTTCGGTTGGCAAAGGTATTGTGCCGGACGCATTTTTGGGTTTGGGTAGTCTGTTGGAGTCAGTCTTACAACCGAAGATTGCCCTATAATTTTTGTGGCCACTACAAGGTCAAGTGAAAAATAGTCTAAGCTAATAGAGGATCCAGTAATAGAGGCAACTTCTCCTATATATACATCCATCTTCAGCATCATCCATGATAGCAAAGTGGCGGCGTAAGTTCTATGATAGATAGTTGCATTGTTTCATCAAAGTGTTCGTCTTGCACAACACAACGTGTTAAAAGTTTTGATTTTTTTTTTTTAATAAAGTTTTGAATTTTGTTGGAAATGATGGAAGCTTTAACGAGTATGCAGATCATCTAAAGGAACTAAGGAAGTGTTGTTGTCACCAAACCTTCTCAAATCATTGGTGGGCTTAAAATCCGTGCTTTCTAGGATCTGGCGGTGGAGATCTCTTTGCTTCTTCATTAGGATTTGGTTCTTGTTGTACAGATATGCACATAGAATTTAAATATTTATAAAGGCATTAGGTGATGAGTAATTGTCCTTGTGAGAATCTTGTATATATCTGGAATTATGGCTCGAGTGGAGTATAATGGTGGTGTCTAATCCTAGTTGAAAGAAAGCAGTATATGTACTCGAGCTAAACAATTAACGCATGAGACCGTACGACTCGATATCCTGAAACAGCATGTATTCATGATTGGAGAGGTTCACCTTACATAAAGAGAATTGCTATCTGTCACCGGTTGTTTTTGTCCTTTGTGGCGTGCGATTTTCTGTTCGTTTGATTTGGCACGCTTCGCTTTATCAGCGGTCGGATGAACTTTGCTGTGTCACTCCGTCTGTCTCCATGTTTTACCTTTCTCTGACATGTGCCTTTGCTTATTTTATTAGATAACTAGTAGTTTAAGCACAAGAAGTTATTATGATATCTACCTATTTTCAATAATCTCTAAATTTTTGTAAATTTGTTATCTCCATTTATCTACATCACATAGTAAAATATCAAATATATTGAATATTTTGTTATCTGAATATATCTGCATTGCTCTTTTTGTTATCTGCATTCCATAGAAAGAATTTGGATCATTTGTATTTCTATTCAGCTTTTTTTTTTTTTTTTTGGAATTTGCACTGCATAGATAGAATTTGAATTATTTGCCTTTGGGTTCCATTTGGTCATTTTCTCTTTATATTTGTTATATGAATATATCTCCATAGATAGAATTTGAATTATTTTACATTGCTTCTGTATTTATATTTACATTTGGGGTTTACAGTACTTACATAGATTTACTTAATATAAATTTTTTGTTTGTTCGATGTAAATTTACAACACTTATGGTATAATTTGTTTATTTTAGTATTAGTGTAACTTTTGCCTCCTCAGATTTGTAACTGGTACATGTGCTCAATTTGTGTAGTGTCAGTGTTCATTATTGTTGTGATTTTCTGTGCTTCGGGTATTTTCGTTTGTTTCGTTTCAAATTTGGTTGTTTCAAGTAGTTTTAGCAACCGTTTTTGTTTGTTTCAAAATCCGGTTGTTTTGGAGCTTCTCAACAACCGGTTGGGAGGATGTCTCAAAACAACCGTTTATTCAGTAGACAGACCCCGATTTTCGTGATCCTGATCATCGTTCAGAACGGTACTAAGATCCTAATTAAGATACATGCCCTGGTTGTAGTGGAATTTCTGTCTGGCGAGTGGCTATGTGACACATGATGGTTAATGATTAACCATTGCATTACTTTGCTGTATTATATATGCATCCTATCGTCTTATTATCCCCATTTTTTTCTTGTGCTTCTCTTGCGGATGATTAGCTGGGGGGTGCGTGTCTCTATCCATCGGCTTATTTTAATCTCTAGTGTTGATAGTATCACATCGAACAAATATGGATAGATTTTGAAGGATTAGTTTAGTAGCTTTACACTGTCGAGATCTGAAATATCTCGTACTGGTACTGGTACCGCATAAGATTTGCAAGTGTCGAGATCTCAAATATCTCGTACTGGTAATGGTACCACATAAGATTTGCAAGTCAATATTAAATGATATAAAGATGCACAAAATAGTTGAAGGTGGATTAGCTTGCACAAAGAGCCACATGGATTTTATTCGTTATGTGCAACATTAGATCATCGTCGGACAAGCAGAGATGGCAATGGCACCCGCACGATCAGCTCAACGCGTGGCAGCTTATCGGTTAGCAGTGGAATCTGACGAATCGACGCGGCGGAGGCCGGGAGACGATCGGGGATGGGGAAAACATACATGTGCATCTGTCTGCGAAATGAAAATTGCCCTTGTAGTAGGCCATCACTTTGATTACTTCAGCTCAGCACTGTTGGATCGGAGAGCACGATGAGAGAGGGGGAGCATAAAATATCCATTGGCTCAAAAGTTCAGTGCAGTTCTAAAATTAAGCACAAAATACCATACAAAACCATGCTATAGGCTATAGCAGAACAGCTGTACTGATAGAACTTGGTAGTTGAACACAAGCAGAAGAGCAAGGAACTGTAGACCTCTCGCTCTACGTACATTGCTTCATTCAAGAATTGGTGTTCTGTTCCAGTAGGAGCCAACCAAGAGGCTGAAGGTGAGCAAGAGCAGAAGGATAACGAAGGAACGAACGGGGCATACTTGACACCAACACACCCTGTTCTAAAGAGGAAGAAAACCAAAAACTCATCAGATTGTACAGTCCCTATTTCAAGCACCCCTCGACCGACGCATGTCGATCCTCAGCTAGCTACTCTACTCCTGCTAGGTGCTAGCACTGCTTATCTCCCGAAGCCACGATTCGGGTTCTTGGCGACCGCCGGCGCCGCGAGGCTGCCGAGCAGGGTCCTGGCGATCTGCAGCTTGAGCTGGCCCCTCTTGAGCGGCGGCCTCTTCTCCTTGCTGCAGCCGCGGCCGTTGCAGGGGTACCCGTACTCCATGGCTTTGCTTCCTTCCTTGCTTGCTCGCTCTCTTGCTGGTCGCGAGCTCTGTGTGCGCGTGAGCTGGCTGGATGGATGGATGATTGGTTGGCTTGAGGAGGGAGCGTGCAAACGGCAGTGTTATATAGGCAGAGTTTTCAGGCACGTTGCTTTGGAAGGTGGAAACGCGTGTTCTTCTTCTTTGTTTCTCAGTGTGGACCTGGGGACTGGGGTCCTGGAATAAAGTTCACGGCTGCTTTGAGCCATGTGCGTAGTGCCGTAGTGGCAGTCTCTCTCTCTCTCTCTCTCTCTCTCTCTCTCTCTCTCTCTCTCTCTGTTGCTACTTTGGGAGTGAGTGGAAGTGGGAGTGGGAGCACGAGCACTGCAGCGCCACTTCACTCTCTTCCTCGCTGCCTTTTTCCGCCTGATCCATCCATGAATGAAGCCATGAATGGAACGGCGGGCCAATGAGCAACCAGCAAAAATTAGGTGGGAGTGGGAGTGTGGGACTAGCCTCATGGCAATTAGAAATTATAATAAGCAAATTATTAGTCTCAACCTAAAAGTAGATGCTAATTCCAGTGCCACGCGCAGCGCTTCTTTCTCGAACTTCTAGCACGGGAAAACAGTTGAACACTGTTATTCTCTTGAACAAATAAATAATAAGGTAAAGCTAAAAGGGAAAAAAAATCATAAACTACGTTGGCAAAATTTGAAGACAACCTAATGCTGAATTTTAAAAAATTACACTAATCGCAAGTTTGAAAATGTAATGACCGAATGTATGCGTGTCTTTTATAGGCTTTGTAAATGTTCTAAAATAATCTAGACAAGGTAATATGTTAATAAGAATCTCAATTGCATGTTACATTTTTCTTCTATATTCAACTAAAAAATACAACCCTTCATCTCGTCTAATGAAACTATTTTCAATTTGAATAAATTTATAGAAAATATTATCATACAATTTTTTATTTCAAATAAGTATACTAGAAAAAATATTTAATGATAAAATCTAATGATACTTATTTATCATAAGTATTAGTAATTGGGTTAGACTTAATAAGGATGGACATACTAAAGCTGGTCTCGGTAGGGTTTCATTCCTGTGAAGTTTATTTTATCATCAAGGTTTGATAATCTCTCTGTTCATTAATATTATGGCATGCTAGTACATCTGCTAAGTTAGTAGTTTATTTAGTGACCATGAAACATTTTTAGTGATATAGTTGTAGTACTTTGTTTAGAAGTGAGGGGGTGCTTATCTTTTTGCCTAACTCTGTGACTTGTGGATTGTGATCCTACTAATCGAGCCAATCATTCTTAGTTTATACATGCCATCATTTCTAGTTCTAAATGGGGTAATTCTTGTGTGGCGGCATGACACAGAAATGATGGGTTTTAATGATCAATGTCAACACAAAAATTGCCGCATTTCATCCGATCCCGTTATGTTATCACCTCATTCTGTTCTGAGGAGTGAATTGTCTGTATACTCATTTTCTCAAGCACTACATTTTGTTGAGGAACGGTTGGTTACTACAAGAGAAATTGTCAAGCTGACTCATGACTATGTGGCACCACAAGTTGTACTCCAAGAATGGCTCCAAGACATGGAAAGCATTACGATGAAAAAATGATACTGTAGGGAAAAAAGAAATTATAGATCCATAATAGAAAAGGCAAGATCATCCTGAATTTAAATATATAATATAGCCCATGGGCTGGATAAAAGCTTGGAAAATGGTTTTTATCGCCAATATAGGACACCAATATTAGACTGAAGGCTACTTGATTTGGCCTCAACTAAAATTATGTAGTCACAATATGATAATATATAGGGGACAGGAAAGATAACAATAGCTCTCTAAGTCAGAGTTAGAGTTCATGACGAAAGATAGATAAAAGAGCATCAATCGAATAAATAAACAAAACTATTTGCAAAAATGATGTCCGTATAGAATTCCAAATACTACAATAAGCAAACTAGCTACCCGCGCTATTTGTGTGGGCCAATTTGCTAGTTTGACTAAATGTTTAAGAAAGTTTCACCCGATCTAAGATCATAATTATATTCCTTTTAGGAAAGATGTATTGCAAAACTTGTTTTGAACCATGTAGGTTCTCTCTTTGTGGTCAGTGTGCATGCAACATCACTTCTTATAAGAGTTTGAACCTACATTTGTTTTCTATAGAACGGGTGTTGAAGCATCCATGAAATAACAAGCATGCGAATGAGAAGCTAGCAGGATTATAGATGGATTAGCCTCGTGGCTATTAAACACTAGACAAGCCAAAGGCATGCCAAATACAGATGCTAATGCACAAGTGTATCTATATTCGACTAGAATTGTGGTGTTAGCCTGTTATTAGTACTTGGTCCCAAAAAGAATGAAATTCTCAGGTTTTGAGGCTAGATTAGCGCAGAAATAAAGCTACACATATATGCTTTAGCCATATTCTTTCCTATTGTGTTATTCCCATATTCCATGGGAGGCAAACGTTGTATCAAAAGAATTCACCATAAATACAAAATATCTTATCTATCTAGTGACTCAGACAGCACAGTAACTAACTCCGATCCAATAACATCCATATAATAAATGCGCATTTGAATATGGAAGCAAACAATAGTAAAAAAAACATGACCACACATTACGGTTTTTTAGTTACCGCCAATTTGGCAGCCTACAAAAACATAGTAGCCACTAGATCACTCGTTTTGTTTCCTCCTCATAGTGTAGAGTAGCACCCATGGCTTCTGATTTGCATGTAAAACCACTAGATCAAGGAGAGACATTAACATACATGAATGATGAGCCACTAGGTGATCGAGGTAACCTTCCAATCTGTGGGGTCTTACCATTTGAATGAGGAGCCACCAGATGAGGAAGAATCCTTCTAAATCCATACGTAAGCGCAACAAGCCCAACTTGTTGGAGTGCAATGAAAAAGGAATCGGTTCAGGTAAGATCTCTCATGACTTCTTCAAGTGTCATGAGTACAAGAATCAAACTTGATATAAGTACAGTTGTGCTAGTCACATAATAGTGCATGCTGATAGTGGAGAACATCAACCTAATTTGGGTGAACTGGCCATACAACCCTCAACGTGTCCTATTGATGATGAACACCAAGCGGATGGAGATGTCAACTTGATGTTCCTGATGAACAAGATGATTTTGATCTCAATTTATAAGTTTCTGCCCAATATGAAGGAATGCAATAGAATATGATTTGTAACATGCACTAATGTTTTTTATTTTTCATAATTATGCACAATAATTTTGTTACCATGAGATGACATATAAGTGCACACATGACTTAAAATGACTTGGTGTGCATAAGTGGGTTGTTTGTGGTCCAAACATATCTATATTGTTCCACCATAGAAATAGCTCTTATGGTCTAGGGACATAGGGCATAATCAATAGTAACAATGACCACACTAGGTTTATTCATACTTGTCATGTGACATAGAAATATGTTTAAATTCCTAAATTATTTAACCAAATGAGCATAATTGTCTATGTGTTTTGAGTAGGACACAAGACTTTGTAAAAAAATCAAATAAAAGATCCAATATATACTAATCAATAGCAATAGCAATGCCAATGAAACAAACACTGAACCAGATTAAATGATTGGGACATACAATTATTTATTACCATAATTCTAAGAGTTGTCCTACACTAAATGCTCAACAATAAGCTCTTTTCACTATGTGAGCAAGATATCAAACATCAACACAATTTGATTTGAATTAATCAAATTGCACAAAGAAGGCAAAGTTGCATTCCATTATTGTTATCCTTCTAACTAGTGGGAGAAAATATTACAATCAACCTAAATTGTTATATTGTTGTCTAAAAAATTAACTTCCTTTCCCTGTAATGCCTACATAATTTTACAAATGCATGCACAAAATAAAAACATAAATGAGAATCATCTATTGACTGCACATATTATGTGAATGGCAATATGCACTAAACAACTAAGCTAGAGAGGTGAGGTTTGCTTTGATGCCTACTTTAAGGCTATGGAGTAGGATATGCATGAGTATGGCGAGGAAGTGGGCATCGTGTTCCATCAAGAGTTGGATGACTCAAGCAATAAAGATGGACATGCAAATGTTGGCGGCACTAGGTCAAAAGACCTTACTCCAACTCAAAGTAGAAAGCCCAAGAAATGTGATAAAAAAAGGATAAGGTTGACATATCACAAGTTCAAACAATTTCATTGCATAGAAGGTCTGTCTATTATAGAGTCTCTTGGTCAAGCTCCAAAAACAAGCACATTGCATTGCATAGGCTGTTCAAAGATGGACTCCTATGATGGCACTGGTGGAGCCTCGAGAGGTGAAACTGGGTCCTTTTCCCCATGTCTACTCTCTTGTCCTTCATGTGCTCTCTAAACTAGGTTGTTTTATTTGGAGAAACTACTAGTATTCTTTAGACTAAGCTCAAAAGTATATTGTTTTGTAGATACACATTGCATATACAAATAATTTGCATCAACAACCTCTTGCAAAAAATCATACATTAATTTTATCGAACAATTTATCCCCTATCCCCTAAATTAATCCCTATGATCCACCACTATATGAAGGCACGCTGACTCATTAATTCCATATTTAATGGAAGCAAATATAAAATAAATGATTATATATTTTTTTTTCTTTAAGCTTTGCAAGCTCTTCTTTGTACTTTTTGCACACCTTGTGTACTTGTATTTACTTTGTTCCCTTCATGAATAAAGAGAAAACGAATAGGTGGGGATTTTTTTCCCCATTGATTGTTCAAAAAAATATAAAAGAAAAGATTGTGGTGTGTTCCAATGATAGATACATGTACACGTTGCCAAATGAACCAAATAAAATTTGTTCAAATGGACAGCATTATCCACCTAGATGAGAAGTATTATAATAGTACTTTTATGCATAACATTAGTTTATCATAGGTAGTTCCAGTTGCAAAGAATCATGATATGTGGAATGCCTGAGCAGCGCCGTAGGTTTATTTGCATCGGATCACCAGGGTATGCTATGTTGTTGGTGTGTCATCTCACAAACTGCAGAGACCAGAGAGTCAACCAATCCAACGGCCATCCGCATGCACGGTGGTGTTGTCGGGGCTCGGGTGTGCTTAGAGACTAAAGGCGTGCTTCACTACGCAAATCCCAAGTGGCCAGCCATGGCTAGAGAGAGCAGTGAAGCATGTGTAGCATGCGGTAGCTGTGGTCACTGGTGGCAAGCTCGTGGCGAGTCCGAAGACAGCAGTGTCCAGACCATCGGAGCCGTTCATCACCTCGTGGGTGATGCGGCCGGACGATTCGATGCTGAAGAGGCTACATGACGAATTTTGGCCACACGTAGTAGGGACAGATCTAGCAGTGGGATGGGTGGGGCTCTAGCCTCTCTATAGCCATTGGATCTATGTAGTTTTCTTAGACTCTTCTAGAATTTTTTGTTGTTATGGATACATTCTGAGGAGAGACTGAAACTATATAAAAATTGAAGAAATTCCCTGAACATTTTCCTATCCAGATCCGTCCCTGGCCACGTGACTGCTACTTCGAGTTGTTAGATACGGTGGCTATGGCCCCTCGGCGCTGCTCCATCACTTCTACTACTAAAAGTTCAGCAGCTGGATGGCAGACACAATCGCTGAGAGGAAAGGTCCATTGCCTCATTCAGCTACTACAATGCGGTTCTGAAATTACCCACCCAAGAAACATCACAACCATCTTATATAGCACCACATACTACTAGAATTTCGGACTTCAGTACACACGAACACCAACTAACAGTAACATCTCTCATTGTATTGCTTAATAGTTAGTAGGTAATTCGCAAGAGAAGACTACTGTAGGCACTGCTCCTGCTCGCTTACTATTTCCCAAAGCCGCGACACATATTCTTGGTGGCCAGCGACACGAGGGTACCCAGGGTCCTAATTATCTGCAGCTTGAGCTGGCCCCTCTTGAGCGGCGGCCTCTTCTCCTTGTTGCATCCACGGCCGTTGTTGTATCCACACTCCATTGCAAAGCTTCTCTGCTTCCTTTCTCTCTACTAGCCCGTATTCGCAGGCTTGTGCTACCTCCTGGTGGAGAAGGCGAGAGCTAGATGGGTGGATGGCTTGGTGGAGGGAGGGTGTGTTTTATAGCCAAGGTTCTAGCACCTATTGCGTTCAGGGTTGGAGTGGGAGCGCGCGTTTTTTGTTGTATCCGCCGTGATCTCGGAATAAAGTTGTACTCACTCTATGAAAAACTCGATATTGGCAAACTCTCTTGGGAGTTTTTACCTACAAGAGTCAAGATAAACAAGTTTTCAATTTGACCAAATTTATATAAAAGATATTAATGCTGAATATCATTAGTTAATTATCAAATATGAAAACAACTTATAGCCATAAACATTAATAATAGCGTGCCATTTTATTCACATAAAATTTTGATAATCTCTTTCTTCATTAATATTGTGTCATTTCAGCATATTTATTAAGTTAGTGCTCATTTAATGTCTATGAAATGTTTACAGCACTATATCTACAATTGTACTTTTTCCTCAAAGTGAGGGAGTACTTATCTTTTCACCTTACTTGTATGTCAAGAATTGTGATCCTACTAAGACCATTCTCGGTGGAAGTTTCACGTCCTATAGATGAGTTTCATTCACAGGAAAACTTATTTCATCACATGAAGCTACATCATCTCTCACTTCATCTATACTTCCCTGTGCCATCATGTTCTGGTTGTAATAAGACTAATAGCAGCACAAAATTTGTCATATAGCATCCAATCCCATCACCTTATTCTAGCTTTTCTTCGGAGCAGTGAATTGTCCGTACACTTTTTTTCACGCGGGCCAGTTTGTCAGAGGCTCTAGACAATCACTGAATAAATATGGTCCACTTCACTTGAAATATATTTCATGGCCGCGACTGCTACATCGAGCTGTTACATGGCTATGGCCCCCCCGCGCGCGCTACACTCCATTGGCTCCTGTGGCTCAGTTCAACAGCTGGACGACAAGCACAATAGAGAAAAGGAAAAGGCACATCGCCTCATCCATTGAACTGCTACGATGCAGTTCTGAAATTCCCCGCTATGATTTTGTGTGCTATGGCTGCTGCTGCACAGCAGCCAGCCAGGGAGCAACAGCCAGCCAACCAAGCAGCTGCAACAGCCATCGAAACCATCTTATGGTACCGCATGCTGCTAGATGGGAGTTCAGTACACATGAAAGCAATTAACAGTAACATATCTCACTGTACCAAATTAAAGAGAAGAAAAACAAGAACTTACTCTACAATCTCTATGTCAAGCGCCAAAGGGGTTCCTCCTTATTTGAAGAGTTATTCTAATAAAAATCTTTCCCCATATCTCTTCACCCTTCAAGAACGCCATTGAAACCATGAACATATATTACATTTTTAGAGATCTAATTGAAAAATTACTGAAAAAAAGATTGAAAGGGGTTTTCTTCGCCAAAATTTTCATTCTTATCAATATGAAAGGATATGAAAACCCCTACATTACAATTGATTGTTCCTATCCTACTCCATCGATTCTAAAAAGGATGCAATTCTAGATCTGGTCAAAATCAAGCTATCCTATATTTGATTAACTTTAAATAAAATAGTATCAACGTACTCCCTCCATCCTAGTTTAATTGCACGTTTGTATAGTAGTTTCATTTTTCCTAAATTAATGGATCACATAGGCCTGATTGCCTGAATGTGCAGCAGGAGTAGATACGACATCCAAAGTGCAGGTGAAGCAATTCATGGGGAAAAAACTGTTTGGTTAAAAAATCGACCTTCTTTTCGGACTCTCGAGGCTTCCAGGCCCTCATTATGTCCTCAACATTTGTTAAAAAAGGAAAAGAAAAAGTACAAAGATGCTTCCCATTTCTGAGAACTAACTCCCTTCTGTCTTCGCACAGCCATCATCGAACCTAGGCTGACATCTACTCCCTCTGTCGATGAGCTTGGTCGCTCGAGAACTACGACTGTGAAAATATGATTTTCAAACGATAAAGACAGCGAGACGAAGGGAGTATATATGTATTTTATAATTTTTTATCTGTCTTGGGTTCCGTATCTAACCCTAGAATGCAAATATTTTGAACGGAGAGATATTTGACTTCAGATATAGGGTTACTGCAAAAATATGTTTTATAACAAATCTAACGGTATATATTTAGTATGATAAATAAATATTGATATTTTTACACACATTTGATGAATTGGATAAACTTTAACATAACACTTTTGTAAAATTACATCATTTATCCTATATATTAAAGGATGGATGGAAGTGGTGGCCAAAGAATGGGGGCACAAAACAAATCCAGCACCAGCATCAACACATGCGACCACTGACAGATCACAGATCCACTAACCGCGTTGCGCAGGCGGGCACCCTTTTTGTCAGACTTGCTGGATGCTGCAGGCTGCAGGGGCAGGTCCGGGGGAGCACAGGGCAGTTTGGTCGGGAGAGCGTGGATCACATGGCGAAATGGCCGCGCGTTCTATGTCAGATGGGGTTGCAGGATTGGGGTGGGACACCCCGCTCAGTTGCCGTAGTGCGTTGCCGTGTGGACATCAGGGCATGGTCCCTTTTTGGGAGCTTTTAAGGTTGTGCGCATCGCATTCGCATGGCCGGCCCGGCGATACTGCTACCACACTGTGGTACGGTGGCCGGTGGGGCTTGGCTTTTCTGCACCGGTGTCCCGTTCATGGAACCGTGGCCACGTCTTGTCCTCTTCTGTACGCGGTACGCGGCGGGAGATAGGAGTAGCCATGCAGCATGAAATCCTAGCTTCAGACTGAGATGGACAGATTGGTGTGGAATTTTGGAGTGCTTGGGGGAAAATAGAGTGCTCGTTGATCGAGTAATCGGGGAATTCAACTCTTGTTGAGACAGCGAGATTTGTCTGATGGTCTCTATTTGGAATCGAAGAAATTAAAAAACACACACACACCAACAACCTATATCGCCCTCATACCGTAGTTTGTAAAAACCACAGCTGTAATTTCGGCTGGGAATTTGGAAATGTAAGAAAGAAAGGAAAAAAAACGACACCACTGGCAATGTGAACTGGGAGAAAGTTCAGGCACCTCGTTTGGACTAGGCTTTTTTTTAGCGCTAGCCCCCCGTATGAGACGGAGCTTTCAGGTGGGCCGTACAAGTGGCGGGTTGTTGGTATAAAGGCCGGACACGATGGTGCTAGCAGCCTAGCAAAACGTGACACCACTCCTGTCTGAATGCACGCACGGCGCACGAAAGGCACATGATGCAGATGCGGCATCACCGCATCACTATGATTATGACACAAAGATGTTCATGTCTGACAGTGGACCTGCGAAGAAAAGGAATTCCGAGTGCCCTTTTTGCTTTCAAAGTTTGAAAGGAAGCGAGTTTAAGTAAAGTGGCAACAAGATGCACGGAACAAAGAGATGGAAAGTTGGAAACCAATGAATATGAAAATAAAAATGATATAGGAGAGAGCACAAAGAGATAGAACCTGGATCGTGGTACTACATCAAGTCGGATGCAGTGGCGTAGCGGCCAACAAGAAATCACAAAGTTACCAGGACAACGGCAGGGACTTAGGGCGCAATCTGTTCCAAAAATTGCTTTTGTGATAATCTTCTATTTGGTACGTCTTCTTCATGTGTACTGATAACTTACAGGCGATCAACAAAACTATACGGGCAAACATAACTTATTCATTCTCTCCCCTCAAGTTGTGGTTCAAAGAATCTATAAACCTAAAAGAAAAAGAGGTAAAGCAGGGGAAAATGAATACACCAATACATAATTTAATGGCACCTTATGTTGCGACTTGGCAACATTGGTGAAGACCAGCCATAGGATGTCAATCCAATTTTATTTCCTCCAACTGGTCTTCTTGTCCATTCACATTGTTTGTCGTCATTTCGACACTTGGTAGCTCACTATCCATCTTGGGCGTCTCTAATCTGGGCTCACTGCCTCTTTGGGGTGTTTGGATCATCTGTTGACCCTCTTTTGGTGAGTCACCTTTCTTTTCATCATCCTTTTTCGGTGTTTCAACCCCTTGATCGGTGTTACTATTGAGCTTACCATTTATTGAGTCATCAGTGCCATTCTGCTTGCCCTATGCAAAAGGCAGAGGGTACAGAAATCATAAGATCAGGCAAAACAGAACCATTCTTTTTTAACGAAAGGCAAAGCAGAAGAGACATGACCTAACGCTTATACAAATCAAAATATAAAAGTACACTCCAAGAAGCTGTATAATTTATCTAGAGAGGTAATTATACAAAGAAGACACTTTTCCAGAATGACAGATGCCAGCTCCTCTGACTGTTAGATCAATTGGAAGAACCTGAGTATAATAGTAGTCTGAACTTGTATAAAGTTAAATTCAAGTCAAGTCATAAAGAGGATCAAATTTCGCCAAGTATAAGTCATGGCAAGTTCAATCTTTTGAACAGCCATTCAAATGATGCAAAAGACCCATCATAGCAAGCTAAGACATGGCAAGTTCAATATTTTAAATAAAATTGGCTGTGTGCATCTTTGGTTGGTACAGAGGCTGGAGATTACCTTCATCATCTAAACAATGACAAAAAGAAACATCACTCTCAGGATTTTTCAGACCAGATTATTTTGCTCACAAACTCTAGAAAACGAGTTCAGTGAAATGCTTAGCTCCTTTTGCACTCAGCTGGAAAGTCTGAGAATAGATGTGCACAAAATTTTTTGTACAACCACACTTACCTCACATGAAGTTTTCAGACAGAAGCTGCTATAGCATTCTTAAACACACTTTCAGCACCTACATGTGCATGGCCAAAATTTCCCTAGACGAAAATGACTTTATCATGGAGCAGCATATTAAGGAACATGCTGGGAACAGGTGGCAAGCTTTTGTACTCCCACATTAGTTTATGTTGCTGTTTTGGTTGGTTATGGTGTATTGTGTTTAGCTTTACTAATCCTCTAGTTGCTTTTCTGGTGTCATTATGTTTTTGTTAGCAAGGTTACTGTTCTAACTAATACAAGGCAGAGCTCCTGCCATATTTTTTCAAAGAAAAAAAACATCAGAGAAACTACATTGTGATATTCGACACTTAGGAGTTCAGGTGAAGTTACTGTTATAACTGTGTTTCTGCATTCAATAATATCAAATCAATCCTAAATTCCAAATGTAATTAACCAAGGAATGTACCTTGTTCTTGTCTCGCCATCCGAGGGAAAATGGGGCAAGCAAACTTATTTTTCTAGGCTGGAACTCCTGTGATGAATCTTGGTTCCCTTGGCCCGGTGATGCATCTCGAGTTGGAGTCCTGTAAGGAACAATATTAGGAAACAATATCAAGTTAGCACTGGAATTGCAAATAAGTGAAATATGTCTAATGGAAAGACTAGTTATCAAATCACATATATTTGTGTTGGAAAATGGGAAGAGGGGTTTTTCCTAACTGGGAGCAATAACAGATAACCAGACAAGGAAAAAGAAGAATGTAGTTAAATAAAGTGGTCATTTAGTGCTTTTGCCTTGCCAGTGTCAGTATCAATCTGGTAATAATAGCATTAAACAAGATCAGAGCAATACTACCTTGGAGAAGGAGAGGGCGATGGCAGCTGTGCTTTCTGCTGACTAGATTGGTACTGAATGGTCGCCTCTAACATAGTTTCTGCCATAACTGCTCTGTTCTCCATTTGAGTAAGTGAAGCCATAGCTTCCTCATACTTCTCCTGAATAGAATAAGTATGCAAGCAACACATCATAAAATTGAACAAGCAAACATTTGCTTGCTTCATTACATGATGTGACATATTCATGCCCAAATATTAACAACAAAGCCTGAAAGCTCCAGTACTAGATACAGCCACATAGGTTTAATAAATAATATAATTTAGGGTTTAGGTTTATTAAGCAGCAGTATCTTGTAAAGAAATAATATAATTTATTTAAACAACCCAGACAAATGTGCAAGCAGTGGTGGGGCTTAGTTGTGGCTAAAAAAGGCTCCACTACTGCATGCAAGTGCATCTGTGCATGTGTACCAATATAAATGTATCCACGATTGCAGATTTTTGAAGCAACCTAGATACGGGTGCATATGCATTACAACGCGTAGTTACATACAAATATCAATATATGCAGTAGGAACATTTTTTAAGAGCAGGAACATAAAGAAAAATAGTTGTTTCATATGCAAACATGGAAGTCACAAACTCAGATCAAGATGGCAGTCAAACTCAGATCAAGATATAGCACACAAACACAACGACATGGGTTATAGATCAAACTGAATTAACCTGGAGTATATGTGCAGCATATTTCTGAGCAGCAGCATCTTGCTCCGCACAGATACGGGCATCCTCTGTGACTTTCTGCTCTTGCTCTACACGCATCAGGACCTGCAGTTGACCTAGTTGTGGGTGACTAAATATGACGAGTGGTAACAAGGTTCATTTAGAGCATCATATGTGCAAGAACTGCACCTGAAGCATTGCTTGTTCCTGTTCCTGCTTGTCTGATAGAGCTTGCCTTAGCTCGGATAACTCTTGTTCCAATTGCTCGACCTAGGAGATAGCAAATGTAGAAACAATCATATTCCAAGGAAACAAGAAATTTCCATCTAGTAAGGTTAAATACTTAACTAATACTCCCTCTGTTCCAAATTATAAGACATTTTGGTATTTCGAGATACATAGATTTCACTATGTATCTAGATATACACTTATGTCTAGATACGAGTACATAGCAAAATCAATGGATCTAGAAAAGCCAAAACGTCTTATAATTTGAAACGGAGGGAGTAACAATTATTAAATAGAAAGCATATTCTAACTGTTAAATTGATTTCAAAAAGAGATGATATCGTGATACTACATTTTGGGTTCAACATGCAAAATCAACATCATAAGAACAGACCGTTCTAAAGAATTGCATTTACCTTTGCACTTAATTCACGTCTGTTATCTTGCTTAACCATCTCCATAAGTGCTGTCTCTAATTCATCAGCCCTGGATAGTGGATACAGATGACAAGAAAAAAGCAATATGAAGAGTTAAGCACCAACGTTAATCCTAGTGAATACTTAACAAAAGAATTAACTCTTCTAATGTAGGAGACACTAAATGGAGCTATGCCCCTTCTTCTAGAATTGAAAGGAACATATTATCCACTCCTAAATATGAAAACAAAATGCATCTTATACTCTATTACAACCATCCTTTGGTGAAAGGCTTTCCTGGAAGAAAGTTGAAGATGAGTTGTAAGGAACATACTCTCATCTTTCAGTGGTCGAGTTTTCAGTGTATACTTGGCAAGTCATCCATTTTTTGCTACTACAGGTTGTATAAATCATCTATGCAAAGATCACAGGCTTACCACTTCAGAAATCACAACCCACACAACTGAAGTCATACAATTGGATTTTGGTGATTTGATGGTATCAGAATAAAATATTTTCAAAAAACACTGTCCATGTGGTAAAACATGTAAGCTCAACTAATTTTGACTGAAATCCATCAACCTTGACTAACTTTTGGTGCATAAAGACAACTGTTTTCTTTTTAGGGCATTGTGATGAAGGTGAGGGAACAACAAGGTTCAGCCACAGAACACGTGGTGGTTCCAGCAAGTGGTATGACAGGAACTGTTACCTGATTGACCTAACTTCAAAATTTGATTAATGACTACTTATACTGGTGCATGCGCATGTTTGTTCATATTATGTGGATAGGAAATGACTCAATCAATGTAAGAGTCAGAGGATATTTGAAACCAACCTCAGAACAGCTGATCTTCTCTCCTCTAGCAGTT
This sequence comes from Chrysopogon serrulatus, assembly GCA_015844335.1. Taxonomy (NCBI): domain Eukaryota; kingdom Viridiplantae; phylum Streptophyta; class Magnoliopsida; order Poales; family Poaceae; genus Chrysopogon; species Chrysopogon serrulatus. Next base: position 135,701 of record JADLZL010001847.1, read on the forward strand.
GGCACAGCTCACCCTTCAGCCAGACTACCTGAGATAATACAGCCAAATATAAATCCTTAGATTACTAGAGCAAAAGTAACTATCTTAAGTATGAGTAGAGAAACTCAAGGAGAAAACATAGGACCAAAGACTGATATTCAGATTTGTTCACAAGCTGGAGGATACAGGATGCACAAATTGCTACAAGACACCAATAAGATACTGAACCTGAGGGACATGCTAGCCTGCTAACTACAAGACCTGCAGGATTTATTGGACCAGGAGATCTGTCGCTTAGTGGTAATGCCAAATGCATTTGAAAAAATCATCATAGTAAGAAAGTGGAAAAATGCAGGATAAGCTATAAAATTCCAAACAATAACCTTACTTGTGGAATATGTAACCTATTGGACCTTAACTAATTTTCTTTCAAGAAAAATGCAAGCCATTTACTTCATAAATAAGCAATTTGCTCTAACAAGAACCAATATAACATCTCTTGATTTTCTGATGAACCATTTTATCCTTCATATAACATATAAAGCAAAAACAAAAAAGGATGGGTGCAAACACTTTCCTCAAATGCTAACTGTGCATGAGACTATCAACTTCACATATAAATACATTGAACATCGAATAACCTAGCTAATGGAAATGTTTATGTATGAGCTAATTATCTTTATTTATGTTATTTAGTTTGCCCTTAGGTTTAATGAAACCACTTCCTTTGATTTGGAGATGAAAGAAAATTTAGCATATTGAGAAGGATACCTGGTCTTTAGGATCAGGTAGAGACTCAATCTCAGAGTTGACAGTGAGGCCACGATACATATCATCCACACTACTAGAATTGGCTTCTTGGTTCTTATTGCCATCTGTTAAGTCATTTGATTGTTCTTCTGATAACGACACCAATGGTTCAGTGTCACGCTTGAAATTATATAGCTTAGATGCAAGACTGTTGGAGTCCCTCCAGACACGAAGACCTTTTGCTCTCTGTTCCATTGAAGAGATAACAGATGGTCGGTGTTTATTCCTTAATTCTTGCAGTCTTGCTTCACCTACAGCTTGATATCCCATGCACGCTGTTAAAACAAGCTGGCTACTGTCAAAAGTGGAACCAGCTAAAGACTGCAAAAGGGTTACTGCATCCCCAGCATCTTTTGTTGTCACAAGTGCAGGACCTGCAATAACAGTGGTCAGAAGCCTCTATCCAGAATGCAGCTTCCAAGATTCTTGGCATTAAAAAGAAAAGGAGGGACCCCAGTACCATACAACTCCATAAGCGCAAGGGCTGTCCGGAACAGCATCACACGGTTTCCCTCAAAGAGAAGAACATCCCACACACGAAGCACTGAAATGTTTAAAATACCAGTAAAATGCTAAGAATGTTTCTAGAGGAGATAATAGCTTATAGTCTACTCAAAAATTCTAGAGAAGATAATAGCTTATAGTCTACACAAGAAACAGAATATTAGTCCAAGCTTACTTGCACAAAGCCCAAGGAAACATCAAACTATAAGAAATAGTTAAGGACAACAGATCTTACTCTACAACTACCCAGGGTAGAAAGTGTCACATTACAGTATTACATTACAACTATCTGTTTGAAATGCAGTTCTCAACAAACCTATCTTATATTGCCAAAGCAGAGAAACGTCATTTCAAGAAGGAAAAGGTAAATGTTCCAAAATAGCGCAAATTAAGGCTTACCACTTTCCCAGGGAAGCATGTTCATAAAAATAGATAGGAACCATGGACCAGTGACCCATGCAACTTGTACACCAAGGTAATCAAGATGATTTACTGGAAAATACATGAATTTCTTGTCAACCTTGTGCTGTTAGTATGTCTGACAGTCATGTGGTACAAATAATGGAATATCTATGGAATAAGTTACGCACCTAACTTTGGGAATCTCTCTCGGACTAACTCCTCTAAAACAAGCTGATCCACCTATGGGGAAGCCAAATACAGAAGATTTAGTAAGGAATGGAGAAGATTAAATGTCAAAGAAGCGAATAGCAAACATTAACATACAGAAAATGATACTTCAGAATACCTGAGATTCTATCATTTCTTCAGAGAAGTAACCATCAAAATAGTCATCCATAATGCCTGTCAATGCCCTGTAGACACCATAGAAACATACAAAAAGATGTTATGTTCATCATTACAATTATGATATCAACATTTCAGCAGATATAACATAAAATAACATGCACAAATTCCATAAAACTGCAAAACCTACCAAAATGCATTCTCCTCTGGCATCAGCAGAAGTAGCAAACCAGCAAAGAAGTTCATTGCCTGCATTATTTTTATGATTAGTCTTAGCTATGAGTAGTCAGTGAGCATGAGTGTGAATATTTGACAACTATAATCCTCGATGCAACAGGCAGTTTTTTTTTTTTTTACACATTACATTTCATGGTTGCAGACTAGAACTTGAAAAACATATTTAACCTCTATGTTACACCATCGCATAGCATTTTGACTGTCATCGGAAGGCATAAAGCAGCATAAAAAGTTTAAAAGGAATAATTACTTTGATAAGAACAGCATGTAAAAGTCAGGGCACTGCAAATACAAAGAAAAAGAACTCCATATGTAAATAATGTCATGTCAAGTTGTTCTTCTAGGTATGTGCTTTAACAAGATTGCACCGAATATTTTTCCATGCACTCACAGTATAATTAATGGTATCTAGAATAAAATATAAATAATTCCTCAAACAAAAACCCATACAATGCAAATATTCATAACTAGTGTCATTTCTAAACGAGAAGTGCAAAACTGTTGATATGCATTTTACTATACATTCACAGAATAGAATCTTCATGCAGCAAACAGAAAGATACACTTCATGAACAGAGAATCTACATCAACAGAACCAACTCCTTCCTACCATATGCATTGTCCAATAAAAGAAACAGCCACATGTGCACAGAGTTTAGTTCTGTATGAACTTAGTATACATCTTTTACTTTAAAATGCCAGAAATTGATCATCTAATTTTTTTTGAAAGTTTTTTCCCTTCAAAAAATATGGCCCTTTATGCCTTGAAGATCTTGTTTATGACTGGCATTCAACTTATGGCAAATTGGCAATGGTGCAGGCTGTCCAATTCCCAATGGTTATTCCCATTGGCACTGTTAACATATTCAAATGAGATCACACCTGAAAACTTGGAAAGGGGTTCATAACAAGCTAATGACATTCATTGACATGAAAAGCAATAGTAATAAAGGTTAAGGTAGAGATATACCTGGCAGTAACCAACTAATGGATTGTGTCGAGCATAAGCTGTGAGCAAGCGCCTTAAGGCATTTCTGCCATCCTCATCTAGTGCAGGGTGTCCTGGAAATGTTCTAGGCAAATCCTAGAAGTTCCAAAGTAATAGATGACATCAACAAATGAATATAGGACTCAGTTAGAAAACTATAAAACTATATATACCTTCTCTATTTGCCCTTTCCATTTTTCAGAAGAAAATGGTTGAGATGCTTTTGGTTTTCCATCACCACACTCCGTAGTCGGAGAATCAGAACATTTGCTGTCTTCTCTTTCACCGTCTTTTGCAAGGAGGCCCTCATAGTACCCTTTGACCCGACGAGCTCCAATGCCAATAAAAGCTTGCCATAGCTGCCGCCACAGATCAAAAGGATTTGATGTTTAAATAGAACAGTTGATAAATTATATGCTAGAACAATACAGGTGGTACCTCTCCTCTCAGAGCCATTGGAAGCCCATCACGGACTAAGCATTCTAATTCTTCTTTCCAAGGATAATGTTCTTCTTGATCTGCGCCTCTATTTGTACCTGAGTCAGCATTGGCTATGTCAGTTGCAGGCACTTCTTGGCTAGGATCAACCTTCTCTACATCATAGAACTCATCATCAGAATCCTCTGATGGCTTGCTCTCTTCAGAATTATCAGGGCGGAGTTCGTCCCTCGTATACCCATCCTTAACAGAAGAAGATTGCTTCTTCTTCACTCGTGAGTTCATCATCTCCTCAATATGGCCCAAAGAGGGCCTAATTTCAGACCATATTTGGATCTTATGTGGTCTTGGTTCTGTCCTGCCATCCTTGGCATTCTTGCCAGCAGCTCCGTCATCCTCATTGGATGGTGCAACCTTGGCATCCTCTCCAGATGATTCTCCATCCTCAGCCTGCCGATCCAGAAAATTCTTCCATCTGTCTGACCTCTCCTCTTCCTCCTCCTGCAGACTCAGCAGCACCAAATACGGCACTCAGAAAGATGAAACAACACGATGCATAATATAGGTATCACCAGGAAGCGGCTCATCCACCACCTTATATATGTTTGCATACTCTCTGTACCGCTGCAGGTGTTGTGGGCGCACGGCGAAGCCATAGGCGTCTCTGTACCACCACGCAATGCACCAGTCAGAAATGTACTAGCTGCATTACCTGCAGCTACAAGTGATTCGGTTTTGCTGAAACTCATCCCGCCCACTAAATTTCGGTTTTCGTCTATGCTAATTACAGAAACAAAAAATAAAATCGACAGTTCCGCGTCACACGGATCCTGCTAGCGTGATAAAACCACAATTCGAACATTTCGATACCAAAAGCAATTCGTCACAGCAGAAATGCGGAGATCTAGGCTCTGCATTGCCCAAATTCGGCCCCCAATATCTCGGCCCGGATCGAGATCCCCGGGCAGCAGATAAATAAATCCCAAAATATCTCCGAAACGCACGGGCGGACGTTTCGAACAGGAACTCCGTTGGAAACCCCCACGAAAACAGCATAGAGCAACCAGCACGACGCCGAGATGCGCGCCCGTGTAGAGGCGAGGCGGGGCGGGAACGAACCGCTTGTGCTCGAAGGCGATGAAGGGGAGGGCCTTGGCCTTCATCTCCCGCGGCGTCGGTCACCCAGCGCCGCCGCCACTACCACCACCACCACCCCCACTCGTCTGCCTGGTCGACCGCGGCCGGTGGCGTGGCGTCTCCGGCGAATCCCGCGACGTGGGGCGGTGGCGCTGGCGCTGGCGCTGGCGTATGGCTGGCAAAAGCGACGCGCCGCGAAGCGTACGGGTTTGGGAGTGAGGACTGGAGAGTGGAGTGCGATTCTAGCTTAGGAGTCGGTGGCGACCCGATTATTGTACTGCTGCTCTGTGCTGTGCTAGTCAGTCAGCTGCTGAGATTTGAGATTTGATCTGCGTGGCTGCGTGGCAGCGTGAAAAGGCGGAGGCGCCCGCTTGGCCTGCTAAACGGGGATTTGGGAGCTGGGACTTGAAAACGGAGGAGCCTCTTTTTTTAAGGGGCACGTTTGGTACAAGTAATACATTTTGTCTTATAACTAAATTATATCAACAATGTTTTGATTCTTCAATCTAAAATAATATCAACAAAGTGAGAGATGAAGAAAGAGAGGATGCTTATAGTAATGGTAGAGAGCTGAGCCCTAGTTTACTTCTTCATGATGTGTGAACGTGCCACCACCTTAGATCTGTGTGGCCTCCTCCTAAAGCCGAGACCATTTTAAAGGAGCCACGCTAAATAGTTTTTTTTTATTATTATATTGCATAAGACTCCACTATAAAAGTCAAAGAAAAGTCCTACCAACGAGATCTTACTCACAGGTTCATAGTAGCTTCAAGAGATAAAGGCATGGAGAGAACATAAGAGGGTTTCACATACAATAAAACAATTTTATTTAGATTAAGAGAAAAGACTATTATTGTACAACCTGTCATACTAATCTATTACTGAGCTGGCTTGGCATATATCTAAGCTTATATATGTTCTAGGTTGTGTAGATACTATACATGTCATATTACTGTACTATGAGTCGCAAAGTTAAACACTCCTGCTGCTCATTTTGATGCTATTTCGGACACCGACTTCGACGCAAATGAACACTAATGCTACGGTGCCTGATGTCATGCAAAGGCGAAGCCGGAAGCCCCCTTTTGACACTGATTTAGATTACACACCCAAAAGGTTAGTGAGTCTAAGGCCGACTAGCAGGACAGTCCGTAAATAGGTCCAGAAAACTGTGTCTTTGTTCAAAACGTTAAATTTTATGAGTATAGAGGAAGTACTGGTTGTTCAATGGTCCGGAGGTGCATGGAGATGGGGGAGACGAAGGGCGCGTTTGGCTCCATCTCAAAACGCCTTGTTCGGATGGCCCTTATAAAACTTTTTTATGAGTCCATCACATCAATTTCTACCATATATATATGGACCATTAAATGTTAGTTCAATGGTTTAGTTGTAAATCACGAGATGAATGGAGATGGGGGAGACGAAAATTGTTTCCCACATGTAAATAGTATTAAATATAAATTTAATTCCATCTCCGGGACCTCTGTTTAGCCAATATTTACCAAGCGGAAAAAGGGTTGGAATTTTTCCAACCCCATCCGAAAATGAGACAGGGGGACAGGGCGTTTGGTTCTTGGGCCCGGTCACCTTGGAGTCCGTGCAGGCGAGTTTTGCCTGGCTCCTGAGAGAGAGCGAAATCGGCTCTCCGGCCTGGGTGAGTTCCTCGTTTTCTGTGTAACCAGGTGAGGCGAGATGGGGTAAACAACCAAACGCGCCCGGAAGTGAGAGTGGGTGACCTCGCTCCCGGCGCCCCTCGTGGCCGGTTCTGCTTCGTCGACATCAGAGAAATGGGCAGGTTCAGTGTTCACTGTTCAGTGACACGCCGAGATCCCGATCCTCCGTGTCAGGGTAGCTGTGCCCGTTTCTGTGCTCTCAAAGTATCGTGCACAAACGGTGTGTTACGTGATACGGAACTACTGTAGTACTACTAGCAGACAAGAAGGTAACAGTACAGTGGAATTCAGCCGGTGTGTTTGGTCTGTCGCAAATACCTCTTGGGTGTCGGTCCAAAAATCCAAATCGAAATGACGATGGATACGTTCCTCCTGCACGCGATCCGTCACGTCTCACGGGCTCACGGCGATAAAGAAGGCCAGAAGGGCCAGGAACAGGGTCCCAGACTCTCCCAGGTCAGGCGAAACATCTGCAGCAGAGCAGGTAGGCACAGCGACCGGTGCCTTGTTTGGATGGAGGTTGTGTAAAGTGCCGTTTGTTTGTTAAATACTAATTGTGGCCCAACCAGGCTCAAAAGATTCGTCTCGTGATTTACAACCCAACTATGTAATTAGCCTAATATTTAATGCTATTTACATGTGGGAAACAATTTGTGAGAGGAGAGAGATTGGAAAGTCTATAACGTTTGTTTTGCGGTAAATATTGTCCAATCGTGGTCCAACTAGGCTCAAAAGATTTGTCTCGTGATTTACAACCCAACTGTGCAATTAGTTATTTTTTTTATTTATATTTAATACTATTTATATGCGGGAAACAATTGATGTGAGGAGAGAGAGTGGAAAAACTTGCATGTAACTAAACAAGGCCGGAGTGCCGTTTTACGGCCACTTTTCGCGCCTGCTTTAACTGTAACTGTCAACCGCTTTTTATCTTCCGTACCATATGTGCATGCGAGTTGTTGATTTGCCTGCCTCAGCGTCATACGGATGCACTACTGCACTGCAGCAGCTGTTCGAAGGGAGGAGGGACTATACGGGTGTAGGATGATCCAACGTAGACGTAGTTGTATCAGCGTCTCAGCGAGTTTAACGTCGTCCCAAGTCCCATACATCACCGTTGAGGGAGGCCCAGCTCGCAGTTTCCAACGGTTGCTGCATCCGCGCTTTGCCGTGAGCTACAGAGTGGCACGAACCGTGCAGTCCATCCCATCTCATGACTCGTCACTTGGGTCGGCAGCAGATTTGGCCACCGGAAGTCCGGACACAACTCTTCTAGTATTCTGGCAACCACTCCGTCCGTCCTATCACGCTCATTTAACGGAAGGCACGCATGCTATACTATACATACGGTATGGCCTTCGGATTAAACGTTCAGCAGCGAGCCTGATGAGAGCAAACCGTGTGGCCGTTAACGGCTAGCTTACAGATACGCGCGAGATGTCTTAGATCTACGGAGCACTAGCAAGCAGGGGACAGGGTACCTGCGGACCAGCAGCCGTCCTGAAAAGAAAATGAGCGCCTCAGCGCGCTGGTCTCACTCTCACCCGGCCATCAGTTGGAGTTGACGAATTGTAACCATGACAGGCAGCATTGTCTGAGGCTTTTGGCAGACAATCTTTCTTTTTTTTTTTTTGTGGCGCACTCGAAGCAATTCAGGAAACGTTTTCTTTAGTTCAGAAATAGAAAAATGAAAACGTAAACGTAGTACCGTGACGACGAAGCCGCCTGTGTTGTACTGTAGTAGTACATGTAGTACAGTATCTGTGCTTCGTTGGTCTATCCGATTCTAGTTGTACTAGACCGTGTATTTATACCATGCGTACTCAAGCTGTACCAGAGTGCTGATGAATGCTTCCACAAAGGACTGTCCCTGGACGGCTGGCTGCTGCCTCCATGCCTCGCCAGGCCGCCGGGCGTCGGGCCCATCCCGAATTGATGTGGATCCTGGCTGGCTGGACCCTGGCTGCTGCTCTTTTGTAGTTTTTATTTTTAACTAGGTGAGTGCCCGTGCGTTGCTACGGGACTACTCACTATATATGCATGTATTATTACATTATGAGCTAAACAAATATTGGTTCAACCTTATGGTGTTTTTTTTTAAAAAAAAAACACATATGTACAAGGCATATGTTCAAAAGACAAGCAGACTCACAAAGTTTAGCATTTAGACAAATTGCAGGCAAGAAGAGAAAAAAAAAACCCTTGGCATCATCATCGTATCATAAGATAAAATAAAGTACAGAAGCCATACTGCCATAAACAGTGTGTTCGCTTATGTTGTTGAGCTCCTGTCAAGAAAGGAAAGAGATGCAGTGAGTAAGATTTGGTGATTGTGAACATGCAGTAGAAGCATTGGCAACAGTAAAGGGAAAGAGGATTCTAGCCGTCAGGTATGTTTTTCTACATAGACAGATCATCCCCAGAGAAACCACTTCACAAGAAACTGACTTAGAGCAAGCATTGGTAAAATACATGTGGCATGTCTAAAATCTGAAGCCATGGAAAAGACTGGCATGAGCAGGCGTTAGGAATTTTCATTGATCATATATACTCCCTCCGTTCCCAAAAACATGCAATTATGGGATAATAGGAGCGCGTGCCAGTCAAACTATGTAAACTTTGACCAAGTTTATAGCAAAAAGTATTACATTTATGTCTCAAAATAAATTTATTATGAAAATATATTTCATGACCAATCTAATGATATTTATTTTGTCTCATAAGTCTAAGTATTTTTTTTCATATAATTTTAGTCAAAGTTCGCAATGTTTGACTTCTCTCGGGATGTGAGAATTGCATGTTTTTTTTGGAACGGAGGGAGTAATAGTGAGCATATGTACGTGTAAGGCAAAATTTAGTAGTCAATTGTGACTTTGCTGGCACTGTATATCTTTTTAAAAAAACATCTGTACTGTATTGAGCATCAAGCCAAAAATAATAAATAGAGCACTGCAGGACAGTAAATTTGACAATGGGGTATGATAGTACAGGGTATAAAATATGTAGCAAGATTATGTAAATAGAACATGAAGATGGATCAGACTGGTGAAATAACAAATTCTAAGGGGAATGTTTTCAGCAATAAATATCAAATTCACATTGCAGGAAGCCACACTTTGGTACAACCGTTTAATCGCCAAAGTAATGATCTTTTCTTTGACAGATTATGTATCACTCTGACCCTTTAATATGCAAAACAAATCATTATCTGAGTAGGTAGTCAATGTTTAGCTGAAAGCGCCACGTTTAAAAAAGGAGAGCTTATGGCTTTTCGTGGTACTACTGGATAACTTTTTCTTGTGCAATTAGCAGTTGATGTGGAATCTATTTGGCTAATGAAAGCATAATTTTTCAATTGGAATGCTAAATTAGAAAGTTAGAAAATAAGTATCCAGTTATTGGACACATTGGAATCTAGATAAATGTTGAGAACAATGATAAGCAGAAAGTGGTTTTTTATTGGAAGGAATGAATTTGTTTGTAGACCACATATTTTAAATGTCATCAATAGGAAGTCGTATACTTTGGTACATAGTTGATTTTTGTGTGAACTTAAATTGCAAAAGAAAAGATAAGAAACAAACCTGAACCTGAATCTGAACCTTCAGATGCAGCAGCAGCCTTCTTGATAGGGACTGTTGGCCGTGAGGCAGGAGAAGTATTTGAATCCACTGATCCACCATATGAGCTCATGGTTTGGATCCTATGATAAATGATGACAGAAACCAAATGTGATCAATAGGAAGTCTGGAAATGAGATGATCAGTCATGCAAAAGGTCTGCTGTAGCAGATAAGAACTGGTACACTGTTGATTTGAAATCTTCTGTGCATTTTGGATGCAGTACTAAATTACTGAAGGATTAAGTATATAACAAAAGCACAAATTCTGGACTTGAAAAAGCTACCAGACCACTGGTAGTTGCCGATACGCATGCACTTATTCGTAGCTGGTTACCGCAAAATAACTATTTGCAAGGGGACCTGAGTTAACCCTTTTTGTAAATAAAATAAAAATAGTAAGTCGCTATGGTTCGGTATTATTGTCTGATATTCTGGCACTTCATGGCAATGCCCATTTAGCAGGGAATGAAATAATATTCCATTGCATTGATGGTTTACTTTTTTTGGAAAAATAACTAAACTGGGACCTATGAAATATCAATGCAAGTTTGAAATAAAGGAACGGATGTGGTTGTTTTATCATTATACTCAGAAGTTGCAAGGAGACATATCCTTTTCAGTATATTTTAGCAAGCCATATAATTTTCTGTTGCCATTGGTAATTATGAGCAGAGAACAAAATTGTCATAGTGCAGTTAACACCAATGCAAAATCCAGTGGCGGGCCTAAAGGGTAGTCCAGGTAGGCACGGGCCTACCCTGGAATTTGGCCCACAAATTTTTTACTACTCCGCGCAGCCCATGAATTTTTGGCCCATTTGCGTTTTGCCTCCACCAGTATGGAGCAGCAGCAGCCGCACCGCCTTTCTGGCCTTGTCTTTCCTCCCGTCACGCTCGCGACAGGAGCCGAGAAGGACTGGAGGAGCCTGCAGCCGCCGGCCTCCACTCCGCCCGGTGCTCGCTGGCCGGCCTCCACCCCGCCTGAAGCTCGCCCGCCGGATTCCAGTCCATCGCCAGCCCCTGCCCAGCTGCTGCCCGGCGCCCCGAGTCCCCGACGGTCGACGGGAGATGACAGCAGGTCAGCAGCCAGTTCGCCGGCTCGCCGCGACCCGCCTCGCCCCCCATCCCGGCGACCTGAAAGTTCGCCGGCTCGCTGCGACGCCCACTCCCCGCAGCCAGTTCTGGCCGCTCGCTACTGCTCCTGGTCTTGGTGAGTACTTCACAGTTCACAACTTTTCCCCTAATTTCCAAATGGCCAAATCCTTAGGGTTATAATTTTAGAGATTACTTGGATTGGACTGTAAAGGCTTAGGTATTATAGATCCATCATTTGTGAGCGTGGACTGAATGAAATTTGTTGTTATTTTTCAGGAGGCATGAAGAAATTTTAGACCTATTTAGACCTATTTATGTAAGTTTTGAACATTTTAATTGTATTGTCAAAATTTGATTAATTTATAGCCATTTTACTGAATTTTTTCTTTGAATTATATCGTGTTGTGCATGAAAAAAAAAATTTAGGACTACCCTGCTTTCAAATCCTGGGTCCGCCACTGGCAAAATCCAGAGATGGGAATGAAGCACAACAATCCGAGAATGGAATGGTGTGCCTTACAGACCAAAGTGAACTCACCAGATCATGATGTCCCCGTGATCTTAAGCTAACTGATGTAGTCACCGGATGAGCAGGCAGAGGTAAAATCCAGTTCATCTTACATCCAATGGACCAAATCAGTAGGGGGTAAATATCTTATACACAAATCAAGGCACCGAATCTCTGAACGAATAAATGAAATCGAGGTCAGAATAGAGCAGTCAAGCAACGTAGTTGGATGGGAAAATGGAGATGGAGGCAGTCTGGGTCGCCAGCTCGTGAGTCGCTGAGCGCCGAGGCAGAGTTGCGGAGATGCCGGCGATGCCAAGTTGTTGTCACCTGTCGCTGACGCGCTGAGCGCGCAGGGCTCCCTGTTCCAGTGGCTGGATGAAGGCGCAAGGCATGGCCAAGAACCCGACAAAGTAGAGGACGCCGACGGAAACTTCGAAAGGCGAGGGGAGGGGGCCGGTGCACCCTGTGTAGCCTGATCCATCGCCGTGGAGGCCGGTGGTGGCGGGATCTGCCTCCGCCGGCGCTGTGGGCAAGGGGCACCGCGACCCGCATGCTTGGGAGGGAGAGATGGGCGGACTTGGGACGCGGCCGCCTTGGCGCCCCCTAAGCTGAGCGACGGAGCGCGTTCGCCCCAAGCAGCACAGCGCCGAGGCAGGAGGCAAGGGCGAGGACGAGCCGGCAAAGCGCCGCGCCAAGGAAGGAAGCGAGGACGGTGAGGGCCACGAGGAGCCAGGATGGCGCTTCTGTTTCAAGCACGCGGGGCGAATGCGGAGCTGGGCGTCATGCGCGGGCGGGAGCGAGGGAAGCATCTGCGGTTGTACGGGCTGGAAGGGAAGGAGCTTTGCGTCGTGCGCGGGCGGCGGAGGCGAGGTGGGCGTCGTGGGCAGCGGTGGTTCCGCGGGCGCAAGCGCCAGGCGGTGGATTAGCGCGCGATAGATTAACGCGGGGCGGGGCGATTAGCGAGACTAAGACGATATCATTTGCTTCTTTTTAGTAGTATAAGATAAGATAACTATAATCAACGCTTCATTTTTTTACTGTTATGACAATCACACATCATATGCATTGGCACGACACTTGCCACAGACAGCTCTCGTCGATGTGGCAACTCTATTTTACCATGCCATCCAAACTAGTGTGGCAAGGACACTCTTCTACTACCTTAGAATTTAGAAAACTCATTTCTCATATGGCATTAGATCGAGATGATTCTATTTGAAAATATAGCTAGATGAGAACTAAAAACTTGTAGTTTATTTTTTTCAATTCATAAATAAATAGTTAAAAGATTGATAGATTTCAACCACGTAACGAATTAAGGCTTGTGAGTTGTGACCTTATAAAAATCTAAAATTTCTCATACGGAATCGGATGAAGATGAAGTTTAGATAAAAGTAATAGCTCTCGGCAAGGTATTACAATATTTTAGTTTCAAGTTTTTTTTCATTTGAAATCATCATGATGTTTAATTAACTTACGAATTTGAAATTTTAGCAGCACATAAGCAAAATCTATATTGTCTCCAACTGGCTTATAGAGATTTTTATTGGTTTTCATGCCACTAGAGCAGCATTGTAAAGCATCCATGTGTCCCTTCAAAGTTTTACTATTGACAACAAAACTCGAATCAGAGAAAAGGCAGGGCATCGATGGAGGCTTTGCGCGCGGCGCTGGGCAGCAAACAGGCCGCATTCCAGCATTAATGTGTTTGGGCTGAAAATATTCTTAGCCTTCTGGGACTTCTATTAATTGTTTGGGCCTTCTAATTCTCGTATGTGTTGACCCGGGCCTGTTCGGGTGTCTGCAGCTTCGGCTGGAGAGGCACAAAGCACAGTAGAAGGCTTCTAGTTTGTTTGAAAAAAAAAAAGAGAGTAGAAGGCTTATAAAAAAGCACGGTAAAAATTAATATATTCAGGAAAGGAGTATTTTACGACTCAGCGGCGTGCATGAATGAATCCTTAATTCCCACGATAAAAAAATGTATTTCCCTTGTCAATTATTTTTATATACAATGCCTCAACTTATTGAAGAAATTGAAATTCTGATTGGAGCCGCACAGTACATGGAAGCACCAGCCCCACAATCACATAGGATCCCAGGTATGAAGTCGGTTGCATGATGCAGCGTTTCCGCAGGACTTTTCTTGCCCGCCACGACCTGAAGCCGCCGCCTCCCCCTCCCCTCCCCTCCCCCTCCCATAAATCGCGCTCTTCAATCCGTACACGACGGCGCATCTCATCTCCTATTCCAGGCTCCCATAGTTGCAACTCTTGCCTCCCCTCGATCTCGCGTCGATCGAAACCCGCCGCCGCCACCGCCACCGCCACCACCATGGCCCCAGCCTCCGCACTTGTCGGCCCCCCGATCGCTTTCATCGCTGATGCCAAGCTGCCGCCGAAGCCGATCCGTAGCTCATCACCGGACCACTCGTCCGATGAGAACTCACCCTCACCCATGGACGAAGACTCGCCTGCGTCAGAAGGGACGACGGAGGAGGAGGTGGTACCGCGGTCCGGGCGGCCGCTAGCGTACGCCTCCTCCGGGGACCCCTGCGTCGACTTCTTCTTCCAGGTCGTCCCAGGCGTGACCTCCGACGCCGACTTCGCCGTGCTCCTCGACGCGGCCTGGTCCCACGACGCCCGCACGGCCCTGAAGCTCGTCTGCCATCTCCGGGGTGTTCGCGGCCTCGGCAAGTCCGACAGGGACGGCTTCTACGCTGCCGCGCTCTGGATGCACGAGCGGCACCCGCTCACCCTCGCCGCCAACCTCGCCAACTTCGCCAGGTTCGGATGCCTCAAGGACCTCCCCGAGATCCTCTACCGCGTCCTCCACGGCCCCCGCGACGAGGACGAGCACAAGGGTGACAACCGACGCCTTCCCGCGAAGCGCCGCCGCCGCCGCGGCGTCAGCGAGGCGGAGGCTGCCAAGGAGAAGCTCAACAAGGAGGCGCAACTCGCGCAGGTGGCAATCGCGCGATACGCCTCCGACGAGGCCTACCGCCACCTCTACGACCGTGTCGCCGACACATTCGCCGAGATGCTCAAGTCGGACGTCGAACACCTGCGAGTCGGGGAAACCACCAAGATCGGGCTCGCGGCCAAGTGGTGCCCGTCGCTCCGCTCGTCCTACGACCGCGCGACCCTGCTCTGCGAGGCCATTGCCCGCCGCATGTTTCCGCGCGAGTCGAAAAAGGAATACCTAAGCCTCTCCGACAAGCACTACAGCTACCGCGTCCGCGATCGTCTCCGCCGCGAGGTGCAGGTGCCGCTGCGCAAGGCGCTCGAGCTCCCGGAGGTGTACATGAGCGCGGGCAAGTTGGATGATCTCCCGTACGAGCGCGTGGCGTCCGTCGCGATGCAACTGTACAAGGAGGCGTTCCAGAAGCGCGACACGTCCCGCGTGGCAGGCTTCTTCGACGAGGTACACATGGGCCACGCTAGGATGGCTGCGGGCGCTGTGCTGCCTCACGAGCTGATCGCCGCGGCTCTCAAGGGCGAGCACGACTATGCCGCGGATCTCCAGTGGCGCAGCATGGTGTACGCCCTGTCCGCCGAGGGCCGGCTGGACAACTGCATCGCGGTGTGCGGGCTCATGACCGGTACTGCCGCCACGGACCCTGCGGTCTCGGCAGCCCTCGCGCTGGGGCTCCTGATCTCGGAGCTGAGCCAGGACCCGTGGAAGGGGAGGGTGATCACCTTCGACGAGACGCACCAGCTGCACAGACTGCACGGCTCCAACCTCAAGGAGAAGCTGCAGCCGCTGGTGGCGACCCTCGGTACGCGCAAGAAGGGCGCCAACCTCCAGGGCGTCTTTAGCAAGATCCTGAGCACGGCGGTGGCGGGCGGGCTGCGCAGCGACATGATGGTGAAGAGGGTGTTCGTGCTGAGCGACATGGACTTCGACGGGTGGACCGGCCCCGCGGCGGCGTGGGATACGGAGTACCAGGGCATCTGCAGTCGGTTCATGGACGCTGGGTTCACGGCGCCGGAGGTGGTGTTCTGGAACGTGGGGACGTCCAAAGCTTCCATGCCGGTGGTGGCGGCACAGAAGGGCGCGGCGCTGGTCAGCGGCTACTCCAAGAACCTGGTGCGTCTCTTCCTGGAGGCCGATGGCAACCTCGCTCCGGCCGCCGTCATGGCCGATGCCATCTCCGGCTCGGAGTACGACGCGCTCGAGGTGTTCGACTGAGCTTTCCCGTCCAATCATGCTGTTGATTTGCTGTTGCCTAGTTACAGTAGTATGAACAATTTCCGTGCCTAGCTTCTCGAATCTGGTAATGGCATGATCTCTGGAAGTTTAGCTGCCTTGTGGCAGGATAGAACTAATAACGTTGTCTCGGCTGGCAGTATGTCTCGGAAGTTTTAATGAAATTGATGAATTCTTTTATTGCTCTGCGTAACGATTAGGTTCTGTAGCGTTTGATTGGATTTTGGCACATGAGCTGACATTTGCGATATGAGCCTGGGTATTTGATTTGGGGGATTTAGGAAGGGAACCCTACTGATCCTGTATGCACGTACACTAGCAAAGCTGCCTTGCCAGCCTGGTTGCCTGATTCGCAGTGTCATCGCAGTAACCTGCGCTGCCTCAAGCACCGCCTTGTTCGGTTGGTCATTGAAATTCCAACTTTTTCCACTCTCTCTCCATCACATCAATTTCTACCCATATAAGCATTAAATATTAATAAAAAAATAACTAATTACATAGTTTAGTTGTAAATCACGAGACGAATCTTTTGAGCCTTGCCAGCTAATCTCTCCAATATTTTTCAACTCTCTCTCCATCACATCAATTTCTATCCATATATATTGGAGCATGAAATATAAATAAAAGTGTTGGGTTGTAAATCGCAGACTAATCTTTTGAACCTGCGCTGCTACAGGAAAGGGTTGGAAAAATTCCAAACCCAACCGAACAAGGCGGCACATTTCTCAGTTCTCCCCTCTCTGCATTGTCCTGCTTGGCTGAACTTCTGAAGTCACGCAGGGAGCTGCTGCGACAGCAGGAAACAAAACTAGTAATCGTCAAGTGCTGCATGTAATTCGGGCCACTTGGCCCGCTCCACAAAGCAATTGTCCCCCACTCGGCCCGCTCCAAAACAGCAATTGTCCCGCACTTTGGGTTGTTAGAAGCAGCAGTTGAATCGTATTTGGTTCGGATTGAAGACTTGACCTTCTCTGTTTTTTTAAGAAGGGGCTCTTAACCTTCTCTAGTCTTTTTTTTTTTTTTTTTTTTCCTGAGCATACCTTCTATAGTCTAGTGGTCATCTTAACGGCCATCGGGCCGCCAAAGTAGTCTTAATACTGGGCTTGCACGGGAGCCCTCGACTATTATTACAAGGCCTGTGTCGATCACTCGGTCTTGCCAGTGCTACGTCAGCTCAGTTTTGGACGGATTTTTAGACCATCGAGATAAGTTGATACCGCAAATTTTAAATCTTTTTCTTTAAACTTTAGAGCTCCAAAAAATTGAATATTTTGATTTAAAGGATTTTAGAGTATTTTAGCTTATTTTTAAGGCCTAATGCTCTAATGTAATGTAGGACTAACGTTTATAACTAACTTTAGATCACCTCGGATCTTTACGTCTAAAATTTAGAGGAGATATCCAAACGCCATAAGACATGAGGTGACGCCGATACCTACGTCGACGAGGGGAAAAAAAAAGAACATGTGCTTTGCACCTTACCACAACGCTCGTGATCGTCATAGATCTCTCCACAGCTACATCTGCGGCGTAGTCAAGGCCACAGCCCACAGGACATCAGCATAGGAGTATAGCGCACTGCGCGCTCCACCGAGCTTCCGTCGCCGAAGGCGGCAACCTTTGGGCCCGCTGCCCCGCGCACTGCAACTGCAAGCTTGCCATGCCCAAACCCAACAGCGCCCAGCCCCGTTTGGTGGTTACACGATCAGGTTTCAGGTTGCAGCGGCCGAGAGGAATTTGTCGGTTCCCATCGTGGCGAGGACGCCGATGGCATAGCAGGGAAAACCATAGTATGATAGTAGCCGCGCGCACGAAAAACTCAACGACGCAGATGCGGAACATGAAACAAAAAAAGAATTCCGTTGCCGGGACTCGAACCCGGGTCTCTCGGGTGAGAGCCGAGTATCCTAACCAGCTAGACTACAACGGAAGTTGGAAGTTTGTTTCCCAGTCCCACTTTTTTAGGTAAAATAATGATCCTCCAAGCAAATCCCATCGCGGTATCTTGGGCGGTCATTCTTTTCCGGAAAGAAACAGGATGATAACCGTTCGCCTTCTTGGCAAACTGAAAAAAGGAGCAAAAGGATAGTAGCCCGATTATTACTCACTCCATTAGGCGAACGAAAAAGGTCTCCACTAGACATAACGGTAAAAGGGTGCCTACTTAGCTCAATCAAAGCCTCTGTCATGCCTTGTCATTTGTCAACAATGCCTCGCTGCACTGGAACAACGAGATGATAAAGCTTTTCCTAAGATTAAACAAAGAGTCATATATAGGCAAATGGTTAAGGATTGAACCAAAGTCTTAATCGAGGCTTCTTTTCCTAACAAACGGATCATTATTATCTTCACTACGCTGATGACACTGGCTTGGTAGGGGCAGGGTCTCATTCATCAAACAGGTCCAGCATCATTGTTCGATCTGATGCCAAAGAGGCGGCATCGAAAGGCATCACCAGTCAAAAGTGATAGGGTTCGAGACTCGACGCACGATCACACGGCATCACCAGTCAAAAGTGATAGGGTTCGAGACTCGACGCACGATCACACGCAACTCACATCACCAAATATACACTAGGCTATCTAACGTGGTTTACGTGGAAATTTTCACGCCACGGGAGAGAGCAGCAAATCCTGAAAAGAAAAAAAAGACAGGCAGCGTGAAAACAACCGGATCCACTTGCTAGCAAAAAGCAGCTGCGGAATGCAACCACAGAGAGCCTGACCTCTGTTGCACTAGGCGAAACAAAATATTATCTTTTCAGAAAAGGAACACAACAAAATATTCGTGAAAGATTGGAACAGGTTTTTAGGAACAAATCGGGGGTGTCTTCTTCATGCCGGCTCTTCGTAAGATTCCTGGACCAGTACTGCGTTTGGTACAGTGGACCAGTTACAAAGGAACAAAATGTTCGTAAGGGAAGCACGGACGCCGACTGCACTGATCAAGATCTCATCATTGTCTCACACTACAGTGCTACGCAGACTCTGATGAGTTTGGTACAGTACATGTGTGTCAACTGTCTAGTGTCTAGCTACAAGATAGTGCCATAGGGATGTTCAGCACAATTGGATCTCTGACCAAACATCGATTCCAATTCCATGGATATGTCCTCGCCAAAAAAAAAAAAAAAATCCATGTATGTATATATGAATATGAATAGAGCCATTCTGAATTGCTGATGGAAGAGACGAAGGCGACAAATGGACAGGTCGTGAGATGGAAGAGCGACGACGGCGATGGCGAATCCCACATGTATGTACCTGGTGGCCTGGTGGGTTTGGTCGATCCCAGTGCTTTCGAATTTCCATGCCGGCGTCGCTGTAATCCAACGTGTCTGATCGCGCAGCCACAGCTGTCACCCGTGTGAGCGAGAGATGCTGATGTTTCAGGGAGAGACGCCTGCCGAGCCAAGGATAAGGAAGGAGGGAGCAGGTTTACGCTAAGGAGCGCTGTCAGCAGTGGCGGAACAGAGACAGCGAGCTGATTAATGCCACTTCTTTTACCTGAAGTGGTAAAGGAATCATGCTGCGGCTTTTCAGGTAAATTTACGGTTGGACTAAAGAGTGAACGGCGAAGATGAGTTGGCTAGTTGTTTTCTTGAACGGAACAGGTGGTAGTGGAAGTGGGGCTGGCGGCCTGGCCCTCGTGATTTTGCTAGTACAACAGTGCTGCAGTACCGACAATACGCAGATACGATTTCCGTGTGCTTCTATTAGCCAACATATATGGGAATTTTCTAATCATGCGGGGATTTTTTTTACATAAAGCTAAATAGGTACTCCCTCTATATTCATAAAACTGTGACATTTTGAACAAGAACACGATCTTTTAAAACCTAATTTTATCCAATATTTTTTATCAAAATATATAGAAAAAATTAAAAATAAAATTACTTTTATAAAATTAGGTTTCAAGATGAATCTATACATATAAGTTTTACCTTTTTAAGCTAAACATTTTAAAAGTTATTAATAGTTTATGTTTTCAATGTTTAATCCAAACCTTGTTCAAAACATTAATTTTTATTTGTAGAGGGAGTATGCACAGACTACTAGAATCAGGTGCGCTATGTGATAATCGAGGCTACAGACAACAAAGATTGGAATCGGATACAATGTGCCCGCTTCCACAGTGGAGCCAAACAAAGTTGATCAGAAAGATCTTTCAAAAAAAAAAAAAAGTTGATAAGAAAGAGAGTCAGCAGTGGGCATCAGGATCGTATCAGTGCCAAAGAGTGCTCGCTTTCAGTTCATTTTTTTTAAAAAAAAAATCAATAATCTCAATAGTACTACTCGAGGCGGCTAACAGAGCCTCGATATTAATTTTGCGAGATGCGCTCAAAGAAATCTAAAATTATATAAAAAAGAAATATATTGCCATTTGTTTGGCAAACTTTAATCATTAGTACAATAGTATTCATCAGATTTGTTCTGTTATCAAAAAACAATAGACATATATGTGCTTGTAAAAATAGTCTCAGTTACTACCGAGTGCCAAGGACATATGCCCGCGGTTATGTGCATCTCGCTGAAAGGCCTGTTGAAATTTGCTCCCAGTCCTCGCAGTGATACATCGCAAGTGATGACCATATCTCTAGCGGTGGCCATCTAAAAAATTTAGAGCCTCCCCTTTTCAATTGGCTTCTACTTGATTTCATTATTGGATACAGCTTTTGTGCACCGATATCCTTGGAAAATAAAATGGACACACGGTTTAGCAGCCAGGACTGAACTGTAAGCTTGACCAGAGAGATATAGCCCGTGCATACACGCCAGAAGAGTCTCTATCCTTCCTGGGTTTTGACGACCAGACAAAAATCCATATATACACCACCCAACAAATCACTGTACAAATCCCAAAACTTGGTCGTATTATAATGCCCCATATAATCGTCTACTTCAAATCGTTGCCTTAGACCCAGCTTGCTGATGTGCAAGCAAGGAAGTGTCCACTTCAATTCATGAACTGCATCGTACCGAAACCCCACCAGCAGGTCACCAGTGCAGCAACGGCACCATCATATCCCCGTTGCCTGTATGATCAAGATAGGATAACCATCTCTTCATGATGGCTGTCAAAATTATGCAGCCTGAGCCTGATGCACGCACTGCTCCAGTGCCCCCCACATAAGCTTGAACCTCTGCTTTTGTATCGCATCTTTAATTAGACAAGGCTCTCATAGCTAGCTGGTTGATACTGATGCGCACGATCGATAATACGATCTCGATCAGGGGATGATGGACTTTGCCGAACCTCTCTTGTGGGAACACCCGGCCCGGACGTCACAAAGACTCTGAAAACGACGAGCTACCAGTGAGATGCAAGACTCGACCAAGAGCAGCAGGAAGCTCGACCCATTGAGCGCTAGCTAGCTGATGACTGAACGAAACGGGTGACATATCATATCATAAACCGGTGGATCGGCTCGGTTTCTCCTAACGATAGTACCGTAGTAGATACCGATGTGCAGAATGAATGCCTCATTTAGTCCTTTAGCTTTCAGGCAGGGCGAGGGAAACAGGTAAACAACCGTCAGAAAGTGGAGCCTTTTACCTGTGTGCCATTATAAAAGTTTCACCCGACCTGTGTGCCATTGAAAGATTGGTTCGCACCTGTGTACCATGACACAAACTTTCTTTTCCCAGCTGATTTCTACCGTTTGTTGGATCGACATGTGGCGGTGATGAAAAAAGTCTAAACGCATCAAAGTATTCAATACCGAATGTACCAGTGCGGAATCGATCAAAGTATCTCCATGCTCTTCCGAGGCCTCTGTTGCTATGTCGCCTGGTATCCCATGTGGAACGCCCGGCCGGACGTAAAATAGCGTTCTCGGTGGGTCAAGCAAGATCATCGCCGACCGATGCGCCCGGCAGCAGGGAACGTCAGATGTTCGATGGCGCGCCAACGTAAGCTCGTTCGTTCTTGGCTGGCAACGCTGTTACAGAGTATTTGTTGATCTGTTGATGAGCATGCAATTCGCTTTAATTTGATGTGGTTGCATGCAGATACTTGAGCACGGACTCGGCGAGTCTGACAGCGTGATCATCGACCGCAACAGCGATCATGCAGCTCAGCGCAGGAAAGCCCGGTGGCCGTCAGCTCTGCCGTTTTCCTGGCGCTTCGTGGCGTTTGGGAGATGGCCGCCCCGTCCGAGGTCCCGTCCGGCCTTGGCGCTGGAGAAGGTCTTTGGAGAAAGGGAAGCGCACGCGGCGAGGCAGGCAGCGGCGGCGGCGTGGCGCGCGGGGCGTACGACGCGGCATGTCGCAGAATGAATCCGCTCGGTCAGGTGGCTGGTTACGGGAGGGATGAGGAAAGGGGATGGGCATTATAGACAATTATCCGGGGTCCCACACGTCAGGTCATCTAAACGGCAGAATATGGACGGAATGGCACATGGGTAAAAAGAAAATTTGTGTCATGGCACACAGGTGCAAACCAATCTTTCAGTGGCGGCACAGGTCGGATGAAACTTTTTTATAATGGCACACAGGTAAAAGGCTCCAGAAAGTGATCCCAGCCATGTGCTGAGCGCATCCAAAGTATTCAATACCGAATGTACCAGTAATCGATCCAAAGTATCTCACTAATTCTGGTATCCCACAAGTAAAATAATCGTTCGGTCCTCTTGCCAATTGCCACATAGTCGCCGACCGAAACACACAGGAAACAACAGGAGCGGCAGGAATGAACGCACCTGCATTTTCCTATGGTTTCGCCGAGGTCCGTAGCCAGCGTACGACGCGGCATGGAAAGAAAAATCGCGTCGGAAACGGGAGGATTCATCCGGCGCGGTCACCCTCTCCCACCACCAAACCCAACAACAACGTGCGGCCCAGTTCTTCGCCACCAAATTTGCGACGACCCCCCGCGGCCGCGGCCTGATTGATTGATCGGGCGGCGTGCCGGCGTGCGAGACATGCGGTGCAGCCGCGACGAGCCGACGACCGCGGCCTCTGCAAGTGCAAGGCTCTCGTGCCGTCGTGCGTCCTCTTCCTCTCGCGCGCGACGTCGCTGATGATCTCGGCACCCACTACTCGTCTCGACGTCTCGCGCGAGATCGTCAAACTGCTCGGCAGGTGGCCTTGACTTGGCGTATAAACAACAGCGGCTCGGAACATTCCATTCCGGACACCATATCTTCAGTGCCAAGCACAACGTCGCACGGCTACAGATTTATCAAGGCCAGGAGCTCAGGCCGGCCGGATTCTCTCTCCGCGTAAGGTAGGTGCGTAGCGTAGCTGAAGAATCCGGTGAACCGTTGCCAAAGATGGGAGCGGAGGCACCTAATAAAGAAGAACTCTGGCAATGACGGAGCACCTAATCATAATATCATAGGGATGAGGGAGCTTAAATTTGGTCTAGAAGACTAGAAACGATGTGCCTGTCTCATCTTGGTCGGGTGTGATTGTGTGAACACTGCTTGGACTAACGAAACGGAGCTGTTGCGAATGATGATGCGCTACTTTTCTGAAATTTGAAGCGCATTTTTTTGAATGAACTCAGCTTTTAACTAATTATTAGTTAGTTAGGTCTAAATGTAAAGTGGCATCGTCATGATAATATTCCTTTTCCTTGTGATGGCAAAAAGGAAACCCAAACTATGGTTAAGCTCACTGTCAGTCGAGCTGGTGGCTGGCCAGCGGCAAAGCAACGCAGCCACGCAGCAGGGCCATGGCCGGCGGACCGCCGGAGGAGGGAGAGGGTCCCCCGATGGCCGAGGAGCACGTGCGGCTAACCACCGTGGGGTGGGGTTGCCCTGGTGGTGGCTGACATTGAGAGAGACCCACCGACAGCGAGCTCCACCTCCACTGGCTCGCTCGCAACAAAGCGAAAGCCGATTATTAAATCACCGGCGGCAACTGTCGCCGCCGTCTCACTCGCTCCTTTTGGCCGGTTTCAGGTGTCTCGTCTCGAGCCGTCGTAGCTGCGAAAGCGGCATGGGCGACGGCCACGTACACGGTGTGGCGTCGTGGCTGTCGAATGAACGGCCACTGCTTCAGCTTCGCTCCTACCGGTAGACTGCTGGGTG
This sequence comes from Chrysopogon serrulatus, assembly GCA_015844335.1. NCBI lineage: Eukaryota > Viridiplantae > Streptophyta > Magnoliopsida > Poales > Poaceae > Chrysopogon > Chrysopogon serrulatus. The sequence goes on from JADLZL010001847.1 coordinate 159,683, forward strand.
CTGCTGGCTGCAGCTGTTGATTGCATTGCAAATTTGCACTGTGTTTCCAGCTGCCAACGACTGAAAGAAGCTATTAGCCGTGTCACGATTGGAGAAGAAGGTGGTCAAGAAATTTGGTGAGCTAACCTCCGTGTCGTTTCGTGCTTAGTGACAAAGCAAGGACCAACCAAGTAGTGCTAGTGTACTACTGCTTAGTGCTTACTGCATATAAATCATGAGGGGAAAAATCAGTGTGTGTTTCCTAATTCTTATTTATATGAGGCCTTTTATTCAGAGACCATAATGATAGGTCGTCAAGATGCCTAAAATAAAGTATTGCAGACAGGATTTCAGATCATTGGCGCCTTTCCGAAAAGCTCGATCGACCGGGCAGCGCATGGCTTTGCACATCTGATGCTTTTGGCCTTTTGCAAACCGAAAAGAAGCGAGGCTACCTGACGACACGCAGTACACGCCTACGAATTTCAGATCAATTGTAAAATAAAAAAAAAAAAAAACTTGTGCAGACAACATTCACGCACTCGCAAGCAAGGTACAAGCATGAATTACCCGCGACACGCGAATTCTGTCTGAACTCGATCACACCGTCAGAAATCACGTGGCTCCCTGGGGCCTCTGACATCCACCGCACCAAATCCAGAGGCCATGCGTCTTGTTGCTGCTCCGGCATCGGCATGAGAATATGAGATGGCCGGCAGCGCAGGCACCCGGCAGCTCATAATATCGGTTCTTCTTGCCGTGGAATCACATCAAGCTTTTTTACCCTTCACCATCCCAGCCCAGTCATTTCAATCAGCTAAAAAAAGGTTCTGTTGCTTGGCCCCGTGTGTGTTTGCAAGGAACAGGCAAACAACATGCATGCATGCATGCATACACACTACTGTTGCAATGGTTGTCTACGGTAAAGAAAAATTAGTTGAGATCTAGTATTTCAGTATTTGCAACTTGCAAGGAACAAGGCTGCAGCCAAAAAGAATGTGATTTGCATGTACTATTTCAGTATTTCTGATGGAGACAGTATACATAGAAGTAGGATTTCTTTTTCTAATAGCTTATTTGGCGATAGGTACTGTATACTCCTACTAAAGATGGCGTTATGCATATGCACGGGCCTTGCACGCAACGGCGACAGTAACATCGCCATCAGCAGGATAACCTTGTCTGGATCGTGTGGCTGTCCAGGTTATGTTCTCTAGTGCGTGACATTGCACGTTTTTTTTGTTCCAGGTTTTTTTTTTAAAGGTTGTATTGGAGAAATAAAACAATTTCCAAGCTCTGATCCTCATCGTACGCGACAAAGTAGTATTCGACATCATCAGCGTGACAGTGTGCGGCGGTGGGTCTTGGCACAAGTTCTGTAGGGGCCTTGATACTGCCACTAGTCCTCCTTTGTCCTAATTAGTATAATCCAATACAGGCCACCTATACTATGCATGCCGTGTATATATACTCTTACTTCAGAGGCTGACATACAATTTGGCACGTACATACACAATGCAGCGTGTCACTGGAACGTGTCTCCCATCATAAAACCATATATACGTGCATGATGATCATGCATCTACATAAAACATAATAATTTATAAACCAAAACCGTTGAGAGTCGAGTTCATCATCAATCAATTTAATAATAGTCCAAAACATTGATATGCCTCGCTTTTGTTCTCCACGTTCCGATGACCACCGTGGCCCAGCTGCCAGCGGCAAAGCCGTGCACACACGACACGCACCAACCAACTTCCTTTCTGTCCGGCCCCGCGCTGTCAGCCTCCGTGCACCGTCGTCCCTGGCAAAAGAGAGCAGGCGCCATGTTTCTCCACCCACCCTACCTAACGCCCCCTCCCCCTCACATCTCCCACCGCCCGTCCTCATCAGACGGCGGATATACGCCCACGTGTGCCCGATCTTTCCTGCGCCGGAAGCAAAGAGAAACTCGCGCGATACGGCTACGGCGGCGCTGTACTGTAGCTGCACCCGGCTCACCAACCCGACGATATCTCGCGGCGGGTGGGGAGGAGCCACACGGGCCGCAGATCTCGCATCCGACGGTTCGCACGCCGTCGCCAGATAGATCGCTGTGGCAGCGCGGCGCCTCAACGGCTATAACTGGGAGAGGACGCGCATGTTACCCGCCATCTCTGTCCCCCTGCTTCCTCTTGCCCCCCACCACCCCTCGCCCGCAGGTGGGCCCAGCCGCCATCCTCCTCCATTGAGAGCGGGCCGGCCGGACGGCCGGCAGCGATCGGCATTGCGGATTATCTTGTAGGCGGCGACTATGGCGGGGTACGAGGACCGGCGATCGCCGCCGCTGGAGGGCATCACCGTCGTCGACGGCGGCAGCAGGGCGCAGTCGCCGGGGGCCGGGGCGGGGCCGGGGAGGCTCCCGCCGCCGCCGGGCGGGTTCGCGCGCGGGCTCATGAAGCAGCCGTCGCGGCTGGCGTCGGGGGTGCGGCAGTTCGCGTCCAAGGTGTCGATGAAGGTGCCCGATGGGGTGGCCGGGATGCGGCCTGGCCGGATGACGCGGATGCAGTCCAGCGCGCAGATGGGGCTCCGCGGCCTGCGCTTCCTCGACAAGACCTCCGGCGGCAAGGAGGGCTGGAAGGCCGTCGAACGCCGCTTCGACGACATGACCAAGGGCAGCGGCCGACTCCAGAAGGAGAGCTTCGGCAAGTGCATCGGTAAGTAGAGTACTAGTGGTGTACTACGTACATGCAGCTTGTGTTCAATCGAGATTGCCTCTTCTGTCGGTTGGCCATATGCTGCCTAAGTGTTTGGTGTGATCCAGGCTGGAAATAAACTCCAAAAATCGATAGCTGAGACGCTGATAAGTGATAAGAACAGCAATACACTGATATGACAGCACAGTAATGGTTATATGTGCATCGGAATCTTATGCTTGCTTTAGGTATTCTCGTTTGCTTTTATTTTTCAATTTTGTGCTTGGAATAGTTCTTTCATGGTACCATGAACTGTGCCTGTTTCCTCCAAAGAGTTGGCAGGACAAGCTCACAAGCCTACCTAACCGAGATCCACCGTCATTCGCTCCCCAAGGGTCTTCCCAAATCACGCTGTAAAAAAGGCTCTTCCCAAATTTTAATGATTTTTTCTCCAAAATGGTCCTTGAGCAGTAATCGATCAGCTCGAACAAACAAAGATTTTAGCTAGTAACGCCATGGGCCACCACCGTATAATTCACCCATATTTTTTTTAACGAATTCACCAATACTTTCATTTGTCAGCAAGTTGAAGTAGGTGACGCAAATGCAATAGTATCAGTAAAACCATTTGCTAGCGAGCTTGTTCGTGTTGCTGGTGCCCATGATCATGGATGATCCGGTTGACTGACTCATCTCATTATCAAGGCATGGGGGACTCCAAGGAGTTTGCCGGCGAGCTTTTTGTGGCGCTGGCGCGGAGGCGACACCTGGAACCGGAGGACGGCATCACCAAGGAGCAGCTGAAGGAGTTCTGGGAGGAGATGACCGACCAGAACTTCGACTCGCGGCTCCGCATTTTCTTTGACATGTAAAGGTCCACCGCCCCTCGTTCCTGCCCAAACGGCACGCCCATTATTCAACTACTGATGAAACGAATTCTCCTCTGCGTCTGATTCAGGTGCGACAAGAACGGCGATGGGATGCTCACGGAAGATGAGGTCAAAGAGGTATGCGAGGGCAACTTATTACGATTTGGATGATCAAATATTTAGGAGTAGATGAAATTATCAACGAATTAATTTGATTTTTTTTTTTGGTTCTCCCGGCAGGTTATTATACTGAGCGCATCAGCAAACAAGCTGGCCAAATTGAAGGGTCACGCCGCGACCTACGCGTCCCTGATCATGGAAGAGCTCGACCCGGACGACCGCGGCTACATCGAGGTCGTGCTCGTGCAAAACAGCATTTGGTTTCTAATTCGTATCCAACAGGGTTACAGGGATGAATGATTTGCGTTTGCTTACAACCAACCGTGTGCTCCAAACAATGCAGATTTGGCAACTGGAGACGTTGCTCCGGGGCATGGTGAGCGCGCAGGCGCCTGAGAAGCTGAAGCGGACGCCATCGAGCCTGGCGCGGACAATGATCCCGTCGCGGTACCGGAGCCCGCTGAAGCGGCACCTGTCCAAGACGGTGGACTTCATCCACGAGAACTGGAAGCGGATATGGCTCGTGACACTGTGGCTGGTCGTCAACCTCGTCCTGTTCGTGTACAAGTTCGAGCAGTACAAGCGCCGAACCGCGTTCCAGGTGATGGGCCACTGTGTCTGCGTTGCCAAGGGCGCCGCCGAGACCCTCAAGCTCAACATGGCCCTGATCCTGCTGCCCGTTTGCCGGAATACGCTGACGACGCTCAGGTCCACCGCGCTCAGCCATGTCATTCCCTTTGATGACAACATCAACTTCCACAAAATCATGGCGCTGTCGATCGCGATCGCTACAGCGATCCACACGCTCGCACACGTGACCTGCGACTTCCCAAGGCTGATCAGCTGCCCAACGGACAAATTCATGGCCACCTTGGGGTCCAACTTCCACTACAAGCAGCCGACTTACCCGGCTTTGCTGGAGAGCATACCCGGGGTAACCGGAATCCTCATGATCATCATAATGTCCTTCTCCTTCACGCTGGCAACACATTCCTTCAGGCGGAGTGTGGTAAAGCTGCCATCGCCGCTACACCACCTTGCCGGTTTCAATGCCTTCTGGTACGCCCATCACCTGCTGGTCATTGCGTATATCCTGCTGGTGGTGCACTCCTACTTCATATTCCTCACCAGGGAGTGGTACAAGAAGACGGTAACCCTCGGACACCTTACTTTGAGATGAAACTCTCACCCCCCACCCCCCCCCCCTGCAAATCCAGTGTTGGGAGCAGCAAAATGACATATGATCTCAATTGTTCATTCAGACATGGATGTACCTGATTGTCCCTGTCCTCTTCTATGCCTGTGAAAGAGTCATCAGGAAATTTCGTGAGAACAACTACCATGCGGGAATTGTGAGGGTAAGCTACTGAACTAAATTTATTTGGTTCATTCTGAGTTTCTGAGTGTCAATTATTAATCAAATGCTGTTATGTTAACGCAGGCAGCAATTTATCCGGGCAATGTGCTCTCTATTCACATGAAGAAGCCACAGGGTTTCAAGTACAAGAGTGGGATGTATCTGTTTGTAAAATGCCCAGAAGTCTCGCCTTTCGAGTGGTATCATATCATTGATTGTTGCATACATCTCCAAGAAGTAATTTATCTGTGGTTCTTTCTTACAGTTCTCCCATATTTGCAGGCACCCCTTCTCTATAACTTCGGCACCAGGCGATGACTACTTGAGTGTGCATATACGCACGCTGGGTGACTGGACATCTGAACTTCGGATGCTTTTTGGGAAGGTTAGTGGGTGACCCTTTTTTTATTTAAAAAATAGAATAATAATGTGGACCATCAGAAATGAATAATGTGGGTTATTCGCACAGGCTTGCGAGGCACAAGTGACTTCCAAGAAGGCTACCCTTACAAGACTTGAAACTACAGTTGTGGCAGACGCCCAGACAGAGGACACTAGGTGGTTAACCCTTTTTTTTGTGCACATCCTGTGGTTTGATTGGTTTTTGAGAAGTTACTGCTACTTTAAGAATTATTAACCTGGTCAGGCTTGCTGCGTTTCCTATAGGTTCCCCAAGATCTATATAGACGGGCCATACGGTGCACCAGCACAAAATTACAGGAAATATGACATTCTTCTGCTTATTGGTCTTGGAATAGGAGCAACTCCTTTCATCAGCATATTGAAGGATATGTTGAACAACCTAAAATCTAACGAAGTAATTTTCCCTTTTAATGCATTTTTTTATACTGTTAAGAAAATCAAGGATAGCGGATCACTGTACTGAGTTGATTAAACAGGAGGTGGAAAGCATCCACGGCTCTGAGATAGGCAGCTTCAAGAACAATGGTCCAGGGAGGGCTTACTTCTACTGGGTCACCAGAGAGCAAGGATCTTTCGAATGGTTCAAAGGAGTCATGAATGAGGTTGCTGGGAGCGATCACAGCGTACTGTCTCACTCCCATTTCTCTTAATTGCGTCTTCACATACCATTCCCTCTACAGTAGAACATAAGCTAAGATGAAATCTGTCTACCGCAGAATGTTATAGAGATGCACAATTACCTGACCAGCGTGTATGAAGAAGGCGATGCAAGGTCAGCTCTGATTGCTATGGTCCAGTCACTTCAGCATGCCAAAAACGGCGTGGATATCGTCTCCGGCAGCAAGGTACATGATAATTTCCTTTTTTTCTCTCAACTGTAAATTCTTTTGCATATGTTATTTGTTTTGTTTAACGGAGCTCTCTGTTGCAGATTCGAACACATTTTGCAAGACCAAACTGGAGAAAGGTATTCTCTGATTTGGCCAATGCACACAGGAACTCTCGCATAGGTGAGCCACTTGTCAATGAACATTGGGTGACACGAAAGTTTTCAGCTTCAGTACAGCAATTAATATTTTCTCTAAAAAATTCCAGGAGTTTTCTATTGTGGATCTCCAACGCTCACAAAACAACTAAAGGATCTTTCGAAAGAATTCAGCCAGACAACCACAACTAGGTTCCATTTCCACAAGGAGAACTTCTGAGACCACATATACTCGAAGCTTCGGCGGATTGAAACATAATTGTATAGGAAAGAATACGATAGCATTGGCACAGCAGATTTAGTTTTACAAGTTTTGATGTCCTCAGGGTTGTACAAAATATATGTGTACAAAGCTAGGTGTCACCGTCATACATAGATTCTGAATTACAGATACCTATATTGGAGAAGTGAAACTACTTTCTTCCTAGAATAACTGAGTTCCAGATCGTGTGCTTTGAGCACGCAGATTTTCTCTTTTCAGTTTTTCTGCCCGAGCGGTCATTGCATTGCGAATAAGGGTGCTGTTCTGTTTCCTAGAAGATTCTTGTGTATCATCTTGCACTGGCACAAGCGCCAAAGAATCTGGTGTCTTTTCGGCGCTCTGAGAATTTCCAGGTGCATTCCTGTTTTTTGGAGGCCTGCCTCTTTTTTTAGGCTGAATATCAGCAGATAATAAAGATCTATCTTTTCGAGGCCTGCCCCTCTTCCTAGGTTGATTACTAGCCTGCAAGCGTGCTTGAGCATTTCCTTCTGCTGTGACAGTCACTAACTGGCCACTCATGTCATTGGTCGTAGAAGCTGGAAGCAAACCTGGCACATTATTTGATTGTTGCCCTTGGCCTTCTACTCTAACTATCGTCATCTGATTGTTTGTATCATTTCCCTGGGATATTGTAACTATATGTGATGTTTTCTTTGTACTGCCATCCATTGTAGCATATATTTTCCTTGGTCTACCCACCTTAGGTTTGCTGAACTCAGAAACTGATCCCTTAAGTTTGCACTTGTCCATAACAAGTGTTTTGAGTGGAACAGTTATGTCCAATGGCAGTAGAATTTCCTCAAGTTCATGCCATTCAAGATCTTCCTGGTCTCCGTCAGCATAAATGACGTTGTACCAGTTGCTTTCACTGTCATACTTGGCCACTTTCCCCACGTAATGTGTGTTTCCAAAAAGCTTCCACACTTTCCTCCCTTCTAACCATTCTCCAAAACAAGGATCGACCTGAGGTTCTGCGTCATTTTTTAATATAGATTGAGAACCAGCTGTGGAATCAGAGGGCAAATCTGGAACGCCATTGATAATGATGGCAGGTTCTCTGTCAACTTTGATGATATATGCGGTTTCTGAATCCTGCTTGCCATCAGCCCCCTCCATGGTTTTCTACAGAAAAAATATGGAAAAATCAGGGGGGGAATCATATGTGCTAGACTGCTAATAATAAGAAAGAATTCCATCAAGAATTCACAGGACAAGTGGCAATGAACCAAGGAACTCATGGTCACCAAACTATTATATTGTGTAGGATTTAGATGAGTCAGTGAATTTGAGACATAAAACTTATATTAGTGAACACCTAGGAATAATTGATACTACATGGGACTTTATTACACCAATGGCGGGTTTCAGCATGGACACTGGAACATACCAGTGAAGTAGATGCATAATTGTGTTAGAAAATGGAAATTTACAGTGCATCCTGAACCTCAAAATAAATGCTGGTACTTTCATCTGTCAAGCAACAATATAAACATTATACAAGAATATAACTTAGCAATCAGCAGGGCAAGGTTGAACTGGTGGCTTCCAATTGGATTTCTGGTTTAGGAATCAACTTCCACATAACTAAATACAAATTTAAAACAAAATAATGATCATTACATCAGCTTTACTTTTGCTATATAGTTTAAAAATTAAACTAATTGAAACTAGTTACTAGGCATTCCAGGGAAAAGGCTGTGAGAAGTGAGAAGTGGCAGGTATCATTATTTTTTTTCCCAAGTACTGTTTAGGGTAGGGGAAGGGTGATATCTAATCTGCTTTACTATCCCAAATTCTAACACTAACCCACTACTCAGATAATCATTAGAATTCAGCTTTCTAAGTCTACTCGAGAAATGAATAAGTGAAATTTCTGATAGGATCAAACACAAATTAGGTTAGAACTTTTAGTGGAATAATCAAAAGATGCCCACATTGAGCACACAAGTAGATGTTGGGTTGAACCTGCTTCTCTTTGCATTCTCCAGTGAACCAAATAAACTATTTAGTACAAATAATGAGCTAAAGTTGATGAAATGCCACCATTTGCTCACTGGACTTATGCCAATTAGACAAGTAAATATGACAGGATTCAGGAATTGGCTACCAAAACATGATAAAAGTCCAGCAGTTGCCCATGATCTGAAGACAAGTACCCATCGCAACCAGCATTCTTAATGATGATACCATTTTAAGTCCACTTCCTCACCAAAAAGGAACACCGTTTCAGAGGAAACCGATTCAACAAATTGTTACACTAGTAGAACTGGTACTCCCTCCATCCCAAATTATAAGGCATTCCAAGAATCTTGGTGTCAAACTTTTTCAAGTTTGACCAAATTTATATAATAAAATAATAACATTTATAATTTGGGATGGAGGGAGTAACAGGGCGGATCCAGTGAAGGGATACACCCAATAATTTCTGCAAAATCTACGAAGTTAGGAGGCATGTCAAATCAAATAGCTTTCGGTTAGGGTTTCAGAGCTCAGCCACGCACAGCATAAGGGAAGGGAAGAGATGGGGTGGGAGTACCTGGTGGGTGGCTGGGTGCTCGTCGCCGGCGAAAAGACCAACCAAAGCCTCAGCGTCTGGCTTAGGGCGGCGGCGTCGGCGTCGGCAGCCGACCAGTCAACCGAGAACGGGAGGGGAGCGAGAGAGAGAGAGACAGACAGAGAGGGAGAGAGAACGAGAGGGAAGGCAGGTTGCATCGACAACACGGGCTTCTTGGCGGCCGTCTTTTTTTTCCGTGGTGTTTCGATTTATGGCCTGTTTGGAAGCCTGGTTTCAGGACCAAAACAAGTGTAAATCACCGGCCTGAAAACTTACACAGGCCGCGTCCAAAACGTTTTTTGGATGGCTTGTGAAGGCAATTTAATTACCCTTGGTTTTATCCATTCCAACAGGAAAAATAAAATCTGCTCCTGAGTTCCGAGAAAAGAATACTACGGATGTTGGGCTGTGCTGCGGCGCTCTTCTGGCCTCACTTACACGAGAATTAAGTCTTGATCCATCGTCCAGCAAAGATCCAACGTCATGAAGCCGCCTCGCCTCATGGCGTCGGCCATCCCGCCTCGTCTCCACCGTCCCAACAGACCGAGCTCAGGTCGTTGCATGGCCAGTCCGTTCGGCTGGCTTAATAGACAACCAGCTGAACATCAGCCAGATAGCAGAGCAAACAACCGGCTGGACAACTAACGAACAGTGAACTTTAATAGTTCAATTTACTCCCGAACTTGGTTACAAGTGTTCTTGAAGGCGGTTTTGGTTTTTCTTTTTTATTTATTTCAACTAAATCTTTAAAAATCATAATAAATCATATAAAAATTTAATTAATAGTTGAAATAAATAATAAACATATAATATGATATATTTTATTATGATTTCATACCAAAATATATCATATTATATGTTTATAATAAACATATAAACTTAGTTGTAGTTTTTATGATTTATTATGATATTATATAACTTTAGATCATATTATATGATAATATTATATCATATTATAAACATATAAACATATGATATATTTTTTTTCCAAAACCAAAACATATAATATGATATAATATCATAATAAATCATATAAACTACAACATAAGTTGGAAAATTTAATTTTGTTGAACTTCATATGAATAGATCTACATAATAAACATATAATATGATATATTTTAGTACAAATTTTTTTTATATAACTTTAGATCTATCTTTTTCTTTCATTAATTAATAGTTGTAGTTTCTATGGTTCAATTATTGTGAAATTTTTATTGTGGTCTAATTATTGTATGACTTAACCGCAATAAAAAATTTTATACTCATTGGATCATGTATAACTTAGTTACAATTTTTTTTAGATTCGTGCTTGTTGTTATTAGATCTAAATAAATTTAGAAATAAGTTACACGTGATGGATAAGTATAAAATTTACTATAGTTCAAGCATATAATAATTAGACCACTATAAAAATTTTATCATAATTAGAGAAAAGCATAGATCTAAAGCTATAATAAAAAAACAACAAAAACTAAGTACTAAAGCATGTCATATTATAAATTTCTTGTGTAGATCTACTATAGAGCCCAATAAAATTAGATCTTTTTATTTTATAATTTTTTATGATTTTTCAAAAATTTAGCCAATATATATATAAGAAAGAGAAAAAAACCAATTCAAAAGCGCTTATAATTAGGTTAGGGAGGTAAAAATGAAGATTTTAACAGTTTATGGAGGTGATTTACTCGGTTCTGGAGTTCAGATAGAGAGAAAAATAACCTTCTGCAAAAAATTAAGGGAGGTCATGTATACTTTTTTCTGGCCAGAATGCCATCCAGGTAAAAGTCCTTGTCTTGTCTCCTCTCGAAAAAACAAGGAGAGTCCATGTCTTGTCTATTTCCATGTCTTTCGTGTTTTATTTATCTTGTATATGGCTATAATTACTAAATATACAACAGAATAAAAAGGAGCCACTAGGTTCGTCAAGAGAACCTAGAAACTACAAGATTAATCGGAAAAAAAATAGTATCTACCATTGGATTTTATGATGATACATTGGTATTATATTTGTATAGTAGTTCAATTCAAAAGTTGTGTAACTATGGCATTATTTACAATTATTTACCAAACCGTTGAATGGTTTTTTTCGAATAAGAACACTTGGCCTTACCCCTTTTTTTGAGCCATGTCTAGGTAGAATCGGCAAGATTGAATAAGCCCGCCCGGCACCGGGGGACATGATATAACCAAGTTAAATTTTTTCCGAAGTTTCCGGGATATATATTAGTATTAGTTATCTATATATTAGTATTAGTTAGTAGTACTATTCTATTAGTTAGCGATAAAATTCTGTGAGTTTTTTCTTCCATGATGAATTTCGGCACCAGTCCTACATTTTTTTCTCTGTGGACCGAGGAGAAAGGGGGCATAGCAGGAAGAGGATTGTACCATGAGAGAAGCACAGAGGTCAAGTACTTCAAATATGGAACATGGATTCTGGCAATGCAATGGAGTTGGGTCCTCATATCGATCCGAATGAATCAGTCTTTCTACAGAGGTCAATCTTTGCCTATTAGGCAAGAGGATAGCAAGTTCGAAATTTGTCTCGGTAGGACATGGATTTCTATTACTATGAAATTCATAAATTAGTTAATGGGAGGGCTACCATTATCCTTTTTTTCTTGTATGTGTTCCTAAGAGAAGGAATTTGTCCATTTCATGTTTCGAGGTATCAAAAAAAAGGGCGTGGAAACAGATAGAAACTCTTGAATGGAAATTGAAAAGAAATGTAGCCCCAGTTCCTAGGGAGGAAATGGTAAGATCTTTGGCGCAAGAAGAAGGGGCGATCCATATCATCTTGACTTGGTTCTGCTTCCCCTCTTTTTTTAAGAATACCGAGTCGGGTTCTTCTCCTACCAGTATCGAATAGAACATGCTGAACAAGATCTTCTTCATAGAAACCCACTCGATTTAGATCGGGAAAATCCATGTCATTTTATGAAACCATGTGCTATGGTTCGAATCCATAGTCAATCCTATTTTCGATAGGACCGGTTGACAATTGAATCCAATTTTTTCCATTATTTGGTTCGTCATAATAGAACGGAAAAAAGCCCGGAGGAAGAGTGACCTGGCCTTGCGTTTCTACCTTTTGCCTTGAATGATACATTGGTATTCTATTTGTATAGTAGTTCAATTCAAAAGTTGGGAAGGGATATAACTCAGCGGTACAAGTGTCAACCAAACGTGGTGGAATGGTTTTTCGAGCCCGATTAGATGTAAAAATTTTAGTGTGGCAAGTCCTTTTTTAAAAAATTCCTTGGTCCGACGCTATTATAGATAGCCAAATTCAAAAACAGAAGATTTTGCATCATTGCGGCTAAGAGTATGCATCTCAAATACAAGGAATAAAAAAAAAGGGGGGAAACACAATTGCGAGATCTAATTACAGATAGACTCACATATATACGCGCACACTCATCCTTATGAACACATGCGCGCACACAGTTTGTGAGAGAGAGGGTCGTTGGGTTCTGTGCGAGCCTAGCTATTACTTCATCGCTAGCGAGTTGTTTTTCTACCCTCTCTTGCCTCTAGGTCAGCACCGAGCTAGCTCTGAACTACCTCACTGTGGACGCCCTAAGTGAGCTTGCTATCATGGGTTACATTTTGTCAAACTAGACACTTTTTTCTGTCTAAAAAAGAGACCTCTAGGAGCATTTTTAGAATTTGGTATAGTTTACCTGCTGAACTAATAGATTTAGCAAGTTGTAGAAAAAGTAGCAACTTTAAATTATGTTCTATGACAATGGTTTGCTATAATAGCTCTCTAAACAGTTTTGAATTGGGAATCCTTAACTATTCATAAATCAATAACCATTCAAACTTTTTTTAATAGTTTTATTTGTCTCTTACCGTTTTCTCATCTAGAACCATTCACTCCCTCCATTATCTTTTATAAGTCACACACAAATTTTAAGAGTCACACTTTAAAATCTTTGACCAATAATTTAGCTAACAATTTCAATTAGTATACTATAAACTTGATAGGTTTAATTTACTTTGATCTCCCGAGAACATGATAGATGGGGTGCGGATATGGAGTTCATCTCAAACTTAGATGTTGTAGAGGGTATTTGATAACTTTTTATTTTTAAGAAGCCCTTTAATAGTTCTTTACAAAACTGTTGGAGGGCACTTTTCTTTTTTTTTTTAAAGTAAAAATAGGGAGATGTTTTACAAAACTCTCGGAGATGCTCTGTATCTGAAAGCATCGGTACTCTACCTGGTACTTATGGTCCTGACACTGTGTTTTTTTTTTTTCAAATCCAACAAACATATACGTACCTAGAGATGAAGTCAAACATGTTGTCTATCACTAAAAAAAATAACATTAAATTGTTGAATAAATCCAAAAAATGTTATCAGTATTCGTAGTTTGACAACAATATCAAAGGTTTTTTAATGCATATGGTGATTGTCAGAGGGACGAGAGGGTTACCTCTAGTTTCAGAAGGGCACAACCTCAATTAATAAAATGTCCTTTATAATATATTTCTCAATTAATTAATCTCAATGAATTAATTAGAAATTAGAAAAGATGAAAGTACAGTTTTTAAACCATTGTAAAAGAGCTCATATTTTCACATGAGAACATAGTATAGGGAACAAGTTATATGACCTAATCAGCAAAGGTTATTTGATAATAATCACGACAGAAACTATTATATTTTCAACTCTAATTGCTGACAGGCGTGCATTGTTAAAAAATGTCTAAGCTGATAGCCTACCATTATACTAACATATACGTATGTTGTGAACATTTCATTATAAGCAAGTGGCAAGGTACCACTGGCTAAGTGGCCAGCTACATTTATGTAGGGAACATTTCATTAACATTTTTAAGAGGATATTACGCAGCATCAGTAAATATATTGTTCCGACATTGCTCTGATTCCACCCATTTTACATTGACCTTCCCCCTTTCTATGGAATTGCTGTAAAAACCTTTTGACCTTATTCTTGCATTCAGGGTCCTTAATCTCGAATATGTCGTTAGATTAATGTTACTTTCCCATCCAGGATCCTCTTGAGTGCTCAAAGATCACATCTTTTTGGTTTTGCTCTACCCCCCGTGTAAGAGTTTGCTAATTGGGTAAAGGGTTGCGGTGGGCTATTGCCCTACATTTCTTACTAGGGTCAACAATAGCATCCAAGTGTGCACTTTCTGATGTTCATGCCATGTGTTCCATTTATGATTGATTTATCCACGAAAGCAAGGCCATCATTTGATTCTTGGGCCTTCACTTCTTGTATAAGTAATTCAAATAAGATATACATATAGAGAGGGAATGCAACACCTCACATGATTCCCTTTTGCTTCTTCCTCCACTGGAGAAAGTGGTAGGATTGGTGCTCCTAATTCTAAATGTTTCAGTTAATTATAAATTATTTTTTTGCGCGCTACTCACCACTATAAAAATAATATGCATTGCACTAGCACAATTGTATGTCACATTCTGTCCCCAGTTCTCATCATCATGGAGCTATATAAGGCTACTAGCCTACCTGAAAGATTAGCGCGTTATTAGCCAACATCAACTGTCGCGCGGCGTTGCCTGAAAAAGGCTCGGGATAGCAGCTGCAGAAGGCGGCATTTTACCTATAATTCTGCAGTAGCTTAGTAGCATTTTCGGCGTGAACATTTGCAAAAGCTGATGAACTGGAGCATCAAAACAAGAATTCAAGAACGAAGCAATACTGATTGCACGCAACCGAAATCATAGCTGGTTAACAAAGATTATCTGCGCAAAGCACCCCTGTTACCGGCCGACAAAGAATCGGCAGCCAACTCCCCGCCTCTAGGGAGATGAGGGAAAGGAAGAGAGCTGAGATAGCCTTGGCCAAAGCTAGAAATTCCAAAGAGGCGGCAGATAGAAAAAAATGAAAGATGCAGTCCGCTGCGTCTTCCTCTAAAATACTGACCAGAATGGCCGAGTGGGGGAATTAGTGCGCCCTTAATTATAGGGTTCTCTTCGTCCTAGCTCAATTCTAACCCCTTTTGCCAATTCCTACCCTACGCGTCCATGATTTGAAAAACATCCCCCCTTGGAAACTTACTTGCCAGCCGAAAGAAACTGGCCTGTAATGGCCTTCATGTGATGTGCTGGATTTTCAGAATGTCTTGTGCTAGACAAAAAGTTCAGTAGGTGAATTATAGCAGTAGGGAGGCAGTCGTCGACAGGCCTCCTTGCAAGTGCAAAGACGCATCAGTCACTCTCATGATGTAATTATCCAAGCAACTGATCACATGAACCCCACTGTCACGCATGCAAAAGTATGTCAATCATGGACATGTTAACTGCACTACGGGTTTGAATTGAGTTCCTGCATGTTAATGCTGAATCTCGCCATCGTCACATGCCGCATATATGCCGATGCGGGTGAGTTTGGCTGGGACTTATTTTACCTTACCTTTTTGACTGACAGTAAGGAACGAATGGCCGTCGAAATTAACCTCCTCCTCCTCCTTTGAGTCAGAAAGTGACAGTTTTGTCATCATTCGGATGCAACTGGGAGCGACAGAGGCAGTTTAGCTAGCCTTCTGCTAATTGCAAGAGCCATTAACATAGTTGGCCTCTTTAATCTGTCTGCTGCATCTTGTATTGCATTAGCACATCTCTGCCTTGAAAGCATGGGCCGGGGAGGCTTCTCCGTTGCTCTTCTGAACTCTAATCATTGTGAGACGCAGAAACACATTTGCTTGCAGTTCTGATTCTCGTTTGACTCATCTTTACAGTATCCTGTCCTTGATCGGTGTACTGGATGGACGATCGTGCCCGTTGCAATCGTCCAAAAGTTTTTTTTCCCCATTTCTTCTATCTCTTGGATAGTTGGATGGATGATTCCCGAGATCACGCTGGAGAAAAATATACTCCAGATATCGGCAAGGATTGGAACTGAATTCTTTCTATCTCCCGTTGGGTGCCTGCCCTTGTCTTCCTCTTCTTCCCTGCCTGAATGTCCCTTTACATTTCTTTGTCTTGCTACATCTGGAGGCGCAATCGAGAGCTGCTTTAAGTTATTCCCTGACGATAAAATTTTTGCGTGATGCCTTCGGGTGGTCAAAAGCTGGTGATACTGCTACTACTAGTAGGGATTAATTGCATTTTCAGCTCTCGAAAGGAATCGAATTTTCCATTGCGGTGCAATCGGTTTGTGATAACTTTCACCCTTTCAGCTTATCTTGACTGAAAAATATGAGACGAATTTCTTTTTCCTTTCTTTCCTTTTTTTTCCATTTATGTCTGCTTCCTTATACCATATAGGGACATATAGGAAAGAATAAAATTGCTAGAATCAGGGGGAGTCATTCTCAAGCTCAGCAAGCAAGGCGTATTTCCGTACTGCCGACTATCTGTATTTCAACCGGTAAGGCTTATCTATTCTCTTATCTTACTAATAGCTTCAAAAGAAGCCACTATATTCACCGACAAGATTTAGGAACTAAGAGATTATTTTTTAGGGAAAATTAACAAGCAGGTAGCCCATCTGTAAGTGTTTCAGCTTTTCTTAATGAAATTAACAATTTGTTGAATTCAAGATCCAGGCCCCCCCTATCTGTAAGTGTTTCAGCACACTCTTTTACCCCTATTAATGAAATACAAGCATATGCTTGTTCACGTAAAAAAAAAAAAAAAATCCAGGAAAAGGTGCGAGGCAAGATCCCAGGCCCCCACCATTGGAATTTTTGTAATTTCAGTGTGTGTGTCTCCTACTCCTTCCTTTCTCCTTATAAACATAAGCTGGTAAAGGATCTTTCGAAAATAAAAAGAAAAATGCATTATTGGATTTTAAGATCTAACGCATTAAATTCAAACTAAGAGTTCGTGTACAATATGATTAATAAATAAAAAAAATTAAGAAAAATAATAGAAAGTTGATTCCCATACGAGTTGAAAAGGATAGCTCATCAAGATACTTTCTTTATGTTCTTGGCCAGGAAGTCTTACATCCTTTTTAACATCAATAATGGGGAAACAACCAAACAAAACATGTTAATGATCATGGCTCAGATCTAACAGCTTTTCATGGCAATGACCTAGGGTAGTAACAAGTTCCATCAGCCTTTATACCTAATAATAATAATAATAATAATAATATATAGAACTAAAATTTCATCTCATTTATTTTCGTCCACCTCCTCCTAACTACCCATCTATAGGGTCTGATTCCAATGTGTTGGTTCGCGTCCTCTGTATATCGTATGCAATCTAGGCTCATGACTTAAACTTATTACAAATTAAAATAACTCGCGTCTAGTGAGGATACAATTTACCTAATCACAAAAAATACTTTTGATATATCTTAAACTCTTATAAAGCAAAACCTCATTAGCAATTTCTCTTGACATGCAAGATGTCCACCTCAGCAGTCCACTATCATTTGCAATTAAAGTTCACTAGCACAAGTAATTATTATGATATCTATATTAGCGAGACACATCATCCACTAACATATACTTAGTTGTCCATATCATCATGGCACACTATCCATTAACATTAGTTTATAATGGTTAATCTCTTCCTAAGAATTGTGTGAATAGTTATTCTATTCAAAATTAGTAGTTCCCATAGCAATGCGCGGGGTGTTCTAGTTACAACAATTGGTACGTCAATTTTCCGATGCACGTGTGACATGCTCGTATGCCACATGATAGAAGTGGGAAAAAGGAAGAGGGTAGAGACAAGTGACAATAGCTTTCAAAGCCAAGAAATTAATCTCCAATACCTATAAGGAGTTCATGCAAGTGGATACAATGTGGCCTCATGAGTGTGGACCAATTGACAATCAAACAAAGAAACAAAACTATATTAAAATTTTAATTTCCAAATAAGAACAGCATCCAAATGTTACAACGAAATAAATCTAGCTAGCCGCGCTATGACACCTTGGACCTTGCTAGCTAGTAACATTGCTCCGAAGGTCATTTCGAGTTATCAGATGGCGCATCGTTGATAATACGCAAATTATTGACCCAACCCAAACATATGCTGATGCTGACACAGTGACAGACACGACCCATACCGAACAGCTACTACTGACCGATTTTTACCAATCCCGCTGCGACTGGAGTCGATCGAGTTAGCTGCCGGTCACGTGTGGTGTGCCGTGTGCGCGGGCAAGCCAAATGGGATCGATCGAACATCCCGGAGACGGGCGGCCATTGAAGTGACTGAAGAAGCTGAACCCCTCCAAAACCAAAAGCCGGCCGGGAGGGGATGGTTGGTTGCGCATCACGGACGCCTCGCCGGCGTTCACGACGCCGCGACAGTGATCTCCACCCCACGCACGGCCCGGCCCCTTTGACTGGCCGCGCGCCTCCATTGCGATGCCACCTGCCATCCATCTCCCGCAACACCGGGAGGGAGAAGGGAGAAGTCGTAGCCCCCACGGGTGTGGTTAGCTAGGGAGGTAGGCCAGCCAGCCAGCCAGCCAAGTGAGCAGAGCAAACTGCCATGACATGACTTGTCATATCCTGTCACTGACGACGGATCATATGATACGCTCCATTTTCATCAGGTCTTAAATAAGTGCGGTGCCAGCAGACAGGCACAGCGAAATCTACGACGGTCTGCAAATTGGGCTGGGCGCGCGCAAGAAAGACGAGCAAAAAAAAAAAAAACATTGGTATTAAGGTTAATCCTCAGGTTAATTTTTTTTCTGAAAGAAATCCTCAGGTTAATTCAAGCAGCTGCTTTGTGGAAGTCACACGGATCTCACGGAGCACAAGCTGTTATCAGTGTCACATGATATTAGAGACGGCGGGAAGATGTTTTCGAAACCCTTTTTTTTTGTTGCTTCATGATGTTTCTGGCTAAAAAGTTTACAAGGCAATCAATCATACACAAGGGAAGAAGGTCAACGACGCCGACCAGACCTCTTCACCACACCGCACTGCGCCGCGCACCCAGGGCGGCGCCCCGATCGAGCGGAGCGGCCGGAGCCTGACGAGTGAGTGCTCGCGCGTGCACCGGACCCCACCGCCCACCAACGCCATCGCCCCCTGGCGGGCCGGCTGCTGCTCGATCGATCGGTTAGTGACTGGTGAGACTGGCCTACGAGGCCAGGTTCACCGACAGCATGTCGCCGAGGGTCGCCCAGAGCTCCTCCTCGTCGTCGAAGCCGGCCTGCCGCTGCTGCTGCTGCTGCCGCTGCGCCTCGTCGTAGGCGCCGCCGCCGCGGCGCCCGGCGCCCGCCACCACCACTGATCGCCATTGTCGCCGGCACCACTGGATGCTGAGATGGCTCTGCTGTTGCCGCCGGCGCCGCTGAATGCTGAGATGGCGCTGCTGTTGCCGCCGCCGGCGCCGTTCTGCTTACCGCTGTAGTGGCCGTCGTAGCAGCTGCCCGCGCTGTAGCCGTTGCCGTTGCTGCTCAGCTCGTTGTGGCTGCAGCCGTACTCGTAGCTGTTGTCGGACGCCTCGCGCTCGTCGGCCTCCGCGTCGGTCTCGCCGTTCCTCGCGAACCGGCCCTTCACCCGCGGCCGGCTGTCCGCCAGCGTCTTCCTGCAGGCGTACTGCGGTGGGTAGCGCGTGGACGAACGTTAGCTATCTGACGCGAATGAATGTTTGAAGAGAGAGTGCGGCGACAACAGAGCAAAGTAATCAATCATGTGCAGAGGAGGGAGATGCGAGCAATTACAGTGATCTTCTTGTTGAAGTTTCTCTGATGCCGTTTGACACGGTAACGCTCGATCCGCTCTTTCCTTTCCTCGGCGCTGTACCGGCCGACCTTCTGAGAGAACGGCCCGCCTCCCTCTTGGCCGCAGCCGTCGGCCGACGGCACCGGGCGCGGCGGCGACGACCCGTTCATCCCCTGTTCATTGCCAGCACATCAGCAGAGTTTCAGTTTTGTTTTAATTTATATTGCCTTGGATCGGATGCAGCTCTAGATTCTCGGGATGAAGCACGATGGAGGCGGGCAGGCGGCACCTGGAGATCGCCGGTGCTGAAGACGCGGCGGACGGGGCACGACGAGGTGAACTCAAAGAGTTCGCCGGAGGAGGAGGACGGGGAGGACGAGAGTGGCGGCAGCGTCGTCGTCAGCTGGTGCGTGGACGGCGAAGACGGCGAGTAGAATCCGCTGCTGCCGATGCCGACGCCGCTGAGGGACACGTCGGCCAGCTGCAGGTGCATCGGGAGCGAGTGCGAGCTGATGCTCCTCTGGATGCTGTTGTAGTTGTAGTACGACGACGGGAGCGACGAGGAGTAACAGGACGACGGCGGCGACGAGAAGCCGCCAACATTGCCGCCGTCGAGGTACCCGCCGGCCGCGGCGGCGCCGGGGATCTGCGCCGGGACGGTGACGGACAGCGCCGCGGCGGAGGAGAAGCTCGCGGCGTGGTGCTGCATGAGGGCGTCGCTGTAGGAGGAGGAGGAGGACTGGCGGAACATGGCTGGCTTTTGGACGTGGAAAAGCCTCGGGACTTTGCGCGAAGTGTGGTGGTGGTTTGGGGGGAGTTTGAGAGTGAGAGGGAGAGGGGTGCGGATATAAGAAGTGGGGAGGCCAGGGCCAGGCCGACCTCGACCTGCCGTGTATTCTTGTGCAATCTGCTGGTGCTGCGCTAGTGCAGGGCGCTGTGCGCTGAAAGGTGGCGGGGTCACCCCTAAAACCAAAAAAAATCTTATCGCAGCAGTATAATTGTACTGTACTGTACTGCTCATGGGATTGGGATTGGGATTGGGAATGTATCTGTAGTCAGATGCAATAGTTCAACATGTTTGGATTGGGAGTTTTGGGATTGGGAATGTATCTGAATAATACCAAAAAAAAAGTCAGATCATAATTTCAATAGCAAAGTTCAACATTTGTACTACCATTTGAATTTTGACGGTAGGAACTTTGATTGATGGATAGGATAGATACGGTAGGAAATATGGATGTCTCCGGAAATATATGTCTATGTGTGAAGCACTGTCAAGTGATTTGAGCCATCCGATCTCTTAGGCTGTCTCAAGTGAGTTTTATTTGTATTAAATAATTTACCACATGGACTTTTTGTACGATATGACAATGTATGTAAAAAGAGAAAAGAAATAAATATTAGCTAGAATATTACTCCCTCCGTTCCAAATGATAAGTCGCTTTGATTTTTTTGTTCATCCATTTTGCTATGTATCTAGACACATTATTATATCTAGATATATAGCAAAATGAATATACAAAAAAAAAAGTCAAAGTGACTTATAATTTAGAATGGAGGGAGTAACTCGAATCATAAAATTAAATGTCTCCTAAACTATAGAATGAAACATTGCATTGAGAGTGAATGTTTCATTTGAGTTTCATTTTTTTTAACATCATCTCAGTTTTATTTTATTTTAAGACATGAAAGTCTTGAAAAAAAACGATATTAAACTATCTAAAAACTGGCCCTCCACGTACTAACATGAAATGCTATGCGCATAGTAACGCAACCGAAAGAAGCAGGATAGCATTTACCTATCTTGTAGCAAGTGATGTCGAAGATGGAGAGCCGCCCATGCAGAATCCAATGGGTGAGGCAGGCGGTTGGACATGATACCAGAACATTATATTCTTGCTCCAAAAATGTGGCGAGCGAGCAGTTTTACCCTTGGTCAAAAACTCAATTTCCACGCTGGGTTAGTAAAAGTTCACATATCAATTACAAGTAGACAGTTATATAAGATTATATATCTAGACTAGTCTGCATGACCGAAGAGCATCAAACGCACAATTTTACCACTGAATTATGAGGAATAGGGCAATAGTTCCTCGATAGTTCCTCGACAACTTGTTTTGTCCTTTTATATAGGAAATTAAGGCGCTATTGGAAGCCAAGATGCTCTTCCTTCCAAACAAAGGAGACATATTCTAACCCCTTTGATGAAAAAAGGTCATTCTGAAGTTAACAATTAGGAGAATGAAAATTAGGTGTCACAAGCTAGCGAATATGCTCCAACTAAGGCCTAAGTATACGTCGATTAACAAAATCAAGGAGCTTGATGCCAGTGTCCCTTTCTATATAAAATAAAATGGGATCAATGAGGTACTGCGCCTCTGGTTAACTGATCGAAAGATATTTTTGCGTGCGTGAACCGTCTGAAATTAAGTTTGCAGTGTTTTTGTTTCCACTGCAGCTAAAGACAGGATGATCTTTCACTGTCAGATAAGAGAATGCGACCATAACGGGTCAACACCATTTGACAGTCTTTGAGAGCACAGAACTATTAGACATTGACCTGCACAGACAACGCGATGTACTCCTCCCAGTTACTGTAAATACAGGAGCAAAAGCCTGAAATGCAGCTTGAAACTAAAGGTGTAGAATACTTACTGTAGTTAGACAAAGATATGCCTCTTTGGACTACAGCCTTCTGTTGTGATTCGGCTAAGCTTAACTCGGAAGCAGCTTGAGCTTTGGCAAGCAGCCCTTATCTTCATTCGCTACAGTAAGGTCCCAACAGTCCCGCAGAACAAAGGTCCATGTAGCCCCATAAGACGTAGTGCTGGTGTTAGACAAACATGAGGTGCTTTACTGAAATATTCCTAGACAGTTTGATATGAAAGATATGCGTCATTGTCAAAGATCTTGTAGGGCTCAATGCTACACAGTTTGCATTGGACCAGAAAAAAAAAAAAAAAAAAAAAAAGGAGATACCTCACCACTTACCTCTTGAAGCAGAAAAAAACGCAAGCCAATAACAGGAATTGTTTCCACATCAGGCAAAACGTGCATGGAGCAGGGTAGATGGGACTAGAACCCCCCATTTTCACAGTGAGTTCTATGCAATTGATAGCATGGAGTAGTACTCTACTGGTTTAGCTTAACTGCGTTTTTTCCTGTGATAACATTCACAAATTTACTGCTAATTATCTCCCCATAAACATGACCTTTCATTAAAATCATGAAAGGCTTACATGTTCGGATATGACACTGCAAAGCACATTATAGACAAAGATTGGACATTTGAGATGATTTCTCCAACAGCACAACTTACTAGTTGGACAAATTTTATCCTTTTTGGCTAGCATATTCAATTATTAATGCAAATTAAGATGCACAATACACCCTATTTTCTTTTTTTTAGGTGGCGAATCAGTACAATCAATGAATAAACACTTCAAACTTCTGGATCATTTATCTGTGACACATAAGATGGATTGTCTGCATAATTGTTATTCTCGATACACATCAAAATCTGATGACATTTAAGCTTGTATCAAAAGCTTTTCATCAAGTGTATAACAGGTGAACTTACCAAACTCAACTCAACCAGGTTTATATTCCTTAGGATAGCCTCAGAAATCTCTTTCTTCTTTACTTTCTCAATGAAACAGGAAAACCTGCAAAATTTTGTTAAATAAGAAATAAAGTAATAGAAGAAAGACACATGCAGTGCCATTTCGGTTGCAGAAGGAACACGACTTCTTTTACTGATGTCAACGAAAACGGACAATGCACCCAAGCTAAGTTTGGATCAGACATCAACCAAACATGACAAAGCTTTCACACACTTATCCCTAACATTGCTACTTTATTGATGCCCTGCATGCAGAATGACATTGTCACCTGAAAGCAAGATCGATGATCAAATCATGAAGCTTCGCCAAAATCCTGCCTAAAAAGGTCACTGGATAATGATGAATGTCACCATCAGAAACGATAAGAATATGTTAAGCTTCAAACTAGCAGCTCTGAGTGTTGTTTGGAAAAGTAGATTGAAATTTGATTTGACTATATGCATAACCTGTTTCTCATTTACCAACATATATTTTACACCTCACCGTGGTGTGTTATTCATCAATGATAATTAATTACCTAAAAGAACCTGAAAATGGAAAAATGAATCATTGATAGCAACATTTGATTGACAAGCTTGTACAGTGCACTACAAGACCAAACTTTCTCAAAGATGGTCAACTTCAAACAGTTGAGCCACTACTTTTTCTAGTGGGTAGGCAAATAACAAACTGATGTTACGATTTCACAACTCAAGTTTTCAACTGAACACATTACAGCACTATCCCACATAAAGTCACACTAGTGGCATGAATGAGTGTGGTGTTATACATTTGCATGTCAGATTCTTCTAGTATTTTGACAGTAAGGATGTACAGGACTACAGATACATCAATGAACAAGTCAGTGAAAAAATCAAGTTGGTTACATGATCCTTTCCGGTCTAAAACCTACAAAGACTAAACATTCAATCAAAACTAACATATTTAGAGAGAAGATACCACTCATATCGAACAAAAAAAAAAAAACAGCTGACACTCTAACCAGTCTTATCTAGAATGCCCTGGCCTCATGTCAGAAGCTGGCTTTGGCATCGCAGCCATACATGAAAATAATGATGCCTTTTTCGGCTTAGAACCAAATAAGAAAGTTCGTAGAGGTACCCCTGCCTTCACCGATAGAGATCTGAAGCTGTGCTGTGCTCGGTTGCTTCTTCCAATGGATAGTTCAATATTGTCTCTGAGCTTCAAAATAGTCCTCCCAATATCCACTTGGAGGCCCCTTACATGGTCAAGCCCAGCCTGTAACTCTTTGGTGACCTTGTTAGTCTCTTGCTTCATATTACTCACCTCACCTTGGAACTTTGCAGCCTGGAAAGGAGTAAAATGAGCTTCATCAGTTTGATCCACCGTTGTGACCTTAGATATCTCCTCTTGTATGCTGCACAGTAATGAAAATCTACTCTCAAGCTCCCCTTGTAACAGCACATTCTTTTCCAACCACACTTGTAGATCGGTACTCAAGTCACGGAGTTTCTTTTCAAGGGCAGACGACTCTTGTTTTCTAACAGACTGGCCAGCAGAACCAGTGTCTAAGCCCTCCTGAATTTTTGCATCAGTAAGTCTATCCAGTTCAGCTTTCGCTTTATCAAATGCTTTTTGGAATTTCTGAATATAACGATACGATGTACTAAACCTCAACCAGAAGTCCAAGCTTTCCTCTATTACTTTGCTAATTTCATCTCTGAATTTCTCCTCTAACAAAGAAACATGTGGTTCTTCATTTTGGCAATTCTTCATGTATTCTTCTATCTCACCAATATCTTTGTCTTCTAGACAAGGATCGTTATTTGCTTTGGATGATTCTTCAGATTTCTCAACACACTGAATTGGATAGGTGTTGATCTTGGACTGTATAGAGCTCAACATTCGCCTAAGAGAGTGAATCTCGTCATCTTTTGTTACATTGGCACTCTTTAACTCTTTCATTTCTGACATAGCCTCAAGATGATATTCTCGATTTTTCTTCTCCATTTCCGAAAGTTGCTTCTTTGTATCTTTGTAGTTCCGAAGGATGGATGCGTAATCTTTTAGTAAGAGGATTTTATCCTTGCCCTCTAACCTGTTCGAAGCTACTTGCTGCCACCCTAAGGTTCCATCTGCCTCTTCTTCCTGTGCCTCGCTAGAGATATCAAACGAGTCCAATGAGTCTTCATCCATTGATTTACCCACAGTGTCTGAATCGGCTTGAAATGGATCAGAGGGTGTGCCAGGCTTATCTGCATCTTCTTCGGAACCAATTTCTTTAGACCCTTCAGATGAATCTACTGTTACTTCACTCAGAGGAGCATCCAACTTCTCCACAAAATCAGTAAAACTATTGCAAGCTTCAGTTAATTGTCTCTGAATATTTCCATTTTCAATGTGCACAGACTTCTCAGTCCTCTGAATTGCTTGCAGCACCTCTTCAACTTGCCTCAACCTCTCAGACAACTTGCTGAAATCCCCGACTAAACCTGCCTTCTCCTCCTCCAAACTATGCAGGCACTTGTGCAGCTCATCTGCCTCAGCTCTCATTCTATTGATTTGAGCATTCTGAGATGTAGATTTAATTTCTAGTGTGATCACCTTATCCACAAATTCATCAACCATTCCTGCTATATGCACTACAGATGCCTCTGAGCATGACTCAAACTGCAGTTTGATCTTTTGGCATATTTCCTGCAGTTGCATCCTGCGGTCTTGCAGGACAGAGTCATTATTCTCTGTAGATGGATGTGCAGAGCTGGCCACTACATATTGCTGATCACTTAGCTCCTTTTGATTATCAGGGTGCCCACAGTCACTCTTGAAAGCTTTTAGCTTCTTTTTGCCGTCTATGACTCGTTGGAACTCTGTTTTTGCCTCTTGAGATGATCGGTTTTGCTGCTCTTGTAAGTTATTCAGTGTATCCTCACAGGAAATAAGGGCACGTGCAGTCATCAAAGCTCGAGCTTCATTGTCTTCGATAACTGCACTGGTATTAAAAGTCTCTTGCAAGCTCCATACCTCCTCTTGCATCTCTGTTGCCCTTCGTTCAATATCCAAGTACTTATCCAGTGAAGATTCATATGAGCTCTTGAAGAATTCTTTCTCGGTTTGTAACACCAAAATTTCCTTCTGGAGCCTCTCAATCTCTTCTTGTGCCTTTTCTTTGTTCATCTGAGAGGTAATCCTCCTATGCGTCTGTGTCCTCTTTGGAGCTAGGCCAGTTCCTCTGCTGATATTAATCCCTGTGATACCCCTTGGGAATCCGTCATCATCGTCATTTTGCAGTGAGAGTTGTACTTGCTCCGGAAACGCAGTTGCTATGGTGTGATTTGACTTGTGGAGCTCCCCTGATATCCGATCACATCGATCAGCGAGCGCCTGGTAAGATCTATATGTCTCCTCGACGAGGTTTACCAGCTCAGGCCTGTTCTTGATATACAGTTCTGCTTTCTGTGCGAAAGTGTCAGCCTTTATTTCTATGAGTCTGTTCATGGACTTCACCCTTGTTTCCATATCTGCAAAGACAACAAAGGTAAATTTAAAAATTGTGAGAAAATAATGTGCATTTCATATCATGGTATTAGAAATGCTGTTCTGCTTATAAAAAGATAACAGTGAGAAAATTTATAGCACGAGAAAATGAAGCGGTACTGCTAGCGAACAAATACTAGAAGAAACTATGTACCTCAAAGTTAAAAGGTTGTAAGTCACGATTTCTCATATCTTCCTGTTATGTGGGGGATTTATTCTTAAGCATTGTGGCAGGCAAGATACTACTGTACCTTGAAGTTCTTTGTCGAGCCATTTGGACTGCGTGCTGCGGACGTGGCTCGCCCACCACCACGAGTAGGCGCAGCTCGCCGCTCGCCGCAACATCGCGGTCTGATCCCTCCGTCGTCACTTCCTTATCCCGTCCACCACCACCTCCTCCTCCTCCTCCTCCTCCTCGCCCTTCGCCTCAGTTTCTATTCGTCCAAACCTTCCTCTACCATGTCTACAATTGCTACCGCTACTTGCGCTGCACTGGGCACAAGGTTGGGGGTTGGAGCGGGGCCGAGAGGGCCCCGGGGCGAGAAGAGGCGAGGCGGTGGCCATGGAGAAAGGCATGGCGAGATCGGGGGTCACGAGGCAGGTGCGCCGCCGCGGGTGGCTGCCCGCCCGCGCGCGCGGGGTGGGGGGTGTGGGCGTGTGGCTGGGCGGCCTGCCGCAACCGTAAGCCCGCAGCGAAAATAGTAGTGGCCCGTGTGGGGCTGGCTGCTGCCTGCTGGCCTGGCTCCCTGCCTCCCCCGCTATCCGCACCCATCCCGTTGCATGCGAGTGGGAGTGGCATGGTTTGTTTCAGTTTCAGGGCATCCCCAACGACATGCAGGCGCTAGCTTTGGAACCATGCTCAACCATCAAACGGTAAGAGAGAAAAAAAAATTTACTCTCTCTGTCTTCGAATACTGTAACTTCTAGAGTTGTTTTAAGTCAAATTTTTTAAACTTTAACCAAATTTATCATACAACATATTTTTATAAGATACTCATTTTATGTCATAAATATTGATGTTTTTTTCTATAAATTTGACCAAAGTTAAAAAATTTTGACTGTCACGGATTCCAGAAGTTGCAGCTTTAAAGGACGAAAGTAGTACTCACTAGCGCTTCTTCAAAAGACTAGCTCGCATGTTTTCCGAAACTTTCCGAGTCACTGACATAGTTAGTGTTGTGGCATGATATTAAATTCTTTACTTTTAAATTGTTTAACTGTTTCATGTATTCACCATAGCTAGCGATTTTATGCAATTTGTTCGGGATGCCCTTAACGGCAGTGAGGCATCTCCACTCCTTTGAGTAAGCTCAATAAAATACCCCCTTTTCCTTCTCAAATGCAATCATCAACCCTTACTCTTGATTTTTCATGCATCTTGCATGTGTTGGAGATGAAGGTGCTAGCTCACAATCAGTCCCAGGTGTAACCTACACTCCTCTTTTCACCTATTCATCTCATGGGTTTCTCAAATTGCTCTCAAAAATCTTGATTCTACCCAAATCCCATCTACCTCGCTTGGAAGCAAGAAAGAGCAAGGCACAAGCTTGGGCTTGGTGATCCAAGGGCCACCAGATCCACCAAAGTTCAATTTCATGAATTTTTTTTATCTTTATTCAACTACTGTTCAAATTTCATTCACTACTTTCACCATCTACGTACATGGTCAAACCATAGGCTACACGGCCCCGCACCTTATCCAAACACTCCTAGATGAAAAATCAACACACTTATAGGAGACATCACTCACAAATCCTAGACCAAACCCTAAGAACACAAAGAACAAATAACTTGCAGATATTTTGTTACCTGAATGTTCGCAGGATCACTCGGAGTCAACACAACCTTAAGTGCACACATATGGATAGTTCAGGATCCTGAGTCAACACAACCTTAAGTGCACGACATCCTACAATAACAGACATCCTCACATAAAACAAATCTAAATTTATGGCTTTCAAAGTACTCCCTCCGTTTCAAATTATAGCCACTTTGACTTTTTTTAATAAATCCATTTTGCTATGTATCTAGGCACTTGTTTGGATTGCATCAAATTCCAAGTTTTTTCAATCTCTCTTCATCACATCAATTTTAACCACATGTATGGAGCATTAAATGTAAGTAAAAAATAACTAATTGCACAGTTTAGTTATAAATCACGCGATGAATCTTTTGAGCCTAGTTAGTCTACGATTGGACAATATTTACCAAATACAAATGAAATGCTACAGTACTAATTTTTTTAATCTTTTGAATCTGAATAAGGGTTAGATATAATAATATGTCTAAATATATAGTAAAATGGATGAACCAAAAAATCAAAATAACTTATAATTTGGAATGGAAGGAGTATTATTTACTCCATAGAATGTCCTAGCAAGTAAAGTAAGGTTTTAAAATATAAAAGCATTCAAACCAAGTTCATATTTTTCATGTATGCTGAAGATAATGAACATGCATGCTGCGTGACATGTTTAGAATTTTTTTAGGCTCATGGCTAAATTGACGGAAAATACCTAGTAAAGCTCATATGTTTCAATTTGCAGTTGTGAGAAAATTTGTATAATAAGAGCATTTGCAGCCAAAAAATTTGTATAAAAAACATTTACAGGCATTTGCGCTCAAATCAATACCCCTGCAGAGATGCACATGGCAAATGATCTCGCCAAAATCACCATACCAATCTTCGTATCATCCCGCTCACATTTGTCGAAACATTCAATTTGGGCGCCCAATACCCGAAAAGCCCAGCCCCACGCCAGGCACGTCAGCGATCCGCGCCTTGCACCACGTCAGCGATCCGCGGCATCTATCCAACTCTCGTTCCCACCCGTCCATCTCGTGCCCATCGAACGGCGCAGATTGCCTCCGCACCCCACCACACGCCTTTTAAATAACCCCCTTCCCCTTCCTCCGAAAGCACCCATCTGTCGTCTCTTCCAAATCCCACCACAAAATCCCCAATCCCCAACCTCCCCCACCGAGTTCGAGCGACCATGTCGGGGCGCGGCAAGGGCGGCAAGGGGCTGGGCAAGGGCGGCGCGAAGCGTCACCGCAAGGTCCTCCGCGACAACATCCAGGGCATCACGAAGCCGGCGATCCGGAGGCTGGCGAGGAGGGGCGGCGTGAAGCGCATCTCGGGGCTCATCTACGAGGAGACCCGCGGCGTGCTCAAGATCTTCCTCGAGAACGTCATCCGCGACGCCGTCACCTACACGGAGCACGCCCGCCGCAAGACCGTCACCGCCATGGACGTCGTCTACGCGCTCAAGCGCCAGGGCCGCACCCTCTATGGGTTCGGCGGCTGAGGTGTGTGCCCCCGCCGCTGGTGGCCGTGGCAAAAGTCTTGGGTCGCGGTCAAGAAATCGAGGGAGGCAAGAGTACTCTGGTCCATGTGCTTAGTTTCGTAGTCGTTGTCAGTAGTCCTTATTGTTAGTACCAGTTGTTGGGTTCGATCGCTCTGGAGACATGGTCAAGTAGTAGAATATGAGTTGTACTGCATTTCCTTGTTCTGAACCTCTAATATATATGAAATGTGGATTCACTTGATATCTCATTGATAACTTGTTGATTCTCTTTAAATTTTGTACTGGCTTTCTGGATTTTGGCATTGTTGATCTGTGGCCAACTCCTTGGCTGTTTCCAGTACTGCATGAAGACTCCAAGTTCAGAAATGTTCCTTCTATTCGAGTTACAATGATAGTACTGGCAGCAATGAGTTTGTTCCAAGTCTCCATGGCCACCTCCAGCTTGTTGCAAACTCTTATGATGTTTGCTGAAATGATGGAGTTCCTCAAAATACTGTATTGGGTTCTATGGTGTGATGTGTTTCCAGTGGCAGACTTTTGTGCTTAGGTGATGTGTTTTCCCTCCTCAGACATGATCTTCTGAAATTGTCAGCTCAGCTCACATTTGTTCTATTCAAGGCATTGTCTCAGCATACTGTACTCTTTAGCCCCCATCCTACATATCGGAAAACATGCTTTGTTTGTTGCTGATGGCATGGCATAATGGAAACTCAATTGACTGACAGCCATTAGATGAGAGCCAACATGCATTTTGCCTTAATGAAATTGTGGGGACTTTTGAGTACTACCATGTGATGCGTGTGAAGGATTCTTTATCTCCATTTCTGTCCAATGGACCTTGTAAAAGGCATTGTCTAGTTTATGCAAGTCTGTTCTGTTCCAGTTAAGGGCTCTTATCTACTGTATATTCAAGTACCAGCATTGACATTGTGCTATTTCAGTTATTCTGAAAACGAGCTAGCTCGGAAGCAACATGAGAGGTTCTCTCTTTTCCAAGAATGTGGGAAGCAACATGAGAAATATCATCTCCAAATTTCTGAATGTCTCAATGTCATCATAAGAGAGATTTCACACTGTCATGCAACTATGTTCATATTGGATTACAGAAGCATGCTTTGTGGACACCACATTCAAACATATTAAGTGTGATACTAGTACGTGTTATCCACTTATATGGTGAACTGTCATCTGCTAGTATGATAATGTGGCTCTCAAGTTAAGAGGAAGTTACTGCTTGATGAAAAGTTGTTTGTCACACTTTCACAGACCACAGGAACCTCAGTATCGATATCTACTCACAATGACTGCCATTTTGTCTAATGTATATTGCTCAGGATAAGCTGCTTGGTACTTCTTTGTTTGGTCTTGAGGAGATGCCTTCCATTTCTGCTGGGCTCACAACTGAAATATTAGCTTGGAAAAATGTAGAACCTATATGGTGATGCTTTCACTGAATAGATCTAATGTCTAAGAGGAATGTGCAGAGGACATGATCTTCAGAAAGTGCTCGTTCATTTTCTTTGGGATTCCAGTGGTTCCAAACTTTTCCATCAGTTTGGGGGCAAGCTGAAGCTTAAGTGGCGAATGGTAGGATATACTGCCTTGGGATCAATAGGCCGACCGCCGATTAGCATGTGCTTTCACAGTTAAGGCCCAAGCACGCATAAATTGCAGCAGTAGCAGTTCAGAGGGATAAGAATATTTGAGAACAGAACAACTTCCTTCTTCATACGTCTCTCTCTAGTCAGGCTTCCTCTTCTGCACTTCTGGAATCTCGCTTCTTCTTCTATACTTCTGGAATCTTCCAGAGTCTTCCTGGTGTTCTCCTTCAGATCCCCCACCCCCAATTGCTTGCTGAACTACAGACCTCCCTCTCTCCTCCTTCGATTTTGTATCTGAATCAAGTTGTCTTGTGAACCAATCGGTGCTGCTTTGGTTGAGTCTCGTTTCCATCAATACGAATGTGGCATCTTGGTGAACAAAACGCTTTCAATTTGTGAAACAATTCCTTTTTGATCAGGGCATTTGAGTTTTGCTATATAGAAGTACACTCCCTAGAATTATACTTCTTTTTCTGAACGGAGAGAGTATTTATACTAGAAAAAAAAAATAACGGAGGCGCAAAATACACAGGTCAAAGTTGGGCTGCCTTCCAGTCAGTAAGGAGCTAGGCCCATACGTAGACTACTCCACCTCCCTCCTCCACCTTCGCAAGCCCATTGCATAAACAGAGCCGGTCTTCTTCCTGACTTCCTCCCAGGCTCCCTTCTCCCTTCCCCCAACAAAAATACGCAACCCGGCCCTCGCTACTGCATCCCGCCGCCTCCCCTTTTGGCAACCGCTGTGCTCTGTGTGCTGTGCCTTTCCGGCGGGCGCCCCCGTCTGATCTCCCTCGATCGATCGTATTTTCGCCGAGAGCCTCTTCTCTCTTCACAAAGAGATTTGCTACGGTTCCAGCTCAACCTCTGGAGCTCCAGGACCAGGACGGCGATACAGGGCGGATCCGACGCCGAACCGGCCGAGGTGTGCTTCCGCTGCCCCTGACTGAGCTACAGCAATTTGGGCATTCAGTGCTGATTTGGTCGATTGTTGTGCTCCGCTTGCTGAATTTGTTTGTCATGATGATGCTTTCTGCGCTGGTCTGGTACTTTGGTTCGCGTTTCAAATGCAATGGTCATGGGTTCAGTTGATTGCTGCACTTGCTTGCCTGCTCGTTCGGATGGCTGCAGAACCCTAGAGAAGGTTTCGCTGATCTTCGTCGGGAAACGGGAAATCGGCAACTGGTGGCCCATTGTCAAGTCTCAGCCCAATAGGCGAGCCCATGCCCAAGCGTTGTTGTTGACAGAATCATCACAGGTTGCGCCGTCGCGGCAGGCAGCAAACCCGAACGCGTACGCGAGCCGCGGCCGTCTCCGTTCCTCCGTCAGTTCTGTTCGCCTCCCTTTCACCCTTTGCGTCTCTAAACCTAATCTCCCGCCGCCGAGCCGCCTCCCGCCAGATGCTCCCGCCAAATCCCTGCTAGCCACTTCCAGTCAAACATCTATACTAGGCCGTGGCGCTTCAGCGACGCATAGGAGTACTTGGCTACAGCTTGTTGCTAGATGTATGACATTATCTTCTTCACTCTCCGTTTTTTACAGTTTTCTAAAAATGATTCGCTCTTATATAAGAAAAGCAGGGTTCTGGAGCATATGGCTAAACAAGGGGCTGTAGAATTGCCTGTAGAATTACTGATGCTTGAATAACTCCCTCCGTCCCTTTTTATTATAACAAATCAATTTTAATAAATAATAAAAATCAATTACTATCATAATGCGGAAAGCTTTGGATTTTTTTAACAAAATTATTTAGATATATAAAATGATATTCTTTATAAATTTTTGTCCTTCATTTATTAACTCAAATCTTGCTTAATGCAGCATTTATCTATCTCGAATGATGTTTTTGTCCTTCTATTTCACTTCTACTCCATCCGCTATCAGTTGTTGTAGTTTTGTTGTAAATCAAACTTGTCTAACTTTGCAAAAATTCATAAAAAAATTGTTAACATCTACAGTATCAAATAAATGCACTAATAAAATATATTTCATGGTGTATCTAATGAATCTAGTTTGATGTTGTTGATGTTTATGCATTTTTCTATAAACTTGGTTAAAGTTATAGATGTTTAACTTAGGAGGCAGCTAAAATGGCTTACAATTTGGAATGGAGGGAGTATTTTAGTAGTTATGTACTTTGACTATAGTATAGTTTAACTGCAATCACTATTCTGTCACCTAACAACGGGCATTGCAAGCGAGTTGATTCTACCATGACTTACATGTGTTTACCATTAGATATACAATAATGATAGCAGTGGAAGAATTTCACTGGCTGTATTTATAAAAAAACAATCCTCTATTCTTCGCGCATGCGGAAACCATAAGTCAGGGTCAGCCAGTATCATATCCTGTCAGTAGTAAATTAGTTAGCTCTGTTACAATTTATTTAGGGTTGATCACATTTTATAATAGCAAGGAATTAATTCCTCGTTGCTGCATATAAATCTTTGTTGGTAGTTGCTTCCTGTTCCTTGTCTTTGAAGCTGGCCATATTGATTGATTTAGTATTACTTATCCTAGCCTTATGGTCCAGTAGTAAGCAAGCAGTGCCTTTGCGGTGGCTTCCATGCTCCCACCATGAACCCGGGTTTCAAATTTTCTTTCCATAGTCGTTTTGTTCTGCCAGATATGCTCTTTTGTATTGATGTTGATCTGACCACGATTTTTCTGGTTGTTTTTCCCAATTAACAGAGCAGGAGCTTGGAGCAAACTATTCATCTCCGTACCCATCTTTATCTCCTGGCCATCATTTTTGACTTTTCTTTGGCTGGGATTTTCTTGTACTATTTGATGGATAGTATAAATCAAAATTCAGTTTACTATGATCCTCAGAGGGATGTATCAGTTTCAGGAGCTACTCAAAGTGTGACAAATAGTGAATCTCATGTGGTTCAGTCAGGTAACTCCTATGTGCCTTATCTGACATCGGTTCAACAGGACTTCAATGCTGTACAGCATCCGAACCATTACTATAACTATCCACAAGCGACAAATGATTCTTCTGTTCCACGAGGAGTTGATCAAGGTCCAGGTGCTGGTTACCAGCCTCTTACTTTGTTTCCGAATTCAGGATCTTATGTTAGTCCCACAAGTAACACATATTATACTGCTGGTGCTCATCAGACCGTGCCAGGATATGCAACTAGCAACTACTATTATCATCAAAACAATGCCTGGGGTAATGGAAGTTCTGTAAATAACCATGCCCAATCGTATCAGAGTTGCATCCCAGATAGTAATGTAGCCCAAAGTTCTAGTTCACTACCCACAAGCTCTGTCCACTACGAACAGCAGTACAGCAAATGGGCTTATTATTATAATCAGTCTGCACAGACTTCAGGTGGCCTTGCAGTTACTGGTAGTGGTAGCCCTGCTCCTGATACAAAAGCTGTCACCATTGGTTCCAATTATGCACACACCAGTAACCAGCCACCTCCACCAGGCACTACATCATGGAAGAGTGATGCTGGTAACACCACTGCACCTCCCTCACAGGTAAATTTGTTAGTGTCCTGCTTCCTTTCCTTTCCTTTTAATATTTAGTGCAATGAACAAGTGGTCAGTTGTCCTTTTAGACAGCTGTCACCTTGATTTTATGCAACCCTTGAGTTTCTTGTTCTGTTGCATATACCTTGTTAGGCCTGTCTGGGACACTGTAATGTAACCAGATTCATGCTGGAATTGAACTATACCTGTGAAACCCTTGTGTTCCAGACAGCCCCTCGGTTGATCTTCTTCAATGGACTTTTGCATCGGGGAATATATGTCCTACAAATATTTCAGTCATGTTCTGTGCTAGTTTCTATTTGTCAAACGATTATAGAGTCAAGAATAGTTTGCTTGTTGCCTTTTGCATGCAAAGGTTCCTGAACCTCCATGCAGCTTGTCCTTGGGGGATTCTTCTGTATGCTTTGCTTTGATTGACTGCATATGCTGCAACCTCACTAACTTGGATTTTGCCACACCAAGGCAAACATCTATGGCATTCTATTTGCAGCGTATATATTGTCTCTGCCTCAAATCAGTTTTTTTTTCCTCTTCTGGTCTTTTAAATTTTGTTGGTTGGTTGCCCTTTTCTTCAAGCTGCATATATCTTCTTTTGCCTTGCATTTCTAGCATGCATCTAGCTTCTAGAAGTTGTAGTTCTGCAAAGCAAACTTAGAAGTTCTGCTTCGATGGTTCTTCTGATTCATCATGTGTTCTTGGCCTATGGACAGTGTGTTGCTAAATGCTAAAAACAGTCTGTTTATCCATTATTCGGGCTAAGTGTCCATTTAAGCAGGATAAAGGCCCATTGGAAATAGAACAAAAAAGGCTTATGAGTATGATAATCACTTCTTTTTTTTTTTTTGGGTGGGTGGGCATATTTGTGTTTGTTATTTATATGCTGTACCATGTTTTTCTAGGTTGTAGTATGGTTTTGCGAAATTCTTACTGTCCATTTCACCAGGAACAAGGCATTCAAGGATATCAAAACCAGTATGCCCCCCAGGCTCCAGTTGCTCCAATGTTTCACACCCATTATGTTAACAATGCATCAGGTATCCCAACATTTCAAAACCAGTGTGTCAGCTCAGCATACCAGCATAGTTCTGCAAATCATAATCAGCTACCGCTAAGTAACCAAGTTGATCATCAAAAGGTTTTGCCTTTACATGGTTCAAGCTCAAATGTTTCTTCAGTCAACCATATTTCTAAAAACCCTGAGACACCTTGGCAAGATTCTCTGTCATCGAATGTCCACATGTTAAACAAAATACACATCTCAACAAATCCTCGAATAGCCCCAGATTTTCCAGTAGGAACACCTCAAGTGGATAAGTCAAAGTTGGAAGCTGATTCATCACTGAAACCTGCTTATGTTTGTGTTTCCATGCCCAAGAATGATGTGATAGTCTCACAAAATGGTTCTGAAGCAGTAATGCAGGTGACGGTAGGTTCCTTTTATTTCATTCTGTTTTGCAGATACAACCGTACAGCTAAGGTTTATGGTAAGCTCTGCTTCATTCTTTGTGTTGATCATGGATGATGCATTGATGCTACATGATCATGCATCCAAGGTGAATCCTCACTTGTTAAGCTCAGGGAAACACTATAAAAGTTATATGCACTACGAAACCGAAATACTAGCAGCAGTCTCTTGTTCTTATATTAGAATATCATACAATCCTGGCTGCCATGGAATTTTTCAGACTGAAACTTCTGAAAGTTTTTTTAGGAGGAAAACCCTGCTTTTATAAAATCCCATTGTGTTGATACAGAATGTAAAGAAAAGCTAGGGTTACCAGCAACCGAACACATCCAGACTTTGCAAAAGGCACCACGTGCCAGAACTACAGACTCCCAGAAAAAAGATATCAAACTAAACAAATGACCTAACAAACTTTTAGATCGCTAGTAGACCACCAGAATCTTTCAACCGAATAAGCCTTCCACTTCCAAATTCTCTGTTCTTCTCCAGAAGTCCATCAGCCAAATCATCATCAACTGGATCTTGCCATCCAAGAACTTGGCATCCCCCACCTTCAACTAAATACATGACTTCTGTAGGTAAGAATTTTTTTACAGAAGACTTCTTTAGAGGTTTGACAAAATTTCTTATGAATACGCACTTTTATTTCTCACATTCCACTAGCCCCACAACACAATAGAGAAAATAAACAGTTTGATATGATAATCCCTTCCCTATCCAGTGATAAAAAAACATCCTGCATACTGGTAGGGATCCTCTCCCAGCCCAAAGCTTCCTTTAAGGAGAACCACACTATTTTTGTTAGCCCTGGATCGCCTCGTACAGGTGAGCAGAAAGCTCACCAATACCCTCACACAAACTCACACGGTGAATTGGATATCACGGAACTTTATTCTCTCTTCTCTCAAATACAAATACAGCTCAAGGCTAATCTGAAGTTAGCACTACACCCTTTTAGTTTTCTAACTAGCTTCAATACACATACAGCTCAAGGCTATCTGAAGCTAGCAGCTCTTTCAATCTAATTTACTAACTTGCTGACTTACCTTACAAAGGAACTCAGCATGTCCTTATATAGGTTGTTGGGTCGGTTTGCTACAGTAGTGCTACAGGAACCGACCTTAACTACAGCTCACATTACCCTGCTTGCTAGCTAAGCAACCAGCTGTTACAGCTAGAAAGAAAAGACCAATTTTGCTCCATTTTACCCCAGCAGCTTGCTTGCTGTTTTCCAGCAGTGGTAGCCTTCAAATTGCATACTTCAACTAGCAACTAGCTAGTACTAGAAACTTCATGGATAAACTAGTATTTAGCATCCATTAAACAATTTTGATTTCTTTCATCTCAAGAAAATAAATTAACTCCAACAATTTTGTCAATATTACACTGAAAGAAAATATGTTCACACGTTTCACTGCACCCATATGGGCAGCAATTTTTTACTTCCTTTCCAATTCCTCTTCTTCAAATTAACCCCAGAATGTAGCCTGTTCTGCAAATTTAGCCACATGAAAACTTTCAGCTTGTTTGGTAATCTACTTTTCCAAAGCTTCTGCATTTGAAAGTTAAGAGTTAAGACCTTCAATCAATAATTTCTGTGGGACATGCACAACAGTTTAGGCACATTCATATTCATTAACCTTGACATATTTCATGCTATTCAGGGATCTTTCCCTGTTTCACTTCGTACTTATGTTGAGCGGAATCTTGCCCGTTGCAAGGATGATGCCCAGAGAACTGCCAGCCGAAGTATCTTGAAGGAGGTTAAGTAATTTCATTTCATTCGCTATAGTTTGCTTGCCATATAGGTTCATATATTGTTACTTCCTTTGATCCATTTTGCTTGCATTAACTATTTGTATAAGAAATATCGGGTCTCTAAAGCACCCCTGACAGCAACTTCTAGGAAATTTTCCTTTGAGAAACAAAAACAGAAATATTTAACTCTAAAATAAACTTGCCAAAGAATATCAAGTTGAACTGGATATGCCAATTTATTATTAGTGTTCCACCAGTTCTATGAGAAAAACAAGATCATTTTTTTTTTTTTTTTTTTTTCGAAAAAGGAAGTTTATTCTGGTCTCTGCAAGATCATTTTTTTGATTTGCTATTAGCTATGAGCATGTGATTAACAATGTTAAACAACTTGTCTGTGCAACTATGGAATTTATCACATGAGGGGAAGGAAAACAAGTGTCTTCACATTTCAACTCTGAAGTTAGTTTAAATTATTGATCCACTAGGTTGTCTTGTTTATATCATTTCTTCCATCCTTAAATCTTTCTACTTTTATTTGGTTCTGTTAACTTGTTTTTTTTTTTTTTTTTTGCATCTGATAACTTCAGATAATTACAAAGGCAACTGCTGATGGGACCCTTCATACGAAGAACTGGGACACTGAACCACTATTTACTTTGCCAGAAAATGCTACAAGCACAAATATGACTAGGTGTGCTGGTCTTAGCTCCATATTTTCTATTATCTGTGATTAACTTTTGATGGATGTACAGGACACTGCAGTAAGCCATATGATTGTGTTGTGCCTTCGACTAGTAATATTCTTTGGGAATGTTTAATGCAGTTTATAATATATAATCTCTGTACGTTGAATCTCTCAAAAATGCTTCTGCTTAAGCAATCTCATTGATATTTTTTTGTATTTACGTAAAGGCTAAGAGCCTTTGCTTTTTTCAGTACACATGGCATTAGGCTGAACTCAAACTCTCTGAAGCTGAGCCTATTTCAATTAGCTAATATACTCCCTCTAATTCCAAATACAAGTTGTTTTGGACATTGGCATGGTCTACGAGGCTAAACTTTGCTGGCAATTTCTGTAGGATGTATTTCAATTGCAATAATTATATATTATGAAATTACTTTTCATATGAATTTAGCAGCATCAACCTTGTGTTGTAAGTCTATATGTTTAGCTATTGGTGGCCAAAGCTAAAGATGTTTGACTTAGGTCAAATCTAAAACAAACCTACATTTGAAATCAGAGGAATATTTATTTTCTTTTTGGTTCTTTGGCAGCAATGGGAAAGATGCAAGTCCCTTCTCCTTCTCACCATCGAGGAATCCTGGTAGACGAACAAAAAGTAGGTGGGAGCCTGTCGCAAAAAGTAGGTGGGAGCCTGTTGCAGAAGAAAACGTTGCTAGCAATGTGGAAGTTCTTAATGAGCTGGCAAAATTTAATATCTGCAGTAGTTTGGAACCCACTAAAAGAATGGTAAACATTTGGGCCGGCTTCACATTACTTTCATGCCTTCCATTTTGGAAACTGCAACTTTGAATATAGCCATCATCCTAAGCTTGTTTTTATGCCTGAATTTATTTCTGGGGAATAAATTGCAGAGTAACAGTTGGGATCTGCGGAAGCATGTCCAATCCCTCCAAGCTCCTTTAAGCCAATACAGTCATAGGCCTACTAAAATGCAGCGAACCGGTGGTGATGCAAGTCTAACTGAAAATGGAAATGCCTCAAGTGACAGTGGCAAGGAGCAGGATCTAATGAAATATTACACTAGTTCAATTGCACTAGCAAATTCACCTGAAGAAAAGAAACGGCGGGAGCACAGATCTAAGCGATTTGAACGGAGTCAAGGTGCACCATTAGAATCTATATCTTCTGTACCAGATAAGGATGCCACAGACAACATATATACAAGGAGAGCTATGTCACTGCTTCGCAATAGAAGTAATGGGGGCAGTGTTGGTTTGGCAGTGGAGGATTTTGATTGGGATGCACTGACAATCAAGGGAACATGCCAGAAAATTGAGAAACATTACCTACGCCTTACATGTGCTCCCGACCCTGCCTTAGTGAGGATTCCTTGTTAATTGTCATGTAAATTGTAGGCAGGAAAACATGTTATCATAAATAACTGTTTTTTTTCTGTTTCTTAGATTATTTTTTACTCGTTGATTTCATGTGCAGGTACGACCAGAAGATGTCCTAGAGAAGGCTCTTTGTATGGTTGAAACATCAGAAAAGAATTATCTTTACAAATGTGATCAACTGAAGTCTATTCGGCAAGACCTTACTGTTCAGAGGATTCAGAACGAGCTGACTGTCAAGGTAGTCTCCATAGCCCCTTGTTGTATTATCCTGCATTGTGGTGTTAAATAATTATATAAATATTATATAAACTATGAGGCTTGCTTACTATTTTCCTTGAGAAAGAGATTCATCACATGGTTTATTTATCTATTGCTTTTTTAATATTTAATCCACCAGAAAATTATTAAGTTAATGTTGAATCATGTGCTCTGTTTCTTATTTTTTGATGGCACTATTTCCACACATGATTGTTTCCCTTGTAACATTTTGACCTCTGGTTTCAGGTTTATGAAACCCATGCACGTTTAGCTATTCAATCTGGAGATTTAGCTGAATATAATCAGGTTTGCCTGTCTAGTTCTGATTTATTTTATTGCGTAAATAAGTAAAATATATTCATGTTCCAAATGCTATTTTGCTATCCTAGTTGCATTGTGCCAAGGGAAAAGATTCTACTTATAAATGCTAGAGTGGTAATATGCAATAAGGACAAACAGGGTAGACGTCAATATTCACATGCAAACCTTATATTTTGCAATAAATGGTGAAATCACATGCCTTATAGAAAGAAACAGATGGAGTACCTGCTACTACAAGCAATTGTACAGTGATATACGTGATTAGTGTTGGTTTTGAATTCAGGGGCAACTGGATCCAGTCTTTTCACAAACACCATGTAGTTGCATTTAGCATTAGCTTATCCATCTTATCTTAAATAACAAAAACCTACAAAAAGTTACCACTATTCATGTTTGACTCGTGTGAAATATAAATATGTTAGGTGAAAAGAATGCATGAGGTCTTGCTAGTCAGGTGGTGTAAAGTGCAATTTACTCGCAATTTTTGCATTCAAATTAATGAGCAGTGATTTTGGGTGGCAACAGGCCATGTAAAGCTATCCCAATCAAGCTCCGGCAAATTCAAAGCCTCTATTTAAATTGTAATCGAATTTGTGGTTGTTTGTAGTTGTGTGTTGGTTTCTTTTGACAGTGACTATAGGAAGAATATAACAGCCAAGTTTTTAATTGTTTTCTTTGTAACTTTGCAGTGCCAATCTCAGTTGAGGAGGTTATATGGAGAAGGAGTCAAAGGGTTGCAATCTCGAATTCGCTGCTTACCACTTGCTATGCATCATGCTGCACCCTAATAACAAAAGGGAATATGCTTTCATCTATGGCAAGGTATATCTGGTGCATAGTAAAATCACGAAGGTCACAATAGCAGTGGCAGAGCCTTGCAGCTCTTTCCAGAAATCCTGGCTCCACCACCACATAACAGGAGGATATTTTGATTCTTTTAATCTTATTGTTACCTGAGCCCTTGATGCATGTATTTGTTTCAGATTGCCAAAGGAAGCCAAGAAAGACACAGCTGTGAAGCATGCCCTTGAAGTTCGTTATGCCTTTTCATCTGGCAACTATGTCCTGTTTTTCAAATTGTACAAGATGGCACCCAACTTGAACTCATGTCTTATGGGTAAAGATGATCTTTCTCTCAGTCCTATAGCTAAATACATACATATCTTTTGACTGTTTCAGTAGCGCTTACATTAAGATGTCTTCTGTTGTGCTGCTGGACTTGGATTACAGACCTCTATGTGGAGCGAATGCGCTTTGTGGCTATAAAATGCATGTCCAAGTCATACCGCCCAACTATACCAGTTAGATACGCTGCACGTGTTTTGGGATTTGTTGGAATTGATGAAGTTTGTGAGGCTAATGGAGCTGATGGACTGGAAGAATGCGAGGAATGGTTAAAAGCACATGGTGCTATTCTTTCAGTAGATAAT
This sequence comes from Chrysopogon serrulatus, assembly GCA_015844335.1. Lineage (NCBI taxonomy): Eukaryota > Viridiplantae > Streptophyta > Magnoliopsida > Poales > Poaceae > Chrysopogon > Chrysopogon serrulatus. The sequence continues at coordinate 202,406 of JADLZL010001847.1, forward strand.
AATGGAGAATTACAGATAGACACAAAGGTAAACCTTGAACCAGGCTCATGTATTGCAGCACTGTGTTTTGTTACTTATGTCCTGGTATATTGTGATTCTTTTGAGCAGCACACTGTTTTTTGTACTTCTTTTGACAGGTTTCTTCCACTTCTTTGTACTCGCCGGAACCTGAGAATGCTGTTTCTCATGGAGATGCATCTCTGGCTGTGGATAACTTTTTGACACGAGCATCATAAAATATGTTCTGGTGCGTGTCCTCCCTCTTTTTGCACTGGTCTTTGGAGGTGCTGCACTACTGCATGTTTGACAATACCAGTAGAGGTAAATTCTCTTAATGCAAAGTAGAAACTCGAAAGATAGATAAAAGAAATCCACTGTTACGCGAAACAATTAGGCATCCAGGACAGAATACATGCAAGTAGGAGTGACTTTCTGTAGTCGCACATTGTGCTCTGATACTGCTGTATCGCTGGCTGTTCGTGTTGGTCTCCATCCATTTGTATTCTAGTATCTGATCTGATAAGGTAAATCCTGAGGGATGCGTTAAACTGGTGTGAATGAGCTGCTCAGAGTTATGTTGGGTGGAATTGTGTCAGTCTGTCGGATACTTTGCCATCCAGATCTTAAATTTACTCCCTCTGTCTCTAAAATCTAAATATCTGTAGATATTGATTTGCATGCTTATGTTTAACTAGATTTATAGAAAATATTAATAATATTTGTATCGTCAAATAAATTTACTACGAAAATAGATTGAACGAGAAATACTTCATTTGTTCCAAATTATGAGTTAATCCAACTTTTCTGGAGAATCAAAAAAAATCTCAAAGTCTGATTAAAATTATAGAGATAATTAAAGATTTATGACAATAAATAGGTATATACTATGAAAATATAATTAATGAAAATCTAATGATACCTATTTGATATCATAAATGTTATTATTTTATTATATTAATTTGATTAAACTTGAGATATTTGAACTCTCGGTAATATTAGAATGACTTGGGACCGGAGGGGAGTACACCTAAGAGCCCCGTTCCCTTTTTTCTTGGGCCAACTTCGTCCGCAGCGGTGTGCTACCGCGGCAATCTCTCTTGTACCTTCGCACTCAAACGCAGCTGTGTGCTACCGCGGCAAATCCGGATGGTATGGGTAGCAGACTAGCAGGTACCCCGTATCCAAACCAAGTGCAGCGACGACGCCGCGAACGCTGGCGGGCTCGTGCGTACGGTTATGCACGGTTATGCACTGGGCACCTGCAATGATGTGCTAAGGTGGGCGACGGATCAGTTTGGCCTATGACCCGAGCTAAGGTATAGGTGTTGGCAGCTAGATTGGGCGAAGTTTGGTGAAACCCGGCACAGTTTTCATTGTTGTTGCTGCACTGACTGACATCTTAGCCAGTTTGCTAAGTCGCTAAACCAGTTTTGGTAGAATCTAAGCGAAAGCTAAGATTTGTAGGAATGTTGTACATGCATTTCCTAACAGGATTTTGTTGAACGTAGAACACCTTTGGTTGTGTTGTGTCTTTCCAACGGATCTTTTTCGAGAGGCATTCGTAGATTTTTAGGCCAACCTGCTCAGAAACAGCTAGACCGACCCTAGAAAGCGGGTTGGCCACGATTTGATTTCTTTTGCCACCCGACCGCTCGAGCTCTTTCGATGTGATACCTTAGGGCATTGATCAATGGAGGCTTATAGTAATGGTTTCATCTAAAATTAGTATGTCTAAATAGGAATGGAAAAGTTTAAGCTACTATTCATTCAACACACAAGTACGTAGTATATTTTAGTTGTCCTCTGCTACTCTCTCTGCTCTTCATCATTTTCCTCACAATTTCTGTGGTCCATGTCTTCTCTCTCTTGAGGGTTCAGTCCACCTGCAGGGCAGGGTTAGGCAAGCTGCACCGCACCCGCGCGGCCTATCCACCGCCCCTCACGCTCACGCGCCATGCCATGCCACAGCCCGATGGCCACGCGCGGCGTATCGTATCCACATCCACCCATGCACGGCCAGAGCGATGGGCGCCGCGGGGCCGTCCTGCTCGCGGTCAGGTCAGGCCGCCTGATTGGCCCGCGGTGTGCTGTCGGTAGTTAACTTCAGTCCACCCTGCCATTACAAGCTCAGGGAAGCAGTGCCCTGCGGGCGGCTGCGGGCTGCAACGACGCCGCTGCCAAGACGAGACGGACGGCAATGTTGGCGCGGGGTCCTTGGCATTGGCCTTTGGTTCCGTGCCGCGCGTGGCACAGTGATGGCGTCGCGTGATGCCAGGTTCGTTCCAGCGGCTGCGGCGGCGGCGCGGCAGATGCGCGCGCGGTGCGAAAAGGCACCGCCACCCTGCGCCCGAGGCAACCCAGCGGAGGAATGGGGCCAACGGGGGGTAGTGAGGGTTATGCATGCGTGCAAGCGCATGCGATCGCCGTTGCGAGCCGATCGAAGTCGGCCGGCGTCGTGTGGGAATTTATGGACGTCTGGGGTTCCGGCGTCCCATTCGTTACGCTTGCTGCGCCAGGTGATGCGAGCATGCGACTACGCGGGAGGCTTGCATTGTACCGCGGTTATCCGTTGCTTTCGGGTTTCTTATCCGGAAAAAAAGGATGCGCTTTTATAGGCGGGCATTTTATTACCGCGTCGTAGCCGATGACTACCTGCATAGTACTACTGTATAAGCTTGCTGCGCGTATCCATGTGGCCTCTGGGGGTTGTTGCGACTTGTGAGGAATAGTACTATGTACTGTACATACCAACCCTGGAAAGTTTCATTATGTGCGCGGTGCAGTAGAGAGCAGCCGTTTTACTCCTACCTTTTAGGAGTAATAAAAATAAATTATCAATGGCAGTCTAGCACCCTCTTCCGGTTATTTGCTTACCAACCCGTACCGTACCTGTGACATTCAAACAGTGAAATGCGGTCAACAGATGTCGAACCTAATTTTCCATTTGCTTCCAATCGCTTTTCCATATCAACACGCTCTAGAAGAACATCTCCAAATGATCATAGCTGATGCAATATGTTGCGTTACCCAAGCCAAGAAGATCTAGACGAACAAACCGTACGGCGCAAACTCTACGACGGGTACTACACATAGATATTTTAAACAACAACATTGGATTGTGTTATAAACAAGCCACCGAACCAGCCGTTTTTCCTGCATGCTCAAAACAGGAACGTGTCGAGTACTTGCACTTGCACCCGCACAGAAGGCGATCACAAAGAATATCCATATATAATACTGCCATACATACGCCCAATGCAAGTTGCCGTTTCCTTCCTAATAAGTTCCTATCCTCCGTCTCTCGTCACCCACCCAAACCTAAAACGCACCGATTATATTCGACGTGGAAGCCAGCTAACCCACCCTCCCCTTTCCCCCTGAACTCTGCCCCGGTCCCCGCTGGCCATGCACACACTCCCCGGCGGCAGCGGCAGCTACAGCGGCACCACCCCGCGCTCGCGTTGTTGGCCACCATCCCGTCTCCTACACCATCAGCCCAGCACCACCCCCGGCCGCCTCGGCCCCTGCCTGGACCGTTTCCTCCCACCTCCCTCCTCCCTCAGCCCACACGTCCGTACGACCCGTCGTCCGCGCACCACGACCGCCGTGCCATTCCACCAGCCTTTAAACTTGAGCTCCACGCCTCGCCTCGCCTCGCCAAGTCGTACCCATCCCGCAGACCCCCATCGGCCTCCTCGTCCGTCCTGCTCCTGCTCCTGAAAGCCACACTTTCCCGCTGCCGGCCGGACCGGACGACTGGACCCGCACCCCGCGCCCTTACTTAAGCTCTCCCTCCCTCGCTTTTGCGCCAGTAATAAGTGCAGTGCAGCAGCACGTACGTACACCAAGGCCAAGGCCCAAGGCTGCGCGGCGTGCTTGCATGCGATGGCGCCCGCCGTGCAGGACCGCCTCCCGTTCCTCGCCTCGCCCCCGGCGCCGCCCCCGCCCGTGCGGGAGAGGGGCCGGAACCCGTCCCTCGCCGAGATGCTCCGCCTCGTCGGCGCCGCCACCGTCGACCCGGCGGCGGCCGCCGCGGACGACGACGGCTCCACGTCCGTGTTCTCGCTGCCGCTCCCCACACCACGCCCGGACGTGACGCGGTGGCGGCCGCGACGGCCACCATCGGGCGGACCGTGCACTTCCGCCTGGCGTTCAGCAGCCTGACCTACAGCGTCCGCGCCAAGCAGCGCGGGCGCGGGCCCGCCGGCCTGCCCCTGAATCGCCGCTCTGACCGCGTCACTGCCGCCGCGGCGGGTCCCGACGCGCACGCGCCGCGCACCAGGGCGCTGCTGGACGGCGTCTCCGGGGAGGCGAGGGAGGGCGAGATCCTTGCCGTCATGGGCGCCAGCGGCTCCGGCAAGTCCACGCTCATCGACGCGCTCGCCAACCGCATCTCCCGCGACGCGCTCAAGGGCGCCGTCACGCTCAACGGGGAGCCCCTCACCGGCACCGTCCTCAAGTCCATCTCCGCCTACGTCATGCAGGACGACCTGCTGTTCCCCATGCTCACCGTCACCGAGACGCTCTCCTTCGCCGCCGAGTTCCGCCTCCCGCGGGCGCTCTCCCCGGCCAAGAAGCGCGCGCGCGCGTGCAGGCGCTCATCGACCAGCTCGGCCTCCGCGCCGCCGCCAACACCATCATCGGCGACGAGGGGCACCGCGGGGTGTCCGGAGGGGAGCGCCGCAGGGTCTCCATCGGCACCGACATCATCCACGACCCCATCCTGCTGTTCCTCGACGAGCCCACGTCGGGGCTCGACTCCACCTCCGCCTTCATGGTCGTCAAGGTGCTCCGCCGCATCGCCGAGAGCGGCAGCATTGTCATCACGTCCATCCACCAGCCCAGCCAGCGCATCCTCGGCCTCCTCGACCGCCTCATCCTCCTCTCCGGTGGCCGGACCGTCTTCAGCGGGCCGCCTTCCGCGCTCCCGTCCTACTTCGCCGAGTTTGGCTTCCCCGTGCCCGACGACGAGAACCGCGCCGAGTTTGCGCTCGACCTCATCCGCGAGCTCGAGTCGTCGCCCACGGGGACCAAGCCGCTCGTCGACTTCCACCGCGCGTGGCAGCACATGCACGCGCGGAGCCCTGCTGACCAAGGCTCGGCGGCCGCTGATCACCAGTCGTCGCTAATGGCGCCGACGATGTCGCTCAAGGAGGCCATCAGCGCGAGCATCTCGCGCGGGAAGCTGGTGTCGGGCTCGGACATGGCCGGGGAGGCCGCGTCCATGCGCACCTACGCCAACCCGTTCTGGGTGGAGATGAAGGTGCTGACGAAGCGGTCAGCGATCAACACGCGGCGCATGCCGGAGCTCTTCCTCATACGCCTCGGGGCCGTGGTGGTCACGGGCGCCATCCTCGCCACCGTCTTCTTCCGGCTGGACCAGTCCCCCAAGGGAGCGCAGGAGCGGCTGGGCTTCTTCGCCTTCGCCATGTCCACCATGTTCTACACCTGCGCCGACGCGCTGCCGGTGTTCCTCCAGGAGCGCTACATCTTCCTGCGCGAGACGGCCTACGGCGCGTACCGGCGCGCCTCCTACGTGCTCTCCAACGCCATCGTCTCCTTCCCGGCGCTCGTCGTCCTCTCCCTCGCCTTCGCCTTCACCACCTTCTTCGCCGTCGGCCTGGCCGGCGGCCTGCCCGGGTTTGCCTTCTACACGCTGGCCATCCTGGCGTCCTTCTGGGCGGGGAGCGGCTTCGTCACCTTCCTCTCCGGCGTGATACCGCACGTGATGATCGGCTACACCGTGGTGGTCGCCATCCTCGCCTACTTCCTGCTCTTCAGCGGCTTCTTCATCAACCGGGACAGGATCCCGGCCTACTGGATCTGGTTCCACTACCTGTCGCTCATCAAGTACCCCTTCGAGGGCGTGCTGCAGAACGAGTTCGGCCGCGCCGGCGAGTGCTTCGTGCGGGGCGCGCAGATCTTCGACAACTCCCCGCTGGCGGCGCTGCCGGACGCGATGAAGGCGCGGGTGCTGGCGTCCATCAGCTCCGCGCTCGGGGTCGGGATCGGCGCCGACACGTGCGTCGTCACGGGCCGCGGCGTCCTGCATGAGGCGGCGGTGACGCAGCTCGGCAAGTGGCAGTGCCTGCTCGTGACCATGGCTTGGGGCTTCCTCTTCCGGATCCTCTTCTACTTCAGCCTCGTGCTCGGCAGCAAGAACAAGAGGAGGTGATCGCGCCACCGTACGGACTACGGACATGCGCGCGGCGCGCACCGTTGTACATTTGAATGGTCGAAGCTCACTGGCCATGGCCCATGCATGGGGAGAAAGTAATTAAGCGTGCAGCAGGAGGTGAAGGAAGACACAGTTAATTTAATTAGGTGGTGATTGTTCATGTTAATTTTTATTTATTTTTGCCTTCTTCTTTTTTTTTTTCTTGTGATTTGATGATAGAAATAAGTGGTTTTGCAAGTATACATATGCTTGGATCCACTAGCTTTTTGTTCTTTTTGTATGTGTCCAAAGTCCAAAGATTATAAAAAGTAACCGCCGTTTTGTAGTTTCGCTGCTTCAGCAGTGTTCAGTTCTCAGAAGAACCATGGACTTTGTTAAGCAGTGTTCAGTTCTCAGAAGAACCATGGACTCTGTTCTGTCCTGGTGGTTCTCAATAGCCAAATACAAACCCTTACTGATTTGCAACTTTTTTTTTATTTTATGTGAATTGTGTTTCAAAGTTTGGAAGCTCTCGTTCTAGCTAGTAGGTGCAAAAAAGCATCCAGCTTCATCTTTCTGTGACGAGCATAGCATAACCCTGGTTAAAATTCAAACTATGGGAAGAAGAAGCCGTCCCATAACTATTCGATCTTCTCATCATCCGTCTTGGTGTTCTTCGTGTGACACTCATGGATGTGTCACGGAGTAGTACATCATTAACATAGTGTTTTTCTGTTGGTACAGTGTTACGGTAGTACTACATGAAAACACAGATGGAGTTAGATATTAGTAGCCCGTGTGCGTGTGATCGTGTGAAGAGGTTGGTTACAGTTAGGTGCATCATATCCACACAGGGTCATACCGGTACTTGTGGGTCATTAATTAATGAAACATTAGTACATGTCGTCTCGTGAGTCGTGACTCCTGATTCGCTCTGCTATACTTTGCGTTCCTTCTGAAACACAACCATAGTAGTAAATATGCTCCTAGAGCGAGAGCTTCCAAACTCGACGTGGCCTGATATCGTATTTGGAGAGGTCGGTTGCAGTGCAGCAAAACAAGAACCAACATGCACGACGCGTTTCCATGCTCCGATCCTCCTCTGCAGAGCGAGGTCGTTGTTGCTTGTTGGGCAAACGGATTTCTAAAAGAAAGCAAGCAGAGCGCATGCCCTGTATGTGCGATCGGCGATCGACACGGCGTGGACGACCTGACGCCGCCGAGGCTTATAGAATTTTTAGATGAGCTGCACGCGCCTGCACCACACCAAACCGGCCAGGCACAGAGGCTGATACCGAGACGGCAACACCTTGCTGCATGTGGGAACCGTTTCCTGTGCTCCTGTGCCATGGAAATTTCTCTTTGAGACCCGGCATGTGCTAATGTAATGCATGCATGCGTACGATGCCTGGGTCGCCTTGCCTTGCAGGTCAACCGATCGCTCAACAAACTCGCACCAGACCGATGATCGTCCGTGAGTGTGACTGGACAAGTAGTATGTACCGAACATTACATACGTTTATTATACTACTATATGTACCTGGCTGCTGCTTGCTAGTATATTGAAAAATCAGCCACCAGGGTCTTACTCTTACATAGTTCAACAAATTAAAGAAAGGAAACTTTGTGCCAAAAAAAAAAGGAAGAAGAAAGGCAACACGAAACAGCATATACTAGTTGCCTATGACAGCAAACGTACCTGGCTGCTGCTTGCTAGTATATTGAAAAATCAGCCACCAAGGTCTTTACGCTTATACATAGTTCATCAACAAATTAAAGAAAGGAAACTTTGCGCCAAAAAACAAAACAAAAAACAAAAGAAAGGCAACACGAAACAAACAGCATATACTAGTTGCCTATGACAGCAAACACACCACTGAATACAAACCAGCTTTTTATAAAAAAAAAAAAGTTCACTTAAACCTTGTGTTTGTTTTTAATGTATGGAGAACTGTTGCTTAGCTAAATATACAAGTGACTTGCAAAGAGTCTTGGAGTTGATTGGTTTGGATTGGATTACGAAAAGACGGCTGCCTGATGTTGAAGGGTTCAGCGCCGGGTAGGGTGGGCCGTGCAGCTGGGTGTGTCAACTGAATGCAGGACTCATCTCCTTTGTGAGTATTTTATATTCCTAACCACACGCTTGGAAGGCTTATCTTGATACATTCACCTACTAACATTTCACTAGTGTAAAGAATATAGCTCATCAGATGGCTAGACCAGACTAGGCTATGCACCGGAATCCCGATGAGGTGGCGACAATATTCCTTACAGCTCCTTGGGCATTCAAGAGGGGTTCATTACTGTCCAAGACCACCGACCAATGCACTGGATAGACACAGACGCTCCACGCTCGTATATATGAGCTGTCATTACAGCCGTCTCGCTGTCAATATCTTGAGATTAACTAACAGTGTGTTTGGTTTGCAGGTTCGGTCCGTCGCAGTTGATTCCACTCTGCACCGGATTGTCTGTTACTTTTCTTCCAGATGAGTATGCTCCTCCCGTTGGCTTGAGAAATCAGTTATGCGGCATCGGTCTGTGACAGGAGAGCATTCCAAACCGTAATCCAAACAGACTGGTAGGCTCGATTTTAGGTTCGGATGGCTCCACGACGATCTGGCGCCGAAATCCAAACATGCCATAAGTCATCACAAACTTCGTCTCGTTTCGCCTATTGCTAAAAGAATATCACAGTTAAATGTTCGATCCTGAAATAAGTATATAAAGATATAAAGTACAGTTCAAATCTAGAGCTTAAATCTGAGTGGACATATTCCACCACGAGAAAGCCAACCAAAGTCAGCACTAAATTCACGTATTGCTATGCTAGATGGTATACATTTCTACTGTACCACTTGAAACTTATAGGGACAGCAGTAGAAATTCAATGAAGGCTGAAATTGCTATGACTTGTAGCGAGGACGTACTCATTTGAATTTCATATCTGTGAGAAGCTGCTGGTTTGAATTATTTACAGTTACCTGAATTCTTGTTCTGATGAGCAGGTCATTGAGCTCTATCAACCGCCTACGGACCGCGTGTCCTCGTTGGACCTTGGACGCCAACCTCATCATTTGCGCTGCCTGATGGGCAACAATCTGAAGCGAACGGGGCAAGGGCAAAGCCCAGAGCTAGGGGGCCCAAGATGTGCGATGGGTTCAGACTTCAGAGTTTTTTTTTTTTTTTTTTTTTTTTTTGAGAATGACTTCAGAGTGGGTATAAACGTGCTTGCTAGCACTGACGGAGCAAGGCCCGTCAGCCCGTGTAATAGAGAGGTTACTAAAAGACCTGGAGAGAGTGGAGTAAGTGAGTGTCAAAACGGTCAAAGCCGGTGGCGGCTGGGCAGACGGCCGAGGGGTACCGGGGCAAAGGCTGGGCATAGTGCTGGCGCACGTGTGTTCTGTGTTTGGCGTCATTTCCTTGGAAATGCGCACGGGCCGGGCTGAACTTACACGCTCCAGGTGAGGAGCGGCCGGTCGTGGGTTCAAGCTCTGCTCAGCCCACGATTCCCACTGGGGTTTTTCCCTAAAATAATTTCTAGATCATGGACGTACGCGTGGAGCTATAATGGTAATGACGCGTGTTAAGTATAGTTCGTAGGTCTAGTGTCGCTTTAGGGTGTGTTTAGTGTGTGTGTGGGGGGGTGTGTTTGAGTCTGTGGAGGTTCAAAAATAGAAAGACCCCAAAATGGAGACAGAAATTACCAAGCCCCGAACCCCCGACGCGGGGCAAGCAAGCAGTCCATGACTGTAAGAGCTCGTCTAACACAGCTAGTCAGGCCAAGTTTGCAGGAGAAATTAACATGGCAAATACATGTGTTTAGTCTAAACTAATACTCTCTTCGTTCTAAATTTTAATTCGCTCTGGTTATTATAGCTATACACGACCGAGAAACCGGAATGACATTAAATTTGTAATGGAGACAAACACAAAGCAATGATGGAGAAGCTATTCTAACGACTCCAAACCGAGACCGAAGTAGTACAGTACATATACAGCAACGCTGCCAGTTCACTGCATTGGGGTGTTCGGCTGGTCAGATAAGCTGGCTGATAAGACAAGCCGGCTGGTTTTCTGTGAGAGAAAAATACTGTTTGAACGGCTGATAAGCCGAGCTAACAATGGAACACCGCAAGTCGCTTACTGTAACGCTAGTGTTATCAATTAGACAATTATACTCATATCAAGAAACAGCTGATAAGCCGAGCTAACAATGGAACACCGCAAGTCGCTTACTCTAACGCTAGTGTTATCAATTTGACAATTATACTCATATCAAGAAACAGAATAAACATTACCTAAAACTAGCCTACACTACCGAACCTCATGTCTGCAGAGTTCAGCTAATGCAGAACACACAAAGAAGTATGCAGAGTTATTGACAAGATGTTTATTTAGGCCGATTTTCACTTACTAGTGACTCCAGCCTGTGGTTTCCTGTAGGTGGCTGAGTGGCTTGGCTTCCAGCCACTCTTATGAATCTCAGCAGCCAGAAAGTGATGCACGAACAAGAACACAAGATTTCAGGAAAAGTATCCGCTTGCACGTCTAAATCCCAACAACCATCTGATATTCAGAACCTGCTTCCAGCAATAACATGGCTTTACAGGACACAGCAACATGATGCTTATCAATGCCATCCCCAGTCCCCACACTAATAAATCATCCATTCGTGGTGGAAATAGAACACAGAGAAAGCAAGAATTGAAACCTGAGACTTGGCAAAATGGCAATATTCATTGAATTCCACCTTACATTTGCAACACCAGAAATCTAGTCATCACAAGTCTCATTGGTAGCTTCAGAAACTAAAAGGGGTGGGAGAAGATTTACCACAATACATAGACAAATATTAGCTAAACCCTGAATCTGTATAGTATGATCAACATCACATCAAGGAGAAACTGAATGGTCGATGGCTGTATTTGCACATCCACATGGGTCGTCTAGAGCTCAAACTCCTCCTCACGGAGCGCCATCTCTGCAGCTTCCTCATCATCCTCGTCAAGTGCAAAGTACTGGTTCCTCTCAGCTGGCCTGAACATGTAAAACATGAACATGTAGAATGCCATGGTGGCCACCTCCTCGGCTGCAACGCTCACCCATCTGTACTTGTAGTTAGTAATTGTCTTGAGGGCATACACAATGATCCTGGTGAAGTACAAGTATCCAATCACGACGACATAGAACTGGCGGAAGAGCGTGAGCTTGGCCAGGGTTCTGGCTGCCTTGCCGTCTGTCTTGGATGACTCCCGCAGAGAACGCATCGACCACACAACTGGGAAGAGCACCGCACAGCAGCAAGCGACATCAACAAACAAGAAAATCTGGTTCCATGTCACCCATCCCTGCAAGAATGGGCCAGTCTCGCCGACCACAGCAGCGGCGATATTAGCAGCAACCTGCAGAGGGATCACCACCATGAGCACTTTCTTCTCCTTGTCCTGTAGGAATGGCTTCAGGAACGACCACCCAGTCCCAATCAGCGCAATCACAGCGAACAAGATGACACCCTTGACGAGCTGGAACAGGTAGAACATGACGTCCCACCCGTGCGGTGTCCCGGCGGTGCGGATGTAGTGCTGGTCCTCGGCCGCCGAGATGCAGTAGAGCATCCGCGCGACAAGCAGGCCCGTCATGACGTGGTGGATGCGGTGCGCGGAGAGGCGGTTGCGGTAGAGGGTGATGTAGAGCCAACCGGCCAGGAACACGACATAGCAGACGGCGAAGAAGGCGTAGATCGCCGGGACGGAGGCCATGCCGACGGATAGGTAGTCCTTGGTGCCGTCGAGGTTGGTGTTGTACATGTCGGTGCGGACCTCCATGGTGACGCTGGTCTCCGGCGCGCAGTTGGCGAAGAAGAGGCTGTACTCGTCGGGGTGCCCGATGGGGAAAGTCTTGTTGAGGTTGCCCTTGTCATCGAGGTCTTCGAAGGTGAAGAGCGGCTTGACGTAGGGGCTGGAGAGGACGCAGGTGGGGGAGGAATCCGGCTTGGGGTTCAGATCCGCGGGCGCCGGCTGATCGTAGATGGCATCGAAGAGCGACTCGTCGGAGAGGAGGAAGAAACCGAGCTGTGCGAGGTCGGGCTTAGCGAGCGTCGAGGAGGCCTTGGCGCCGGTGACGGAGATAGACACGCTGCCGCGGGGGCCGAACCCGAACTTCTCGAAGAGGATGGAGCTGCGGGAGTCGTCCTTGAAGGACTCCTGCTTGATCTCCGCCGCCGCCGGACGGAGGAGGGTCCCGGCGACGGCGAGGAGGAGGAGGGCCGCGCGGGCGGCGGCGGCGAGGCCCATCGCGGCGAGATCTGGGTGGAGATGGGGAGAGGGAGAAGGCGTAGCGGAGGTGCGCGAATTAGCCGGACGGACGGGACGAGGGTGGAGACTTTTCCCCTTTTGTTCTGGGCTTTGGGTGTCGGGTGAGGGGCCTGTGCGCCGTCGGATCTGCTTCGAGATTGGTGACACCCGGTGGTGGCGGGACTTTGACCCGGGGAAGCTTAGCAGGAAAGCAACACCGGGCCGTTTCGTGACAGTCTGAGCGTTCGATCGTGATCGCACGGTGTACGCACGGCCTCTAAGCACGCTATTGGGCCAATGAAATGCCGGCGAACACGTTCTAGATGCAAATGCAACTATGCAAGCGCACCTTCTACGAAGTTTGGCCGCAATCTACTAGTACTGCTAAAAGGAAAAATATGGTTGACGAATGGGGAAGAACCGCTGACGGAGAGACAACGGCCTGCCGGGTCAAGGAAAGCGTTCGACGTGTCGGAGACGGAGAGCTTCATGCACCTTCTTCAGGGCCTTCACGCGGCGGGCACGACCGGAAGATCGACGTGCTTGACCAGGAACGAAAGACAGAGGGTCCCTTTGTGCATTTTGAGAGTTTTGATTGAGATTTTTTGAGAGCTTTGAGATATTAACTTTTGAGCCATTCATAAGCTAACAAGCTCTTATGAAAGTTAAAAGTCAGAAACTTCCTATAGTAAAATTTTAGGCTTTTAGCTTATGGAAATTGTTAGATTTTTTTAAAAAGCCAAAAACTATTAGTCTAAAAGTAGCTAAAAGCTCAAATAAATAGGGAGACTCTATATCCTTTTTTTAATTAAAGGAAAAAAAATATTTTAACAAACAATATCTAAAAATATGTTTGGATACACTAACTAAACTTTAGCTACTATTTTATTAAAAAAATTAGTTACTAGACATCCAAACAATTTAATTAAAATATTAGCTAGCTAAAGTTTAGTTAGATTTAGCTACTTCAATCTAGCTAAAGCCATTCAAAATATAGCTAAGTCTATTAATCATAACTTCTAAACATAACAGCTAAAGTTCAGCTAGAAAACTAGTTGGTTCAAATTGTCCTTTAAAATTTTAACTAGCTAAACTTGAATGTATGACCTTTAGTCATCTTCTATTCTAAATGTCTCATTATGCATAGATAGAAAATGAGAATGACTTCATAGAATGTACAAAAGATATATCAGAAAAATATAGAAATCGATTTTTATACAAACAACTTTTTAAATGAAGAAAGTGTGCTTAACAAAGACTCTTGAAGATGCTCTAAGCATGTATAGCCGGATACCATGCTCTCGTTTCGCTTTGATTTTGCGAGGTAGTAATAATTGTACAAAACGGACCGGAGAACCGGAAATGACATGTTTAGGTTTCTCAGCTGCTACTCCAATTTATTATGTCTCTACACAATATGTAAGTTGGCGGCTAGCATATGCTCTGTGTAGAAACTAGCGGAAAAAAAATCAGTGGAGATAGTCTTCAACTCTTCATAGATAGAGCAGCTGTGGACACCTGCTGTAGATCCACGACCTGTGTTCACGTGAATACATTCAATTCAATATGCTGCGAGGTTGTTGCTTAAATTTAGAAGAAAATAATTCTCTCTCCTGCGCCGGAGACTACAGTGATGGTTATCGCGCTCGCGCCTATACAGAGGATCGCACCCACCACCGACAAACGTCGGTGAGCCGTCGGTGCGCCTGGTGCGGCACTGCGGCCGTGGCTGCAGGCCGTCACGGCCGCAGCCCGCCTGACGGCCTGCGTGCCCCAGTGGCCCAGTCCGCAGCACCGACGAATTCGGCTGCCGAGGGCCGACGCGGAGCAACGCGTGAAGTGGAAGAACGACGCGCTGGCCCATAGGCCATGGACCGTGCTCAGCAGGTACGTGAGTCGTGGGCTTTCCCGCCGCCTGCATCCGAAGAGGGCCTGGGGAGGAATTCCGCCTGTGGGGGGATGCATAAACTTTGGGAGGGAGCAACGCTACCGAAAGGAACATCGTAGTGGGCCGTGAGGTGAACGGTACCGCCTATAGAGCAACGTTTCCATTTCTATTTAGTTTGGTACCCGTTTCAGTGCATTCTGTGCATGTGAACCCTTCAAACCCCATTTTCCTGTTACTTTTGGTAAGGAATTTTACTTCAAGGTGATCCATCCTCTCTAGTCTCTAGAATATATCGACCCATATACTCCTTACTATTTAGTTTATTAGTTGTTCCAACAATATTTTCTATCATATCAAATCAATCATTTCAGCTTATCAACTGGCTTATAAATCCGTCCGAACAGAGCCTCAGGAGATGTTCTCTGCAGATTGATCAAACACATAGACAAACTATGCCCAACACAAGTTTGATACTTATATATCTTCTTTCTTCTTTTTATTGTTTGATACTAGGCTCTCAGGCCTTTTAGATTACTGAATGGTCAACACAAGTTTGATATCTGAGACTGGTGCAGCAGACTTGAGAGCCAGAGAAGATATATTACGCCCTGTGCCAAGGCAGCAATGCATGTTGTTCCTCCTGCTATGGTGGGTTTCAGATGTCGCGCATCATTTTCAAAACCTCGAGTCCCATTGTCAAAGCTGTACGTAGGCGAAGCCAAATGCATCATTTTCCAGTACTTCCACGTTTGGTGCATCGATGTTAGGTGCTCCAACCCTATCTGGCTATCTGACGCGTTGCTGCCGGCTGGGAAATATATACCCAACTAGCAATCCACTCTTTGGTCAAATGACACGGTTAATTTTGCCCCATGCATGGCACCGTGAAGTTGGAGTTACTGGAAAATATATGTTCAAAGACATAAGACATGCTCCAACAATTATGCTGCAAGAACGATTGGATCTGTAATATGGTCGCTGTCACCTGTCAGTGAAGCTAGAGCTCGAGCCACAGGCCGTGCTATTCCTTGTTCGTTTGGCGCAGCTAGTTCTGAAGAAAAGTCCGAGCTGAGCTAACCGAACCAAACAGTAGCGGAAGATGCAAGAGGCCAGTCTCACTCTCTGGCGTATGAGCTGCCGTCTGCAACTCAGCTGCAACGCAATCCTTTCGCGGAAGCACGAGTTGTTCAGGTCTTCAGTGCGAAGCAAGCAGTACAGGTAGCATGATGTTAGTGCGTGTACCGTACTGTACAAACATCATCGATAAAATAAGCCTCCACAGCTGCAACTTTCCATAAAAATAAGCGTTTTTTCCCCTTGAAAAGAGGCATTTGTTCCATCCGTCTATAATAAGTTATCTTCCAGGCAACTAGTTCAGTCACATCGCAGAGTGTCTCCTGTACAAAGCAATCTTGCCGGTTTTTGACGCGTTGCGCATGAACCGTTTCTGCTTAGTGGGGGTTCATGGTTACGCACGATGCACCACCCATTCATCCAAAGGTTACTACTGCTTAATGCCATAAGCAACACGGAGTTATCATGATGATTAGAACCTGCAGAGTTAAGCGGTCAAAATTCGGCACGAACTTTCCGTCCTTAGGTTACTAGAGAGACCCAGAATTGCTGCGAGAACAGAAGCTTTGTGCTTCGGTTCCAAGTTTGGAGACGCGGCAAAGAACACCTCGAGCTCTGAAACCTTTTCAGAGGCCGGGCCCTCCTTTCCAATCTCCGACTCTGTGTATGGCGCAAAAAAGAATGGGACTCCCACCACCAAGTGTCTGGGTAGCTCAGCTGTGGCCTGGAACGGGGAAAACAAAATTCAGTACATACAGGTAAAGCGCCTTGCAGCTTGTTAAGCTACTGTGCAAGATAAGAAATAAGATAACAACTACTCTACCCTAAGCTAATCGTTTTTAGGCTTTACACTGTCGCCTATCACGCGCAATGAATCTTCACGTACAATCATGTCAGTGCAGCATGTCACTGAGCTAGTAAGAGGGATGGTTATGAATTGCGGAATTTGGCAGGCGTGGCGTGGTGCACTATTTCTACAATATTGCCTTGTGCTAAAATGTTTGCAATAGCAAAGCATGGCCCTTTTTCAAGTTTGGTAAGTTGGTCTTCAGGATGAAGGGGAAAAAAGCTCTCCGAGTTCCAACCACCGGCAACCACGAAACAGTGCCTGCAATTGAAATTCATATATACCTTTAGGCCTGCAATTCAGCGGACTAAACCCTTCGGGGTTGTAAACTCAGTACGGCGATTAGTGTGTTAGGCACTTCATCCACACCTAACCTAGACCCCTTTTCTAATTAGCTTTCCACCTGAAAAAGAATACAGACCTACAAGATGTCAATGTGTTAGGTTAGATGATAATACCTTGGGTTAGGGCTGGACTGATGTTTATTCCTTAGATATCTTTAAGCAATTTGTGGAACGTTGCTTAGTGCTCTAGCTGGTGCTAAGGGTACAAGGGATATAAAGCAGGATCAGAAACATATTATAACATCTGCTGCAAATGAGGTCACTAATAATTTGTATGTATAAAGATATAACTTACCACGAAAAATAAGGAACATTTTGTTTTCTGAAATGTGCATACACTTGGGCTCTTTTGCTTCAGCAGGTTCCTTATATATCTGCACAGAAAATGAAATGAGTGAGTGACTGGTTAGAACCAACCAACGCCTGCAAAGAGAAAACAACATAGAAACCCCAAACAAGTCCAGTTTAGAAGCAGCATAAGTTTAGGCAGATTCTATAATGCACAGAGGCCTCGATGAGAGCAGATGCATGCGCAGTAGTCAATAATTACACCAAACTCCAATGAGACAAAGGCCCGTTTAGTTCAAGATGAAAGCAAGATCCATCACATCAATTTCTATCCATATATATGGAGCATTAAATGTTAGTAAAAAAATAACTAATTACACAGTTGTGTTATAAATGAGAATCTTTTAAAGTTAGACCAATTGGACAATATTTACCAAATACAAACGGATCAACTTTTTCCAGCCTTTTGCATCTAAACGAGGCTAAAGTTGACAAGGGATCACAGGAATGGAACGGCATCAACAAGCAGACCCATAGAAACAAACAACACCCAGCACGCACGCTCAGTTTGGACAGGTAACTTAAACAAAGGGCCTAGCCTCTTGCCCCTGATGTCACCCTCACACCTCCAAAGGTTGACATAAAGATTGAATAAACAAATGGCACCTTGCTCCATGTTTTGAGGGCATGCGTTCTCCCTTTTAGATTTAAAATAGAGCACTCATACATAACAAGGTCAATCACCAAAATATTTTACCTTTACAAGAAACTTATCATATTTCACAGTCAGATTGTCTCATGTGCAGTCCCACAAGGTCTGTCTTGTTTCTTTCCCTTAATATAGGCCTTTAAAATTCCAAGTTTTAACCCAAGCTATCCTCAGGTAACCCCAAAAATTTGAATACAACTTTCAACACTTGCTTCAAAGAATATGAAGCTTCCAAGTGCACCTGTCCAGTTAACAATGCAGACCAAGTGGTGTGCAGGCCCCACATCTCAGTAGGCATTTTGTAAGTAATTTTTCCGTAAAAGTGATCACCTCGTAAGCCTAGCTCTTAATGGTGGCCTTGTAAATGTAACCCTACACTACACATCAAAACAAAATTAGTAGCTTCTGTCATGAAAAGAGGAGAAGCATGACAAGGAAGGAATAGGTATAAAATAACATAATCACATAAAAGCACTGCAGCCATATTATAGATCAATAATAGAGAAAAACAGTTATTTCACAACACGGTGCTGCATTACATATAGCCGCGACAGAAAGAGGATTAGATGCAAACAAAAGGCAGATCATAGGGGCACAGATAGGTCCCTCGTAAGAAGTATAAGCAAATTTATAATATTCTCTAGCTACAGGGATTCTGCTTTAAAGCATGCCGAAACTTCTTCCACTCCCTTCCTAAAACACAACAACCACCTCTGCCAAGACCAACCCAAACCAGAAACACAAGTCACCAAACACACAAAGCAAGGCAAGAACAATGGCAAAACATAGCCCCCAAATCCATGACCAACCACTCCAAGAAGAGGACTACATAGACATGGATCTGAGCTCACCAGCAGCATCAGAAGTGGCCACCACCACCGCAAGCTTGTTCTGCTACAACACTTCCATGGCAGCCTCCCCACAACACTCGCGAGAGTTTGAATTCCACATGTCGGCTCCAACTGACCTGTGGGAGCCCGTGGCATCCCCAGCAGATGAGCTCTTTTACAAGGGCAAGCTGCTACCACTCCATCTTCCACCACGTATCCAGATGGTTGAGAAGCTACTTGAGAGTGCGGCTGAGAAGGGCTTGCTTTCAGCAAGCACTGCCCCAGCAACACCGTACCAGTCATGCAATGTATCAGCAGCAAACTCATGTTATGCCAGTGGTGAGCTCAATGCAGAGTACTACTTCCATGAGTGCATATCCACTAGTAGTGATGCTGCCGAGGAGGCAGCAGCCTGTGAGAAGAAGCCATGGTCCAAGAAGCTCAAGTTCATCAAGCACCTCAACCTCGGTCTCAAGCTCAAGGCATCCAAAGCTTATCTGAAGACAATATTTGCTAAAGGAGGGAATCCAGATGACAAGAATGGTGTACCTAAAGCAAATGAGTTGTCCAATGCACAGTTCAATACCTGGAGGAAGAACCCATTTGGCCATATCAGAAGCAAAAGGTACACAGCCTCACCCATCAGCAATAGCACCACAGTAGGAGGCAAGTTTAAAGAAGACGAGTGTGGCCATAGAAGATCCTTCTCCAGTGTCATTATCCGATACTCGTCATCAAACAAGACATCCTCTGTTTCATCATCGTCATGTTCTTCGTCAAACTCATCCTCCTTCTCAATCCCAAGCTCAAATGACTCTGGTGCTGGACCAGTGTTGAGGAGGAGTAGCAGTGCAAGTTCAGAGATGGACAATCCAATTCAGGGCGCAATAGCATACTGCAAGAAGTCACAGCAGCTCGCCTCAGTGAGGAAGAGTGCAAGCGACGCAGGATTCCGTTTCATGTCATCATCAGCATCAAAAATAGCAGCAGAATCCGAAGACGCTGAGGGTATATTTGAGATTAGTCAAAATACAAATGTAAATTCAATGTCCCCCAATAATTCTGTACGCTTCTGATCTTGGGCTTTCTGTAGATATGATATATGTCTGATATTATGGCCTCCAGAAATATTAAAGTAAGCAATTTCTGTTTAAGGACAAACAGTTTTATATGCAACAACAAATACGAAAAATTCTATCGATTTTTATTTGTCTTCGAAATTGGGAAGGAGCATTTGATATTTTGTCTGATCAGTGTCTTTAGCCACATTCATGTGATGTGACAAAAATGAAAGGTGCTAAGGTGCAGCCAATTATTTTTTAGTTGGTTGCATATATCCACATATATAACAGTTCCTAATGAAAGCCTACGTTAGCTTGGACAAAAAAAGATTTTCTGGAAATTGAAAATCATCAATTGGCCTCCAAATTAAGATGATATATTAGTAAGGCCCCACTCGGTTAGCTGCATTCCAGGCCGTTCCGGGCCGGAATGGTTCCGATGCTTCGTAAATTATCCAAGGAAGGCGGAGGCAGGAATTGTTCCCCACCCAACTGAACGAGGCCTAAGAAATACCATGCATTCATGTCAACCAAGGATCACACAAATGTTACAGCAGTGACCTTATTTTGAAAATTTCAAAATGACACTTTGACCTACACTTAAAAAATTAAAACATGAAAGCATGAAGGGCAAAATCTTTTTCTTGCTGTGACAAACAAGAAAGGAGTATCCATAATATAGCACATTTTCAAAACTGTAATTACATATGCATACAAGCTCATCTTTAAAGTGATAAATTTGGTGAACAAAAATATGTTTCCAAAGCTTTAGGAGTCTAGGTAACATTATTTAATATGGCATTATAGCATGATTTTTGAAACTCAAGTGTTCAATTTTCCAAAAGACAAACTTAGCAGCAGAAGATAAGTAGATAATAACTAAATTGTTAATCTAAAAGCTAAAATTGAAATAGCGGCACTACTTTAAAGCTACAACTAAGCAATTTTACGCGGCTAAAGCGCAATATAGCGGTCATAAATGAAATAGCGGAAAAAATAGGAATAGCTTAGCGCTGGCTCTCTCCATAAGCAATAGCAGCGCTATAGTCCCGCTATTGAAATCGATCCATGAAGTGAAGACAGGAATCCTTAAACTAAGAGAGCATGTTGAGAAAAGGCAGGGCAACATTAAAGCAAAAGGCAAGCAGAGCTATCCACTACATTGATGATGTTGAGCAGTGTTAGGACTGAGAGCAACATAATAGGGCCTACTTTACACCTGCCTACCTCTTAAGCACCAGTAGTTAGCCAATATTTGCATGATTTGTAAGCCAAATCTTATGCATCTTTGCAAGACTCATCAAGCTGCCTCCTTTTGCCTTTCTAGTCCTGCAAGAATTTTGAGTCTGTTAGGATGGCTGTGCCAACTTTTACTACTCCCTCTCTTCTTCTTTTTTTTTTCTTTTTAGGGGAAATTTCAAGTCTCTAATTAGTAAAATAGTAAGCAAAGTAATGAGTGACACACCAAATTTGTCTTTTATCCCATCAGTGATACTCCACCTAGGCATACCAGGACATGTGCATCCCAATGACCATTTCAAATTTGACAAGGTGAATATCATAAAAAGTATCATCAAGGCTTCAGTAAATATAGCCGCATAAGCTGTTGCTGATGTGATGAGTAGCCAGTACACTTCAGTGTTACATTACATTAACTACTTGTGGTAGAAATTTCATATGTTCAACATAAGACTGAACAGGTTCACGAATACAGAAAGCAAAATAACAAAAACAGAAGTACATCCACAATGAACTGGTAATCCTTAATATCAATCTGTTTCTGGTCATGATCTAACTTGAAAATGAACTCTTGAATTAGCCCGACAGGTTATTTCCTATGTCTTATAGTTGCAGTTTAGAAAATTATTACTGAAAAACAGCATAGCATTTTAAGAACTTGCTGCCTAACTAATTAGAAAGAACTAAAAGTCTAAAACCCTGTCAAGGTCTGAAGTTGCATCGCGAAGGTAAGATAAAAAGTGCAGAACTAGGAATGAAATATAGGAGCACCGGGATAATAATTGCGACTTTGAAGCAGCATACCAAAATTACAAACAGGTAAACACACATTGAATGGCCATGGCATTACTTCCTATGCAACCTGGAAATGGGGAGATGCACATAACTTAAAGTACTTTAAGGCTTAAGTAGCCAGAATCAGCCCTTGGCTTGAGCTTTAAAAATATGAGCAATCATCACAAGGTAAAGCATAGAAGCGACTCTCACAAAGAAAATAAATCGGTAACTCACATGTACAACAGATTGAGCACATTGGGTGCCATCAAATTCGTCAACTTCAGGAGCCTTGCACAATGGGCAAGTTCTGTGGGGTTTTGTTATTACTGGAGAAATTGTACAGTCAACAAATAATGTAAGGTATTGTATCTGTTAGTACATACTCGATTCCAGAGACAAACACTCTTTACAAGGCATATACTGGGTTAAGTTCAGTATCTGAGAGCTCAGTATTGTCATACCAAGAGCTTGAGCCACTTATTCTTCTTGACATCTTCTCCTTTTTTCTAATCTTCCTTATGCGCTTTGATTTCACCACGTAGTATGTCATAGTACCAAGTACACCAGCCATTGTGACACCACCTATCAAAGATACCAGTATTGCTGCCCACTGGAAATGGCGGCCTAGCACAATATAGCAGGAGGCAATGAAAGATATCGTAGTACAAACGGATGCTATCCACATAAGCTTGTTGATCACCTCAACAACCCTTCGCTCAGACTTGGTTTCTCCCCTTACAACTGTTATTTGAACTACGACCACTGCCAATGATGTAAATAGAGCTATGGCATTGAAGATAAAGAATATCTTAAAGGATGTAGCCTGGACAACAACTGCAAGTCCATTATTGTCATTTCCACCAGGTACGGTGAATATTGCTGCAAAAGCAACTGTTGCAAACAGCACAGCAACAACAGTTACAGAGTTCGTAGCATTATTGATGCCTTCTCTGTGCAACTTTCTGAGTTCTTTAGCAATGCCATGAACATTTTTGTTGGTTTTTCTCGTTTGTTCCAGCTGTGTGTGGACATCTTTCTTTATCTCTGTCACTGTCTTCCGTAGCTCATCTCGAGGCTGATTCAGCTCCCTAGATCTGAGTGCACCATGTTGAGATAAAATATCCTTAATTTCACAGGACTCCTCACATACTGGCAACCCTTCAGCTATATCAAAGGCAGTCTTGTGGTCTCTGTTCAGTGCATTGACATGGGTATCTGGTAGCCGCAAAAGAACACTAACTATCTGTAGAAGATAAGACAAAGAGAACATTAAGTCCAACAGAAATTGAAATATAATAGTTAAGTTAGGACATCAAAGTATCAAACAATCTTATGTGTGCCGTGGTAAAATATGGCTGCTTTGAAATTTCAACAATATGATTAACAAACTAGTAAGACTCTACTGTAGAGCACAAATTTGCTTAAGATGTTACTTGATGCAGCCTAAGAAAAAACTTGCACATTTTGTGCTAAACTATTTGATCAGTCTGAAGAATATTTTGGTCTTGATGTATTCATTTGAATGATAAATACACCTGAAAGTATAATACTGACTTTTCAGGTCACTAGAAGAGGTAGGAGGTGACCACTGGCAGTTGGACTTTTCCCCAGAGAAGTAAACCCTAACTGATAGTAGATGATTTAGCAGTGAGGTATAAAGAGTATGCCAAATTATTTTAATTTCCAGATATGAAAAAAACCTAGGGGCTGAGCCAGCTGGCCTAGTCTGAGTAGCTATTTTATTCAGGGAATTTCTTCAAAACTGAAAGAAGAGTGTGGATGCTTGTGGAACAATGCATAGGATTGTCTAATAAGATAAGAAAGGGCAGAAAGCAATAGTCATTAATGGGGATGAGCAACTATCAACAAAAACATGGACATATAGTTCTCTGCAGATGGAGCGTCAATTTAAAAAGTTGATCACTAGCTGTAAATACCTCTGCTCTTTTCTTTCTTGTTGCAACATGCAAAGCCGTGTTCCCATTTTTATCTGGCAGCATTACAATTGCTGGATCAGCATCCACTAGGGCTCTAAGAACATCACAGTTTGTTCCCTTTACGGCCATATGAAGAGCTGTTTGACCTTTCTTGTCATTTCTCCTTGCCAACTGAGGATCCTTCTCAAGTAGCACTTTGACAATTCCAATATGTCCCTGTCGAGCAGCAAAATGTAAGGCATTTTTTCCATTATCTCTGGCCATTTCCACCAACCCAAAGTCATCTTGTTCCAGCAACAGTTCAACAACTTCAATATGGCCCCTCATAGCTGCTGATATAAGTGGAGTAGTATTTGCAGGGCCAAATGTTTTGGCAAGCATCCTATCATGATGTAACATTTCCTGCACAACAGCTGACACACAAGCACTCCTACTTGTTAGGACAATTTGCTCCAATGTTAGTACACCAAACAGGTGACATGAATAAACTTTGTAGAGTATGCCGGTGCACAGGGAAAATACAATCCTAAACTTTCCTGGATATAAGGAAATATAGGTTATATTAGCTTCATAATTACCATGTTCAAATTTGCTCCAATGGCCAAGGGCCACATTTTGATGTATGCAACTAAAAAAATTCCTACCATCCCAAAAGTCCCAATTCCAAGTCGCACATACAAAATTTATAAGAAAAACTACTTTATAACAATCTGTCTTCAAAAGAGCCTACTGTTTTACAGAGTGATTACTATCTGAATTCTGAAGTACATAGGTCTTTGAACAGCAACAGTTTGGCTCGCAAGTGCACACCATATTGAGGCACTGATTTCATAGGTTAACAAGAGGGAAAATTTTCGATCCCTTCATTAATGGATACATGAACTGAATTATGTATAATTTTTAAAAGAATGAGAAGGATATGGATGTGTCAGGCCAATGGCCATATACCCATATGCTCTATATTTTGTATCATAGTAGTATTTGTAACTTAGAAGCAAAGAAAACATTAAACAAGATGTGCTAGTATGTGCAGCATATGGGCATAGCGCTCCTATCAAAGTAACCAGATGCAATCATGCACTGTGCAGCTACTACTACTTGGTTCAACTGAGAAGAGGCTATTATCTTGTTAACTGGTTTGCCAACAGCATAAGTTATCCGAGAAACTTCTTACTGATAAACTCGCTGTTGCAAGCTCGATTCTCCAAATGTTATGCTAAAGAGATACACCAACTGTAAGATAGAGCGCTAAAGGATAGACACTCACCATGGCGCCCTTCTCTGGCAGCTACGTGCAGCGCGTCGTACCCCGACCTGTTCTTCGCGGCCAGCCCCTCCGCGTCGAGGTGCCGGAGCAGCTCCACCACAACCTCGAGGTGGCCCCTCTCCGCCGCTGCGACGAGCGGCGTCTCCCCGGCCTCGTTGGGCTCCGCGGCCACCGCGCGCGCCGCGCCGCCTCGAGGTCCTCGGGCCCCTCCCCGTGGCGGCCACGGCCGCCGCCGCCGCAGCAAGCGCGCGACGCAGCGCCGCGGCGTCCCCGCCCCGCGCGGCCACGTGGAGGTCGGTGTCGTTGTGCCGCCCCGTCACCTGCCGCACGTACCGCCCCCGCTTCCCGCTCCCCGAAACAGACATCACCTTCGCCGGGCGTGCACCAGACGCCCCGCCATCCTCTGCACAGAGAGCCCCCCAAAAAAAAAAAAAAAAAAAAAAAATCAGCACCATGCCGCGCCAGACTCTGAGTAGTAAAACACTTGGTCGACCACCACTCCATCGCCCGCCGGACTCACCCTCTTGGATCTCGAGCGACATTGCGAGACGCGCAGCTGGGGCCCCGTGGTGGCGTGAAAGGGTTTCCGAGGTAGGGTTTGGGCGGGGCGCGCGCTTTAAGAGGAGTGAGCGACCGCGATCCGCGAGGCGGCCGCGGCGGCGTCGTCAAGGAGGAAGGCGGGAGGAAGGAGCGGTGGCCGGGTGGGGGAGGAGGAGGAGACGGAGACGGTAACGTCTCCTTTGGCATTTTCGGGGTTTTGGTGGGGTTCGAGCGGGAGGGGAGCAGGCGAGAATGGTGGTCCCGCTGGGGCCCGCCGGCCAGCGACCCGGAGAGCGGCACGAGGTGGGGCGAGCGCCGGAGTGAGGAAGCTGCGTGGTGGCTTTCGAAGCGTGCTGTGCGCTTGCGCTTTCTCTCGGAACGTCGACGTCACGCGAGTCCAAGGAGGAGTCCAAGACGAAGAGTACGAGCGATGCTGCCGACGTGGAGGAGACGAGTTTGTCACGTCCTCTGTCACACTCACTCACACCCACACCACACTGGGAGCCGGAGTTCATGGGCTCATGGCACGTTCTGTCTTGTTTTATTATTGGATGGTGATCAGCGTGCCGTCCTTCCCTTAACATGGTCTTAACGATATTTAAATGGCGATGGTTATTTGCGACAGAGTAGCTGAGAATACGAGACACTGATCGATTGGTAAGACGACGACGAGACGACCAACTAGTCCACCATGCAAGATGCTGATTGGTAGGTCGTAGACATGACCATACTCTCGCTATCTCAAAGTAACAGTCTAGTGTTGTAAGGAGTTGTGCTAAGCAATTAACAGTGAAGATTTGGTGTCAGGACTCACAAGAGCAAGCGAGACGGCCTCATTGTTGCGGCTCTATAAAGTTTGCACGCGAGAAAAATAACGGATCATCAATTCGCTAACTTCAGTTTTTTTTAGGGGAATTCGCTAACTTCAGGTGGATAAATAAATGAATAAATATAAATGGTCTCTAGGGCCGGCCCGAAACGCCTGCACAGCACAAATCAGAACGGCCCAAGCAATTAATAAGAGTCCAACAAAAACAGCAACGGTTTCGGCCTTGCGCGTCTCGTCGGCGATAAACAAATACCGCACCCGCGTAGTATCGCTGCTCGTCCCCGTCCCTGAACATCGCCATGGCTCCTCCTCCCTCCGACGGACAGGTTGGCAGCGAGCCGACAATGGAAGACGCCAAGTCCCTTCTCCCGTACCGCACCGTGGACTCCTCGCTGCGCGCCCTGGCCGGCCAGGCCGAGGGCTTCGGCCGGAACGCCATCGGCGGCCTCCACGGCGACGTCTACCACGTCACCACCCTGGACGGTACGTGCCTGCGCCTTTCCCGTTCATCTATCTAACAAGAAGAAGATCGGCTGCTGTAGTGTGCCTGCCACATTGACGCCAGCCCGGCTGTATGTAACAAACAGATGACGGCCCCGGCTCGCTCCGGGAGGGATGCCGGCGGCGCGAGCCGCTGTGGATCGTGTTCGACGTGTCCGGCACCATCCAGCTCTCCTCCGGCGTGCGCGTCTCCTCCTACAAGACCATCGACGGGCGCGGGCAGCGCGTGCGGGTGTCCGGCTGGGGCCTGCAGCTGAGCGAGGCGGAGCACGTGATCGTGTGCGCGCTGGAGGTGGTGGGCGGGCGCGGGCACGACGCCGACGCCGTGCAGATCAAGCCCCGGTCCAGGCACGTGTGGGTGGACCGCTGCACGCTGCGCGACTTCCAGGACGGGCTCGTGGACGTGACCGGCGGCAGCACGGACGTGACCATCTCCCGCTGCCACCTCGCGTCGCACGACAAGGCCGTGCTCATCGGCGCCAGCAGCGCCCACGTCGAGGACCGATGCATCCGGGTCACCATCCACCACTGCTTCTTCGACAGCACCAGGCAGAGGCACCCGCGCGTCAGGTTCGGCAGGGTGCACCTCTACAACAACTACACCAGGGACTGGGGTATCTACGCGGTCTGTGCAAGCGTTGAGGCACAGGTAATTAAACAGTAAGCTAAACAAAGTGGATTTTAATTTAATTTGGTCATTCATAGCTGAAGTACTGAACAGAACCACCACCGTAACAGTCTATCTATTATTAATAACTGGTGTGTGAAATTATCGATCGAGCTGCCTCAGATTATCTCCCAGTGCAATATTTACGAGGCAGGAAAGAAGAGCGAAGTCTTCAGGTACATGGAAGAGCAGGTAATAATTAGTATTATTATTATACTCCTATTTTCCTACTAAGGACAGATACAGGACCTCTTGAAACGATTTTTGTTCTCTCAATAAAAAACTGAACCGGAGTCTGAATTGGTGACGGAAATGCAGGCAGCAGACAAGGATCAAAGCGCAAGGGGGTACATCAGGTCGGAAGGCGACCTGTTCCTGAATGATGCAAAGCAGCACGCTGCTGCTGATGCTTCAGAATCAGACGCTGCAAAAGATGAGCCGTGGGACTTCAAGGTCCAGGACTCCTACCCATCTTGTTCGGTCCAGCCGCCGTCCGTGGCACTCAAGGTGCTCCTTCAGGGCTACGCCGGCTGGCAGCCGGTTCCGCTCCCGGCAGATGTTTCTCTGACAGAAGTTGCTGTTGACCCCGCTGATGA
This sequence comes from Chrysopogon serrulatus, assembly GCA_015844335.1. NCBI lineage: Eukaryota > Viridiplantae > Streptophyta > Magnoliopsida > Poales > Poaceae > Chrysopogon > Chrysopogon serrulatus. Next base: position 230,253 of record JADLZL010001847.1, read on the forward strand.
TGCCGCCTGAAATGTTGACCCACTGCGATACTCCACTGCACTTTTCTTTTTTGCTACGGAATACTCTGCTTAATTTTAGCTAATAATATAATAATAGCAAGCATACGTATCCACGGTACCACGCTACTCGCTGTAATAGTACATCCGATGAAGCGATATGATCAATAAAGTAATATGGTTCTCAAAGTATATGAACCCTGAATTGCGTGTCAGCATGTGCAGCGCATTTCTTTTTTCACCAAATCTGTGGATCAAGTTATCTTCCCATTGGAAGAAGATCAACAAGAAGGAAACCGATAATTAATAGTGCTACATGATTTGGACCAATTGAGCCCACCGGTTCACAGACATTCTGTGTCTGCACGCTGTTTTTCAAGCTGCCGAGGTTTGCGTTAGCAAGTTGCAGTTTTAGGCATCTTGTTTCAAATGGACCAATGCTTCCATAAGCACACAAGTATACAAAAACCGTGACCTTCAATTGGCTTGCTTCAGATTAAATAATCCCTTCAACAAAAGGAATTAGAGTTGAGGATTCTCAGGGTTCCTTACTTCTAAAGGCAACCTTTGCCTGTGCTGGTAACCGATTTCTGTGTTCAATGGCCAGTATAAAATGTTATGTGCAGGCATCTGTCATGCTAAGTGTGCACGAGCTGTAATTGTGATTTGTGAAGCCATTCGGAGGGCATAGCCATGGTATGTTCAGGAGCATGAGCATCCTACTCAATGATTGTACTATAATCTACATCATGAAGTATCGTTTCAAAAATGGTTCATCTTGAAGTCTTGATTCTGTTACGTGATATTTGTAGGATCACCAAAGCGAGGATATTAAGTATGAAGAGGTCGGTTCTTTTTATAGAAATTTGGTCGTGGTCGCCTTGATGGCCAATCACTTTTGCTGAGACCCTCACTTCCCACATGCAGGAGTTTATTGTGAATTCCCGGGGCAACAAGCTGTTCACTTGCAGATGGACACCACAGAATTGTCAGCCAAAGGCTTTGATCTTCATCTGTCACGGTACTGGTACCAATACACACTCTCCCTCTATATCTCTGTTCAACCAGTTGCCAGCACAAAATCAAGCATGATTACCACTATCGCTCTTGATTTATCCTTCTGCAGGAATTGCAGCAGAGTGTAGCATATCAATGAAGGGTAACAATACCCTCCTCTACAAACTATCTTTTTGACTAGTATTGCTGAATAACAGATATGGATGAAACATGTAGTAGACTAACACTAACAAGCTGCACAAAAACATCCAGATACCGCAGCTCGATTGGTGAAGGCAGGATATGGTGTTTACGGGATAGATCATGAGGGACATGGCAGATCATCTGGAGGGAGGTGCTACATACCAAACTTTGGCGACATCGTCGCAGATTGCTCCAGCCATTTCACAAGTATCTGCGGTATGAACTGAACAGGACTATTGATTTCACTGACGGGACATCCAAACTTAAGATACAAATACTGAACCATGATGACACCTGATTTCAGAGAAACCACAGAATAGAGGGAAGAAGAGGTTCCTGTACGGCATTTCCATGGGTGGAAGCGTGGCTCTTCTCCTCCATAGGAAGGCACCGGACTACTGGGACGGCGCCATCTTGCTTGCTCCTATGTGCAAGGTCTGGTCTGGGAACAGAGCATTGCTTTCAGTTTCCTTATCAAGCCTGTGGTATTAGCTGTGGTTAATCTGACAGTTCCTGCTTTTTTATCATAATACTATGGTAACAGGTCTCTGATGACATGAGGCCTCACCCAATAGTTGTCAGCGCTCTGACGATGATTTGTGCTGTTGCGCCTAGTTGGAAGATCATACCCACACCTGACATCATTGACAAAGTCTGCAAAGATCCAGAGATGAGGAAAGAGGTGAAGATCCTTATATTTACTGTTTTCTTAAAAAAAGGATTTAGACAAAATAGGAAGTGAGGATATCATGAACTGGCCCATTGATTAGTAATTTGCACAGGTTACATAATTATACTTGAGTTGATATGTAATACTAGGGACTTTTTTCCCCTGATTTAATTTTGTGTATGCAGGTCCGTTCCAATCCGTATATATATAGAGGAAAGCTCCCCCTGAAAACTTGTCATGAGCTCCTGATGGTCAGCCTAGACATTGAGAAGAACTTGAATCAGGTAATTTGCCCCTTTTACATCTTCCTAGTTAGGAAGCATAGTTAACATTTTCAGTTTTTAGGTGACGATGCCATTCCTGGTCCTGCATGGTGGAGATGACATCGTGACCGATCCTTCAGTCAGCAAGCTGCTATTCGAGAAAGCATCGAGCAAGGACAAAACCTTCAAGCTCTACCCTGGGATGTGGCATGCGATGACAGCTGAATTCCCCGACGATGTTGAGCGTGTGTACTTTGACATTGTCACTTGGCTAGAGGAAAGAGCGATTTGTACAGCTAGTGTTTCGAGTGCCACATCGCGTGTCTGAAAGATGCTAAATATGTCATGGCAGATACATATGCCGTGTGGTATTCATACCCATAGAGGGGCAAGCGTGAGAAAATCTATCTATTATTATTATTATATCTACTTATATGCAACAATAGAAAGAACAAATACCTTGG
>JADLZL010001848.1:0-101101 GCA_015844335.1 Chrysopogon serrulatus
GTAGAGTGTAAAATTATCTAAATGCCCCCCTATGTACGCTGTAGTCGACTAGTTTGCAGCACACGCCATCAAACAAGTACTGTACTCCTATAGTAGCAGTCGTACACTGCATTCCTGCCATTCATGGCATGGCCCATCTGCCTTTTGTGGCTGCCACCCCTCGAGAGTGCTCTAGAAGCCACACCATTCGCGAGGGCGCTGGATGGAGAGGCTTGCAGCAGTTTTTTTTTCTGGTGCAGCGGCCCTTGTTTTTTTAGGGGAGATGAAAAAGACACTGGTGGCTCCGTGCTAGTAGCAGATGCCGCTGTCTGACACACTCTACGATTACATGTTTTTCGAGAAAATTTTAAACTTTAGGATTCCATGCTTTATGGACGGAGGGAGTATATTTATAGCACTAGATAAGTATAGTATGAATATAGTGTTATGATAAACCAACCGATACTTATTGTAACACATGCGATGGAAGGGTGGTTGGGCTATGGCGACACGCGCGACAGGAGGGTGGTTGGGCTACGGTAGCAACGGCCATGACAACGGCGGCACAGCGTAGGAGGGGCGGTGGGTGGCGGCGTGAGAGGAGAGAGAACAATGGTTATTGCCTTGTTGTAAGTACGGTGTATAATTGTATATAAAATGGATGCTATGTCTAGTATTTTTCTTGTATACATGGGTACAGTTAGCAAATATTATCAAACAAGGTTCATAGAGAACAATGGTTATTGACGCCTTGTTATTTGGTTACTGATATTTAGGATAAATATAATTTTTTCCTTGAGTTTGTTTAGAAAGCGTGAATTCCAGTTAAAAGGAAATTCGGATTCCAAGACCAACATGACATTGCCAATCAATTTCAAACGCACATTTTTTCAGCATGAACACAGGCGTATTCAGTACCTGTGTGAGACAGGAGAAGAAACTGGCGGCACAAGACACATATAAACAAATCCCAATACACAAACTTAATGACGGTTGGACAAAGCCGAAGCATTAGTTATTTGAACACGAACAATGGTTATCTGGTAGTTTTGTACTGCCAGCCCTTCCTTGAGCTGTACAATGCTCAGCATTCAGGACGATTTCTTCTTGTTGTTGTCGTCCTGCAGTCGCTCAAATAGGCTCCCATCAAATAGACCACGGACAGTTTCACGCTGCAAGAGGCCATCCTTGTCTTTTGCCACGCTGTAGAGCAGGATCCATTCACCGGCAGCGGCCACCCTGCAGGGACGAGATCATAAAACGTTCAGAAAATGAAAAGGCATAATAAGAACAAGACATTTGAAAATAAACCTCATGTCCAAACAATGAATTATCAAAAATAGGAAATTGTGCTAATCCGAGAACGGTTTAGAATAGAATTGGTAGACGGAATACGGAAACATTGATAGTTCAACTATTTATTATTGTCTTACCAGCCAACGAAATCATACATATTGCGGTTTCCTTGAAGCATTGAGCTCAACTCGTCTCTTGTCAAAGCATTAGGATGAGTTCGACCATACTTGCTAAATATAGCATCGAACTTTGATGGATCAAACCTGTGCAAAAGCAAGTTTAAACTAGTTTGTGGCTGGAACGGCATTTATAAACCTCTGGTCATAGCAGCCTGAGACAGTAAGAAGTGTTTTAGGCGCACTCTGTACATACCTTCCTTCAGTGTCATAAGTTTCAGAATCACTTCCATGCTTACCCTTGTGGATGTTGTTTATATGGATTGACAGCAAAGGAGAAGGTAACCATCCCTGAATTCAGAAACAGGGTCTGATTACAAGAGCTAGCCTTTCTAATTTTTTCCTCTCTCTCTCTCTTTTGCAAAGAGATTGACAAGAGCTAGTATATGCGAAAGTAACAATGTCCAAATCTCTGGACAGTGGGTTCAGACAGATGCCTTGTAAAGCAAATTAAAATCATTGCAGTTGCAGTGCTGTCTTTCTCCTTTAAATAAATAAATATAAAAAGGCAAGTGACGAGACACCCAAGACTTCCAGAGCTGAATGCTGGTGCTCTGCTGCCCAGTCACCCAAAGCTACAGCAAAATTCAGAGAGGAAAACATGCACGTTCAAGAGGCCGAGCGAACGTTATTAGTTACCGGCTGAGTGGGATAACTGAGCAAGAGATTGATCAGTATGGAGCCCGAGAATGATACGAGGAGCCCACATCCTATTGCTCGCAGGCCTGAAAGCCAAGGAGACAGAAACATCATTTGTACTACGCTACTAGTACTAGTGATTGCTGAATCAGTCACTGCCTTCTCTCATCAGGTAGCACTGATCCTATGTAGGAGAATCTCATAGATGACTGATCAATCAACCATGGCACGCAGTACCTTGAAACGTTTCCCAGGGGTAGATGACGCCGTCGCCGTTGCGATCGAAGAAGGCAGCGTGCTGCTGCAGCACGCTCATGCCGCGGGGGTCGCGCCCCTTGGTTCCCTGCGGGTGGCTCGGGTCCACCGCCTCGAGAGCTCTCGCGAGATCTGCGAACCGGTCCGGGAGAGATAAAAAGGAAACGGAATCAATGCGCTCGATCGAGCTGGATTACGGCTCCCTTAACCAGGAAACAGGCATGTTTGTGAACCCAAATTCAGTGTGATCAACTGATCATGATCAACCAAACAGGCCTAGCCTTAACGATCACCATATATACAGGTTGACAGGCAACAGAAGAGAGTGGAGGGAGATGGAGGTGCGTACATACATGGCTTAGGGAGCTGCTCCTGAAGATCGAGGTTGAGCCTGCGCTCCCTGGTGACGGGCGCGTTGGGTGCCTCCGTGTCCAGGGACTGATCCCTCGGCTGCGGCGGCGGCGGCGGCGGCGGGGAGTACGACGACATGCTCACTCGCGGGCTGAACTCGCGGGATCTGCGGATCCAACAGCAAACGAAACAAATCGGTTCCGCGAGTGGATGAAAGTATGAAACGGCTCCGGGCAGTACTGAGGAATCTATCGGAACCGAGGCCGGAAAATTAGGCAGGGAAGTATCAGGTACCTTCGGAGGCGGAGAACGGCGAGACGGGGGCTCCGGGCGTGCAGGCTCGAAACGAGTTGCACACACAGTGTCATGTGCTGCTAGTAGCTGCTGGTATGTCTCTACGTGCGCTATGCCTGCCTTTTCTAAAGCTTCGCGGGGCGGCAACTGAAGCACCCACCGCTCACGCAGCCTGCGCAGGCGGTGCACCGTCCGCCTCGTCCACACGGAGAACAGCGCGCGCATGCAGACAGGGCCGAGCACACGTGGAGGAGGCCTGGAGGGCCGTGGGAAGCGCGCTGAGAGAAGGATCGGATGTTGCCAAAATAAAGGAGCTCGATTCAGTGACGTGAGAGCAAGCAAACACACGTATATGACTTTGCCGTTCTCTGTCCCCAAGTTAGAGTACTATCTAACGGCTAGTAGATAGTATTTTTTTTTTAACACCTAACAGCTGCCAATCTCTATCCTCAAACATTATAGGATTGGATGGATCGGATATGCACCCAAGCTTATATATCGTGTTTCGGCATACCATTTTTCACGCCTAGCAGCTGCCAATCTCTATCCTCAAGTATAGGATTGGATGTGTACTCAAGCAATGTTGTTTCTTAACGCAAGGTAAGTAATGCAACTTTTTATGTACGTAGGATCATATCACGAGAGAAATAAAATCGGGGCAACCCATGTTCATCGTATCTCCCTTGCATACATACCATTGATAGATGCCACATGTTCAGTCTTAACATCGATCGCGTCCAGGAGATTTCCTTGCATGCAGAGCATGCGGATAAGGTGGCCTCCCATGCCTGCTTTTTCGCCTCCACCATAAGCTATTGGATCGTGTTGACGGGATATGTCATGTATGCAGGGAGGCACGATGGGTACGGTTTGTATCGAACTTTAATTTTTCCCATATGAGGTTACATCATTTTATATTTTTTCCATGCGGTGTGCCTGTTAATCCAACAACAGGCCGTCACGTGTCTAGAATGGACGTCACACTTTCAAGAAAAAGCGCTAATCAGGGACTTAATCATTTTGCTCCCAATGTATTCCTTTTTAATTGCTTCTACAAAAAGTGAACCGAGGCACTTCTCATCCTACTCACTGCGACTTCTTCAGCTGCAGTTGTTTGTTGTGGCAGTAGAAGAAGCGTTCTGATTTACCGTAGCGAATACGTTCGTGGGACTATGAAAACGCAGAAAATTTGTTCCAGAAAAAATAAACTGATTTCTATGAAAATCCTGTAGAAATCCTATGAAATTCCTGCATTGTAGAGATGCCTAATCCGGTTGCCAGGAAGTGAAACCTGCCCGAGCACTAAGCCCCCAAAAGAGAAAACCTCCGCCGAAACAGTTTGCTAGGGCGGTAGTGCGGCTGCATTGACGTGTGATTGAGCTCACCAGTCACCACGCAGTCTTTTTTTTTTCAAGATCGCGACTTTACACGTTTTTCATTAAGAAGAAGAGCCGAAAAAACGGCAAAGTAACCGATACAAAGAATTCGTGAGTAATCCATGGATTACCAACAAAACCCACAATACGAACGAAAAGCAAGAAACATGAGAGGGGGGCCTCCACCAGACATCCCCAGCTAACTGAACCAAATACAAAAGAACCCAACACTTTGGAAGCCAGTAGTGAAGCGAAGTCGTAGAAGATAACAGCAGCAAAGCATCCGCGAGAAACTCCAGACGTCAAAGCATCCGCCCAAGCATGTAGACCATCGACGCGGCAAAGCATCCGCGGATGGGGCCGACACACTCGCCGCAGCAAAGCATCCGCAAGAGAGGGGGCCTAAACACTGGTGGCAACGTCCGCCCAAGCACAACAACCATCAACGCGGCGAAGCATCCGCGGATGGGGCCGACACACCCGCAGCAGCAAAGCATCTGCATGCGGGGAGGCATAAGCAACAATGGCGGCGAAGCATCCGCTCAAGCGATAAGACCATCACGCGGCAAAGCATCCGCGGATAGGGCCAACACGCTACCAGTAGCAAAGCGTCTGCATGATAGGGGCCCTAGACGACGACTACGACTACCACAAACACCAGCTGGACAGACCAAAGCGAGGGCAAGCATGAAGCGCAGATGGTGCAGCACCGAGATTCACCGGCCGGCCGTCGAAAGCCGCAAGACCCGACCACGGTGGCATAGAGGCATGGGGCTCGAAGAAACGGCACCTCCAGGAAGGTAAGTGGCGTCAAGATATGGCGTCACCGCCGCCCACCCGCCACCGCTGGCCGGGCTTCGCCCGAACTCCATGCCAAATACAAACACCGAACAGCAGCCCGACGACCCACGCCCGGGCAAGGCTTGCCCCACCCGATCCACCCGCCACGCCGCCACGATGTCACAGTAAGAACGAGGAGGCCGTCGCCGCCCACGCCACCATGGCGCCGACGACGCAAAGCCCGCATGTGAGCCGATGGCCAACGCGCCCGCGAACGCTGAGTGCCTGCCCGCCGGCCGCGCCGATGGCAGCCCGGCCAGCGCGAACCCGCGACGGTCGGCCCCCCGCCAGCCCAGCCACGGCCCGCCCCGCCTGCCAGCCCCGGGGCAAGGACGGCCACCGGGCCGAGGGCGCTTAGCAAATGCCAGCGGCCCGGCCAGCCGAGCAACCACGGGCAAAGACGGCCACTGGGCTCACCACCGCGGCGTGACGCAGGGGGCCGCTGGCCGGGCCAGAGGGGCGCCGCCGCCACACCAGGGGCCGGATCCGAGCCCGGGTGCGATTCACCAATGGGGCTGCTGGCCGAGCCGGCGGGGGCGCTGGACCCCGGAGCTACCCGGCGCGCCGAGAGTCGGGTGGAGGCGCCAAGGGTGCCGGGCGCCATTCCGCCCGAGGGTGGATCCGGCCACCCCGCCGCCGCCGGAGAGGAGGAGGTGGTGGGTAGGAAGAGAGGGGGGGGGAGGAGGAAGGCGGCGGCGCTGGACGGAGCCCCATTTTGGGGGCCGACGCCGCTGGCCGCCGCCGCCACCACGGCTGGAGGGCAGCGACGGCGGCCGGAGGAAGCCCCCGGGGGGTTTGGTGGCGGCGTTGGGCGCCCCGAGTCGCCCGTTGGGAGGGCGCTCGGGGTCCCTTTCTGAACTTGATTCACCACGCAGTCTGGACGGGAAGCAAGTTAACGTGTGATTGAGCTCGGCGCTGCATTGCGATGACTGAGAAATTGAATCCTTGATTTGGGCGCTGGTGTAGTGGTGTGTGTGTGTGACTGGATCTCCTTGCTTGTGTGAGCTGTGACTTTGTTTTGCATTGACGTGCATGGAGATGCTGCCGTCCCCAAATTATTTTCATTTTTATTAGGCTGCTGGCACTTGGCACCTGGCAGTAGGCCAGGGACTCTCGGAGGAGGGGCCGGGGTGCACGTCTCAACGTTCGTAGCGTGCCGTGCCGCCGTGCGGCGAGCGAGAGGATGGATGCGTCAGATCCTGATACTGGCTGCCTCGATGTTTTATTGTCGTTTCAATGTCACGCACCAAAATGTGGGGAATCTTTCTGGTTTCACGGATACTCGTTCCGTCGTAAGATATATTTTAAGTTAGTATTCCTTTTTTAAGAATCATTTTAAGTTATTCTTAGTCAAACCATCCTAAGTTTAAATAAATTTATAGAAATTAAGAATACTGTAATATTTATGATATTAAATCAGCTTCAATCACTTTTTACGAACCGGGCTTCATTAAAGATATTATATGGTATATTTTCATAATTTACTTATTTGGATGGATAGAAATTAATATTATTCTATATAAACTTACACAATCTTAATATAACTTGAATACATATAAAAGCACCTAGGCTACTAACTCAGCTTTGATGATTAATGAACATAAATTATTATGACTAATGTGTATTTTGCTAAAGGTATTATAGCTTCAAAGTTGTTCTTTATTAGACAATTGTCATATGTAGTTCTTATTATCTTGTGCACGCTGATCCCATTTCATTCAGAACAGACCTCAGGCAATGGCCAGAGCCAAATGTTGGATTGATTTCTTATACCAAATGTTGGATTGATTTCTTGTACCAAATGTTGGATTGATTTCTTATACCAGGATCTTTTCTTGACCCATCATGTGTTGATGGCATTTCATTACTTCGGTTCATCACTTCTGGTCCTAGCTATTATAACACTAGGTGAAGAGAGCATCTCAAATCAGGTCCTCTATTTTTAAATATGTTTCTCCTGCTGCCTTTGGATGCGCCGGTTTCTAGGCTCAACTTGAACATATATACGCTTCTCAAATAAGGACACATACTTCCCATTTTCTCTATTTTTTCACTTTCTCTATGTATTCTACCAATTTAACCTGACATAAACTCAAACTAAAATGTTAAAAAATGTTGTTTAATGTTTACCATATCACATAATTCATGTTATAGTCTGCAAACATAAAAATATAGCAAATTCATCAATCCTCACTGCCATCACCACCACTAGCCGTCAACACCTCCACCCATTACGCCACTTGATCTACAACAGTTGTTGAATGCCACCATCCTTTTGAGCCCACGTTGCTCCACATATGCTTGCACGTCCAGTTCTAATGCCAGAAAGGGTGCACAAACGATGGAGGCTGCCGAGGAAGTGCGTGCAGGTGGAGACTGTTGGGAAGAGCACACGACAGAAGAGGTGGCCAGAGGAGGATGAGCAGGTGATGGAGGTGGACGAGAAAGGGCACATGGTGGTGGAGCTGGTTAGGGGAGATCGTGGGGCGATAGAGGTGGCAAGGGAAGGGCGTGATGGCTGAAGAGCTGGCTAAGGAATGAGTTCTAATCGAGGGGGATAGAGAAATATGTGTCGGGGACCAAAATAAGGACCCCTTTAAGGAAAGCCCAACAAACGCAAAACTTCGGCCCAGCAGGCCTCCCATTTCCACTATCTAAGTCACAGTGCCGGAGCGGGCGCACGGCCCACGCCCATCCGAGCCCACCTCACCGAGGGGCTCGGACAAGCACCGATTCTCCGCCTCGCCCGAGCCCCCGGCGGGGGCCCGGACGAGCCTCCACTCTCCGTCTCGCCCGAGCCCCCGGGCGGGGCCTCGGACGGCCCCGCCCGGCTTCCGTCCCGCCCGAGCCCCGGCAACCAGGCCTCGGGCGGGACGCGTCGCCAGTCAAAGGCCGTACCACCGACTTGACGCATATCCACCACCGCCCGTGTCGGGAGCACTCCATGTTCGACAGGGGGATGGGCATCGCCCGTCACGGCCCCGCCGGCTATCATGCTTACGCGGTCTCTCCACGATGGAGGCCACGCCCGCCATAGTGGGAATCTTTGTGCCTAACCCCTCCCGCCGGGTCCCATCACCGGAACCCGGGGCGCCATCCACCACGCCAAGGCCACGGCGGCCGGCGTCACCCCCGTACGGGGAATGGACTGGACACCCCTTCCGGTCAACCAACAGTCCACCCGTGAGCTCTTCGAGCCCGGGATGGGCGACCAACTGTGCCGGCGACCGGCCGCGGTATTCCAACCACTCTCCATACGGCGACGGGCTCCGAGGCCTCCCGAGCCTCGGCCTCCATGCGGGTCAAAGCTACGGGGCTCTGGCGCCCCCTCCGACGCCTCCACCAACTCCAACGGGGACGTCCATCATTCCGGACAACAGGGGGCAAGGAGGCGGCGTCGCCTTTGCCTCGCCACGGTCCGGGGAGTCGGCCCACGCCGGAGCCTCGTCCGAGGGAGGACGGAAGCCCGTGACCCAGCCACGAGCATGACCACCTCTTGTAAAGCCCTGCCTTCCCCTTGCGACTATAAAAGGGGAAGGCAAAGACCCCTAGAGGGGAGGGTTGAGACACTCGAGCCCGATATTGGGATCCTCCTCAATCATCACGAGACTTGGGACCCCGTCCCTCTCTCACTGCTTGTACACCCTACCTACGAGCACTTCGGTGCAAGATAATACAAGAACTCCTCCCCCTCACTGGACGTAGGGCCTTCTCTTGCCCGAACCAGTATAAATCCTTGTGTTCATCTTGTACACCATCCGGGGTTGGGAACACGCACCACAAATTCACTCGTTGGTGCTAGGACCGCCAGTTCTAGCACCGACAGTTGGCGCGCCAGGTAGGGGGGCTGTGCGTGTTTCGCCTCTCTTCCCGCCAAACCTCCGGATGGCCAGCAGACGTGACGACGCTTCGGGGCGACTTCTCACCCCCAACTCCTCTCCACCCGACCCGCTGGAGCCGAGGGGCCCTGATCCGGTTCGGTGAGCTTGAGTTCGTGTCGACTGGGGTCCAGTACGACATGGAACTCCTCCCGACTGGAGTTCAGGGGCCTTCCGACGAGCCCCCGGCGGACTCGACACCGGCCCGGCGCAGGAGGCACCACGGTGCTCGCTCCCGCCGCACTCGACGGACGCACCCTGACGCTGGCGGTCTTCATGAAGATCTTTCGCGCCCGTGGCTGGACGACACCCGCCCCGCGGGGGCCTTTCGGCCGCCCGTCGCCGCCACGCCCGGCCCTTTGGCATGATCAACGCTGCCGCCACGTACACAGCATTGGTCCCCACCGCCATGGAGGCCCTGGAGGAGGCGTCCCCGCCGCCGGCGGCGCTCCACGGAGCACCCCGACGCGAACATCCCCGATGGATCCGCCCATGCCTACGAGGAGTACGATCAGGCGGGAGGAGCGGCGACGCCACTCCCGGCACGCTACACCCACCCGATCCGGCGCCACCTCGAGTACACGGAACCCAGGGGGTTCATCCCGGAGCACGCCTTCGCCTTCGGTTACCCCAACTCCGACTCCCCGGACGACATGTACGACCCGACGGCGTGAGTGCTTCCACGTGGAGGTTCGTGATCTCGGCGCGACGGCGCGGCGGCGGCGATGGGGATCAGGATCGTGACCCTAGGCACGCCGCTAGGCCGCCCGGCGGTCGCCACACTGATGGATCCGGGAGCCTCACCGACCCGGGGGGGAGAACCCCGCCACCTGCGGCCACCCCGAGGGCGGAGGATCCAGCAGCCACGCCTCGGATGCCACATCGACCCACCGTCGAGCAGATCCGCGACCTCAGGGCTAAGCTTGACCATGACCGTCTTCGCCTGGCGAAGAAGATAGACGCGCTCAAGCAAGGCCACCCGCGGCGCTCAACCCAAGCCCCACGGCACGGCGGACGCCCGCGGCGTCCAGCAGAGGATTGTCAGCGACGAGGGGGCGACATCCTCCCGTCTTCTGCGTGCAAGCCAAAACGTCGCGGCTGCGGCCCTTCTACTCCGATCAATGCCGGAGCCCTCCGCCCCGGAGGGGCGCCGCATCCCGCAACGAGCTACGAGACCTCATCGAGACCGCCGCAGTCCAGGGGCCGAGCTCGTCCTCGTGCCTTAGCGCTCGCAGGGGCGAGGAACCCGCGGGCATTCCCCGGGAGAGCGCGAGGCCTCTGTCCACCAAGATCCTCACGGGCCGGCTCGCCGAACGCATCGGGACAACCGCGGCGACCTAACGACGGGTGATGCACGCAACATCGTGAGGGAGGCGAGCGGGACGAACGCGACCGCCCGGCAAGGCGAGGGCGGCGGCGTGACGTGGCGATGAGGACGCGACGACGCGGACCCCGGGGCCCCGTGCCTTCAGCCGGGAGATCCCGCGGCGCACGGTTCCCCTTCCGATTCCGCTAGCCCGCTAACCTCACCAAATACTCGGGTGAGGCGAACCCCGGGGTTTGGCTCAACAATTACCGCCTCGCCACCGCCGGTTGGGTGGGGCGGACGACGACGAGACTCATCATCCCGCAACCTTCCCCTTCACCGGGCGACGCCGCTCGGGCCTGGGCTGGAGCACCTTCCCGCCCGCACGATCTTTGACTGGACCGACCTAGTCAAAGTATTCGTGGGGAATTTCGTGGCACATATGTGCGCCACAGGAACTCTGGGATCTCCGTAGCTGCCGCCCGAAGCCCGACGAGTCACTTCGCGACTTCATCCGCCCGCTTCTCCAAGAAGTGCACCGAGCTGCCCAACGTGGCCGACACCGCCATCATCAGCGCGTTCCTCGACGGGACGACCTGCAAGGAGCTGGTCCACGAACTGGGACGAAAGATGCCCTCCACCGCCAACGAGCTGTTTGAGGTGGCCACAAATTTCGCCTCCGGTGAGGAGGCGGTGGGGGGCCATCTTTCGCGGCGCCAACGACAAGGATAAGCGGAAGAATGAAGAAGCCAGCGGTGCGGCGACCCGCAACCAAAAGAAGAACAAGAGGGGCAAGCGGAGGGGGGAAGCAAGGCAAAAAGGAGGAAGACTCCGAGGATGATCTCGTCGCCGCGGCCGACCCGCAAGGCACCCCGAGGCCCCCAGGGCCCGGGGTTCGACGACATGCTCAAGAAACCTTGCCCCTTCCACAAGTTCCCCGTCAAGCACACCATGGGGGAGTGTGACTTGGCCTGCCGATTCTACCAAAAAGCTCCCCCCGCCCGAGGACAAAAAAGAAGAAGGAGAAGGAGGAAAAGACAAGGATGACGGGTTCCCGAAGATCCACGATGTCTTCATGATCATCGGGGGCCTCCCCAGCAAACCTTTCACCGCGATAGATCAAGCGCGGCCGCCGAGAGGTTTTCTCGGTGCGCCCGCCACCCGCAATACCTACCATGGTCGGCCGAGGCCATCACCTATGGCCCCGACGACCACCCGCTCTACGTACCAAACCCGGGAGATACCCACTCGTGGTGGATCCCGTCATCGGCAACGTTCGGCTCACTAAAGGTGGCGATGGATGGCGGCGGCGCCCTCAACATCCTCTACTCCGACACCCTCGATGTTGGGGGTGGGGCGCCCCACCTCCGACCCTCCATCTCTCCCTTTCGGGGCATTGTCTTGGGCAAGCGAGCCTGGCCCCTCGGGCAGATTGACCTCCCGTCGTCTTCGGGACACCATCAAACTACCACAAGGAAGGTCATTACCTTCGACGTGGTTGACTTCCGAGGAACCTACCACGGCATACTCGGACGTCCAGCGTACGCAAAGTTCATGGCGGTCCCAAACTATACGTACCTCCTCCTAAAGATGCCGAGGCCCAACGGCGTCATCACCGTTGGCTCCTCCTACGAGCATGCGTTCAAGCTGCGGCGTGGAGGCCATTGAGCATGCCGAGGCCATGGCCGTCTCAAGGCTCTCGACTCCAAGCGCCACGCCGGCACCTTCGAGCCGTCCGATGGGGTGGGGAGGTCCCCTTTCGACCCCTCCACCTCGTTCGGCAAGGCGGTGAAGATACGTGACTCCCTCGACCCTAAATAGGAAGCCGTGCTCATCGACTTTCTCCGCGCAAACATCGACATCTTTGCGTGGAGTCCCTCGGACATGCCGGGCATTCGAGGGATGTCGCCGAAAGCACTCCCTTGATATCCGGGCCAGGTCCGGACCGGTGAAGCGCCGACCGCCCGATTCGACGAGGAGAAGCGCAAGGCCATCGGCGAGGAGGTGAACAAGCTTTTGGTGGCGGGTTCATCAAGGAGGTGTTCCACCACAGTGGTTATCTAATCACATCTTGGTTAGGAAGAAGAGTGGCAAATGGAGGATGTGTGTAGATTATACTAGCTTAAATAAAGCATGTCCGAAAGTCCCTTTTCCCTTACCACGTATCGATCAGATAGTCGACTCCACCTCGGGGTGTGAGCTCTTATCATTCCTTGATGCTTATTCCGGCTACCACCAAATAAAGATGAAGGAGTCCGACCAGCTCGCGACGTCCTTCATCACTCCATTCGGCATGTCTTTGTTATGTGACGATGCCCTTCGGGCTTAGGAACGCAGGGGCCATGTACCAATGATGCATCTTTGGGCATTTTTCGGCGACCACATCGGCGAAACCATAGAGGCCTACGTCGACGACATCGTGGTCAAGACCAAGAGGGCTGACGACCTCATCTCTAACCTCAAGATTGCTTTCCAGTGTCTTAAGGCCAAAAGCTTCAAGCTCAACCCCGAGAAGTGCGTCTTCGGGGTTCCCCGAGGCATGCTCCTCGGGTTCATCGTCTCCAAACGCGGCATCGAGCCCAACCCGGAAAAGGTGACCGTGGTGACGAGCATGGGGGCGATCAAGGACCTAAAGGGCGTCTGGCGAGTCATGGGCTGTCTGGCGGCCCTCGGTCGCTTCATCTCACGACTCGGCGAGAAGGGCCACGCCCGTATCGCCTCCGAGAAAGTCCGAGCGCTTCTCTGGACCACCGAGGCCCGGGGAGGCCCTCGACAAGCTCAAGGCTGCCCTCACCGGTGCCCCGATCCTCGTCCCGCCCGCCGGGGGTGAACCCCTCCTCTTGTACATCGCCGCAACCACCCAGGTGGTCAGCGCGGCCATCGTCGTCAAGAGGCAGGAGGAGGGCCACACCCTGCCGGTCCAAAGGCCAGTCTACTTCATCAACGAAGTGGTGTCTGAGACCAAGATCCGCTACCCGCAGATCCAGAAGCTGCTCTACGCGGTGGTCACGACTTCGGCGCAAGCTCGGCACTACTTCGACGCCCACCCGTGACGGTGGTCTCCTCCTTCCCGTTGGGAGAGATCCTCCGAGAATCGGGGAGGTCTCGGGGCGGGTTGCCAAGTGGTCCATCGAGCTCATGGGTGAGACTCTCTCCCTACAGCGCCGAGGAAGGCCATCAAATCTCATGTCTTGGCCGGCTTCCTCGCGGAGTGGATGGACACCCGGCTACCGCCGCTCCCGGCTCGAGCGGAATCTTTGGACAATGTACTTCGACGGGTCCCTAATGAAGGCCGGGCCGGCGCCGGCCTCCTCTTCGTCTCTCCCGGGGTGCACATGCGGTACGTGATCCGCCTTCACTTCCCAGCATCGAACAATATGGCAGAGTACGAAGGCTGCTCAATGGGCTAAAGATCGCCGTCGAACTTGGCGTCAAACGCCTCGGCGTCAGGGGACTTCGCGGCTCGTCATCGACCAAGTCATGAAGGACTCAAGCTGCCACGACCCCAAGATGGATGCGTCTTGCAAGGCGGTGCGCGCCGGAGGAGGACAAGTTCGACGGTCTCGATCTCAACCACGTCGTCAGGAGGCACAACGAAGCCACCGACGAACTCACCAAGATCGCCGCTGGAAGAGCCCCGGTCCCCCCGACGTCTTCACCAAAGACCTCGCGGCTCCTTCCGTCACGATCGGGGGGTAAGGGGAGGCCTCAAAGGATCGTTCCAACCCCTCTTGGGGGCTGGAGGGAGTCCAAGGCCCCCCGGCATCCGAGGCCCCCTCAACTTCCGAGGCATCCTCAGCATCAAATGCCGAGGTCATGGAGATCAACGGGGGGGATCCGAGGCCGACCCCAAACCGGACTGGAGAAAGCCATACCTCGACCGGATCATCCGGGGGAGTCCTCCCCGAGGACTTCAACCAAGCCGGGCGCACCGCAAAAAAAAAGCGAAGTCTTTTCGTCGTCATCGGGGACGAGCTCTACAAGCGAAGCCCCTCGGGAGTCCTGCAGCGATGCATCACGGTCGAGGAGGGCCTCGCCCTAGCCCACAAGATCCACGTGGTGTCTGCGGCCACCACGCCGCTCCCCGCTCCCTCGTCGGCGGCGCTTTCCGGACAGGGGGTTCTCTTGGCTGACCACGGTCGTGGCGCCAATGAGGTGAGTACGCTGTGAAGGATGTCGGTATTACGCTCGTCGGGGCGCACTGCCGGCTTAGGCGCTCCAGACCATCCCGATCACGTGGCCTTTTCGCCGTGTGGGGCTTGGATCTGGTAGGACCCCTCAAGAAGGCGCCTGGGGGCTTCACTCATCTGCTCGTCGCCATCGACAAGTTCTCCAAATGGATCGGCGCGCCCGTCACCAACATTCGGTCCGAGCGGGCGGTGCTTTTCTTCACCGACATCATCCACCGCTTTGGAGTCCCAAACTCTATCATCACCGACCACGGCACCCGGTTCACGGGGCGAAATTCCAAAAACTTCTGCGATAAGCACCGGATCTGGCGTCGTCTGGTCTCCGTCGCGCACCCCAGACGAGCAGGCAGGTAGAAGCGGGCCAACGGGATGATCTTGCAAGGGCTCAAGCCTCGGATCTTCAACAAGCTCGACAAGTTCGGCAAAAGGTGGCTCGAGGAACTCCCCTCGGTCCTCTGGAGCCTCGGGGACGATGACCAGGCAGAGCGATGGGTTTCACGCCCTTCTTCCCGGTATGCGGGCTGAAGCCATCTTGCCTACCGACTTGGAATTCGGATCCCCGAGGCTAAAAGCCTACGACGAGGCCCGCAACCAAGTGGCTCGGGAGGACTCATTTGGACATGCTTGAGGAAGCCGGGGCGCTGCCCTCCTACACTCGGCAAGATACCAGCGGTCCCTTCGACGCTACCACGGCCCGACGAGTCGGACCCGAGACCTCGGGGAAGGTGATCTAGTGCTCCGTCTCCGCCAAGACAACAAAAGGGCGCCACAAGCTCACGCCACCACAGGGAGGGACCCTTCATCGTCGTTGAAGTCCTCAAGCCGGGCACATACAAACTCACCAACGAGGCTGGCGAGATCCTCAACAACGCTTGGAACATCCAACAGCTATGTCGCTTTTACCCCTAGAAATTCCAAGCATTGTACTTACGCTTTGTACCATTGGCTAAATAAAACTAAGTCCTTGGACGTTTTTTCTAAGTCACAGCATTCTGTCCCCAGTAGGACTCAGCGAGACTTGCTTTTGGCTCACCAAAACCAAGCCTCCCTCGGGGGCTAGAAAGGGGGGAACCCCCTCCTGGAAAGCACCCCTCAAAAAATCTTTTTTGAAATCTTTTTCATTTTTCTGGCTATCTTTCGTAGACTCTACATTCCCGAAGGTTTCGCATACTTAGGAAAAGGCACGACCAAGGTCATCCCGAGGCCAAGGACGGCCGAGCCGCGAGGTCACCTATGCCCGAGCGCTACGGTGCCTCCACTCGCCACCCTTAGCCAAAAGAATGACTCCAAGTGCCGCGAGGAGGTCGCTCGACTATGGAAGGGCAACGGGGCTGAGGCATCTACTCGCGCCGTCCCTCCCTTCGGTTAAAAGAGCGACCCCCGGCTGCAAAGCATCCTCGCAAGACCAAGTAGCGAATACAAACGGAAGGGAAGGCGAGAGATAACGAAAAAGCTAGTACAAAAAGCATAAAGCCTCAACGGGCCGATTCACAAAGTGTCTCATAAACACAAAATCAACATAAACTTTTATTTACATGAGCACTTGGGCCCAGCCTGTAGGATCTACTGGGGGCATCCGGGCCACCAACGTCTTGGGTGGCGACATCCACGGCCTCGGGGCCTCCGGCACCAGCATCCGCGACCTCGGCGGGCACGACCTCAGCGACCGCAGCCTCGGCGTCACTAGCTTCCTCCGGAGGAGTGGAGACGACGGCGGGCGTAAAAGTAGCCACCAATGCGGCGGGAGCCCCACTCTTCTCGGCCTCCTCGACGAGTTGGGCCAGCACATCGGGTCTCGTGCCCCATCTCCTCTTCGGCCACGACGAGCCCCTCGGCGATCGAGGAAGGTCGAGCCGGTAGTGGGACATGGTCGGCGGCGTGTGTGACACGCGCCGACTCGGAGGGCCTCCAGCGCCACGCGCCTCCACCCGGCCTTGTGGCACCGTCGCCCGGCCCGCGACACCAAGTTCTTTGCCGCCCGGCTTCCTCAGCCTCCACCGCGGTGCAGACGGCTGTGGCCTCCCGCGTCAAGGTCTCAAGCTCGCCCTGCGCCGAGTTATAGGCGGCTTGCGACACGGAGAGGCTCTCCTCCAGCTCAGTCACCCTGCCCTGCAGGTCTGCAAGAACCCGAGAGTTAGGCTCTCGGGCGGTGTAACACAGGCATGAAGGCCAGTCGCAGCTCTTACCTCGCAGCTGGCCGCGGAGGGTCTCGTTCTCACCGATCCCCTGCAAGGCTGCCTCCTTCAGCTTGGAGTACTCCTCGCCCAGGACGACGCGCTCAGCCTCCGAGGCCTCCAGCTTGTCGGACAGGGATTTGATGGAGTCCGCCGAGCGCGAGGCCTCGGCGACCATCGCCTCCTTCTCCGTCCGGAGCTGGTCGATGCTCCTGGCGTGGCCCGCCGCGACGTCCCTGGCGAGGGTGGCGTCCTCGCGTGCCGTCGCGGCCTCGGCCTGCAGCTGGGAGACGAGAAGGCGGAGCTTCTCGAGCTCGGCGTCCTTCTCCGACACGGCCGTCGTCAGCTGGGCGACCAGGCCCTTCTGCTGAAGGTACTGGTCGTGAAGGCTGGCCGACGCGCGGAGAACCTCCGACTTCCCGCTCGACGTCTGCGCCAAATCCTGCAACACACGCTCTCCAGCCGGTCAGTCGCTGGGAAGACGCTCCCGGAGGGAAGGAGGGCTGAAAGCTCACTCACCCGAAGCAAGGGGGGAGCTCCTGGCACAACCCCGACACAATGGTCCGGGCGGCCTTCTCGTAGCGGTCGACGCAGTCCGCCACGCTCATCCAGATCCTCCCCTCCTTGGCGTCATTGGCGCAAAGGCCCTCGCCTCTCCGGGGCCCCCAGGGGCGGGCGGCTCTCCAGGCAAGGTGGGCTCCGGCGGATTGCTCACCGGGACGCTCCAGCCAAGGCCGTGGCACCCACGGTGGGCGCCTCGGTCGCCTGCGCCTCCTCGGCTCCTCCCTGCTGCTGCGGTGGCACCCGCCTCGGTGGCCACGGCTTGGTGAAGGGCCGAGGCGGCTCCGCCTCGGTCATAGCAGCGTCGTCGGTAGCAGCCACCACGGACTCCTCCACCGCTGCCTCGGGCGACACCGAGAGTCTACCCGGGCCGACACGGCCGGGATCACCATGTCGTCCTCCTCGCCGGGGGCCTCCGCCGTCCCGACGGTACCCGACGGGGCCGGCCCTCGACCAGGGCGCGACGGGCGTGCCCCGGTCTCCCCGGCAGGCGCTGCGCCGCCTGCTGCTTCCGCCGCCGAGGACCGCTCCGCGAGACGGCGGCTCCTCGGCGACCTTCTCCCTCTCCTCGGTCCCGACCGTCGGCTCGGCGGTGGAACCGAGATCCGCGCTCCCGACCCCCCGCCTTAGCTGTTTCCGAGGGGCAAGGGGGGCCGCGTCCACCGCGGCCGTGCGCTTCAAGCTGCGGATGATGGGGACAAGACGGAAGTTAGCGGGCGAAAAAAAAAAGAGCGAACGTCGAGACCGAGCGGCAAGGTGTGGACACCACTTACCCCGCGCACTTTAATCCTAGCTCAGACCGGGACCCGCCCGACGGCGGCAATGTCGTCGGGCGCCGGACGACTGCTCGCCGGCCAGGCGTTCTACTGCGGGCCTCCGACCCGCCTCGGCCGACGCGGGCAGCGTGGGGGCGAGCCTCTGCGGGGGGGCTCGACGACCTCCTTCCCCCGTGACGTCACGCCCCCCTCGGGGGGGGCGCCCAGGCCAGGGGCATCGCGGCCCCAAGTCCGACAACGCCGGGGACGAGCCTCTCCGGCAGCCCTTCCGGACGGTGGCGCCGGCGACGAACACCACCCACCGGTAGCGCGACGTCACCTCCGGGGGATCCAACCCCAGGCAGCGGCTCAGCTCATCCTCGTCCCACTCCTCACCATCGCTGTCGTCGTCGCTGTGCTCGGTGGTGTCCAACGGCGTCTCCGCTAGAGGGAGACCCTCCTGCTCCTGGCGCCGCCGCAGCCGAGACAGGTCCTCCCTCTCCTTCTGCTTGCGGGCATTGCGCGCCGCGGCGCTCTCCTTCTTCTGCTTCTCCGCCTCCGCGTGCTCGCGATTGGCCACCTTCTCCACAGCGATCGGGGGCTTCGATGACCTCAGCCTCTCCGTGAGCCCCTGCAAGCGCGACGGCCGGGGTCAGCGTGAGGAAGAGGAAGAAGAGGAGCGGAACGCACAACGAAGCGGAGGAACGGGTCTTACCAGACCAATGTAGCCCTTGTCAGGCCGCATCGGGATTTTGAGCAACTGCGAATGCTCCACCGATGCCGCCTGCTTCGTCCGGTCAAGGACCTCGGCGAACCCTAGGTCCTCGGCCGCCATCCGGGTCCCCTCCCAGGGGCTGCCAGGCCGCATGTCATACAGCGCGTACCGCCGATGCATGAGCGGCAGTACGCGCCGCTTGTGGAAGCCGGCGATCACCGCCGAGGCGTCCAGACCCTCCTTGGTCAGGCGCGCCGAGGCGGTAAAAACACCTTCCTCGGCGGGGTCACCCTCTCGGGGATCGGCTCCTTCCGCCACGACGGCGGCTCGGAGTCGAACACCTTCCCGGTGTAGGCAAGGCAGGTGGCCACCGTCGTTGCGAAGGTAGAACCACTTCTTTGTGCCAACCACGGTTCGAGCTGGCGAGCCTCGCCGGGATATAGTCCCTGCGGTGCCTGGATCGCAGCTGCAACGATGCAGCTACCGGCCCGGACGGCCAACCTCTTCCCTTCTCTTTCTCCTGCTCCTTCCCCTTCTCTTTCTCCGCCCGGGCGGAGATTTCAGAGAACAAGGTAGCCTCAAAGAAGTAGAGCCATAGGTCCCAGTGGGCGTCGACGCCGAGGTAGCCCCACACAGCGCCACGAAGACGGCCGCGTGGGAGATGCGGTTGGGGGCGAGGTTGTGGAGCTCCAAGCCGTAGTGCTCGGGGCGCCCGCAGAAACGCCCCACCGGCATCCCGAGCCAGCGCTCATGGAACGACGTGAAGCTCACACGTACCCCGGCGGAGGGCGCGGATACGATCATCCGCGACGCGACACGATCCACTCCGGCCGGGCTGGAAGTCGTTCCGAGGCTCAGGAGCCCCCCTTCTCCACCAACGCCACCAGCTCCGCCTCGTCACGGAGCAGGACTCCCAATCCGCCACGCCAACAACATCGGCCTTGGGTGCCATCGCGAGGGTGGGATCGAGCGAGAGGAGGGCGGCACGGAAGTCTCTCTTCCTTCCCCCCTCTCCGGCGAGCTCGGGGAGATTTCTCTCGGTGGCGGGGAAGGCAAGAGGCAAAGAGCAAGCGGCAAAGCAGATACGAAGGAAAGGCCAACACGCCGCCTGGTATATTTATACCCGACGCTCCCCTTCTTTGCATTAAGTGCATATCGGCCCACGATGCGCCCACTCGATTGCACACGCGCACGGCCTAAGGCGCCGGCGCGCGAGCGGCCGCGGCCACATCGGACTCAGCGCGCCACACACACATTGCACGGCGCATCCCTCACAAAGGATCCGGGCCACTGAGCCGAGGCTCCCGCCACCCGCGTGTGTACGGCTGGAAGGCGCAGCCGCCGCACATCACATCCTCCCGTCGGACCCGCGGGCGCAAGACGCACGGCAATCGCCATGACGGAGAAAGTGGGGCCCACCACCGCCGCGCGGCGCTCCGCATCCCGCTGGTCGCTGAAAAACGCGCCCACGCCCACAGCAAAACAGGGGTTCCTTCTCCACGAAGGAGCCGGGGCGACGGCCCACCTAAGGCCCCTGGGGCTTCGCGGTGGCCCATCTAAGGGTTCGACAGCCACCCAGGGAGGCAGAGTCGGGGGGGCAGCTCGGACGGCCTCATACACAGCCTGGCCGGCGCAAAGCGGGGGCCGTCCTTGCAGCATCCGAGGCCGGAATGGTAGCCCGAGTAGGGGATCCCGCGTGGGAGAGCACCGAGCCCTTGGGACCCGGCGGACGGGACCCGAGCCCCACCTCGGGCATACCGTGCGGGCTCTTATGAACCGCGCCTCGGGCCCGGCCAACCCCTAGCGAATGGGGCACAGGCGGTTCACTTGGATTCTCCCGCTAACAGCTCACCGGACCTAGTCGTGTTCAACACTCGTCGACGATAGCACGGCCAAAGTCCACCCTCCTCCCCTGCGGAAGGGAAGGCGAGGTGCGTAAGAAAACTGGTGGTCGAGTCCTATTTGGGTTCCCCTCGTCGCTACGAGGGGCTCGGGGCTTCCCCAACGAGCAAACCAATTTGGGAAAACGCCTAAAAACCCAGCCCGAACCCTTGGGACGAGCCGACGGGCCGGGGGGCTCGGCAAAGACGGACTATCGTCCACCAAAAAGACGCACTAGCCCTCGGACGAGTGCCCTCACTCGCCCAAGGCCTCGCGGGCTACACCTGGCGGGTGCGCTCGCGCGCCCCCACTAGATAGCACGACTCTCGGGACAAGCCTCAAAGCCACGTCGTGCAAGCTAAATGCAAAGCCTTCGAAGGAGTCCCCAAACTCCTTCGAAGCCTCGAAACTACACCCGCCGGGTGCTTCTTCGCGCACCCTGCGGAAAGTATCGATGGCAACCAAGGAAGCACGACCTCGGCCTGCGAGCGAGTGCTTCCACTCCTTCGAGAGGCTCGGGGGCTACTTGTCGGGGACCGAAATAAGGGCCTTAAGGAAAGCCCAACAAACGCCAAAACTTCGGCCCAGTGGCCTCCCATTTCCACTATCTAAGCCACGGTGCGAGAACCGGCCGCACGGCCCACGACCCGTCCGAGCCTACCTCACCGAGGGGGCTCGGACGGCGCCGATTCTCCGCCTCGCCCGAGCCCCTAGCGAGGGGGCCTCGGGACAAGCCTCCACTCTCCGTCCCGCCCGAGCCCCCCCGGGCGGGGCCTCGGACGCCGCCAGCTTCCGTCCCGCCCGAGGGCCCCCGGCATCCAGGCCTCGGGCGGGATGCGTCGCCAGAGACAAAGGCCGTACCAATCGACTTGGCGCATATCCACCACCGCCCGTGTCGGGAGCACTCCATGTTCGGCCGAGGGGATGGGCATCGCCCGCCACGGCCCACGCCGGCAATCATGCTTACGCGGTCTTCACAGTGGAGGCCCGCCCGCCATAGTGGGGCCTTGTCTTTGCCTAACCCCCCGCCAGGTCCCATCGCCGGAACCCCGGGGCGCCATCCACCACGCCAAGGCCCACAAGGCGTCACCCCGTGCGGGAATGGACTGGACACCCCTCCCGATCCAACCAACAGTCCACCCCGTGAGCTCGAGCCGGGATGGGCGACCACTGTGCCGGCGACCGGCCGGCCCCATTCCAACCCTCTCCGTGCGGCGACAAGCTCCGAGGCCTCCCGAGCCTCGGCCTCCATGCGGGTCAAAGCTACAGGGCTCTGGCGCCCCCTCCGACGCACTCCACGAACTCCAACAGGGACGTCCATCATTTCGGACAACAAGGGCAAGGAGGCGACGTCGCACCACCTCGTCACGGTCCGGGACAGTCAGCCCCACACCGGAGCCTCGTCAGGGAGGATGGAAACCCATGACCCGACCACGAGCATGCCGCATCTTGTAAGGCCCTGCCTTCCCCTTGCGGCTATAAAAGGGGAAGGCAGAGACCCTTAGATGAGAAGTTCACACACTCGAGCCCGATATTGGCACCCTCCTCAATCATCACGAGACTTGGAACCCCGTCCCTCTCTCACTGCTTGTACACCCTACCTACGAGCACTTCGGTGCAAGATAATACAAGAACTCCTCCCCCCACTGGACGTAGGGCCTTCTCTTGCCTGAACCAGTATAAATCCTTATGTTCATCTTGTACACCATCCGGGGTTTGGAACACGCACCATAAATTTACTCGTTGGTGCTAGGACCGCCAGTTCTAGCACCGACAAGGGCCTATGCATGTCTGATACTAGTTGACTAATACAGGAATGATACATTGGAAGTTACGGTGGATAGTTTAGATGATGTCTGTGCAAACCACGCCGGAGCACGCCGAGAAGCCAGGCCATTTAGGTGCCCTGATTGGATCCACCGATGCGTATTTAATGCTGAAAGTAAAACAGTGAGAACTTTGCCCTGTAAATATGAAATCAAGCTAGATAATTTTCATAGCTACAGAATGATAAGACACACCCTAGGGAACCTAGATTGAGAAAATTGGGCCCATAGTGATTTTTCTAAAAATCACTCATCATGAGCTAGAATTCAGCGCTTCTTTCATTGAAATCCTTGCACCTTTGAAGATGATGTCAGGGCCTATGCATGTCTGATACTAGTTGATTCATACAGGAATGATATATTGGAAGTAAGGGTGGATAGTTTAGATGATGTCTATGCAAAGCACGCCGAGCACGCCGAGAAGCCGGGCTATTTAGGTGCCCCGATTGGATCCACCGATGCGTATTTCATCTTTGAAAGTAAAAAAAGTGAGAACTTTGCCCTGTAAATATGAAATCAAGCTAGATTTTTTCCATAGCTGCAGAATGATAAGACACAATCTAGAGAACCTAGATTGAGAAAATTGGACCCATAGTGATTTTTCTAAAAATCACTCATCATGAGCTAGAATTCTGCGCTTCTTTCATTGAAATCCTTGCACCTTCGAAGATGATGTCAGGGCCTATGCATGTCTGATACTAGTTGATTAATACAGGAATGATATATTGGAAGTAAGGGTGGATAGTTTAGATGATGTCTGTGCAAAGCACGCCAGAGCACGCCGAGAAGCCAGGCTATTTAGGTGCCCTGATTGGATCCACCGATGCGTATTTCATGCTGAAAGTAAAACAGTGAGAACTTTGCCCTATAAATATGAAATCAAGCTAGATTTTTTCCATAGCTGCAGAATGATAAGACACAATCTAGAGAACCTAGATTGAGAAAATTGGACCCAATCATGAGCTAGAATTCAGCGCTTCTTTCATTGAAATCCTTGCACCTTTGAAGATGATGTCAGGGCCTATGCATGTCTGATACTAGTTGATTAATATAGGAATAATACATTGGAAGTTAGGGTGGATAGTTTAGATGATGTCTGTGCAAAGCACGTCGGAGCACGCCGAGAAGCCAGGCCATTTAGGTGCCCTGATTGGATCCACCAATGCGTATTTCATGCTAAAAGTAAAACAGTGAGAACTTTGCCCTATAAATATGAAATCAAGCTAGATTTTTTTCAAAGCTATAGAATGATAAGACACACCATAGAGAACCTAGATTGAGAAAATTGGGCCCATAGTGATTTTTCTAAAAATCACTCATCATGAGCTAGAATTCTGCGCTTCTTTCATTGAAATCCTTCCACCTTCGAAGATGATGTCAGGGCCTATGCATGTCTGATACTAGTTGATTCATACAGGAATGATACATTGGAAGTTAGGGTGGATAGTTTAGATGATGTCTGTGCAAAGCGCGCCGGAGCACGCCGAGAAGCCAGGCCATTTAGGTGCCCTGATTGGATCCACCGATGCGTATTTCATGCTGAAAGTAAAACAGTGAGAATTTTGCCCTGTAAATATAAAATCAAGCTAGATTTTTTTCATAGCTGCGGAATAATAAGACACACCCTAGAGAACCTAGATTGAGAAAATTAGGCCTATAGTGATTTTTTCTAAAAATCACTCATCATGAGCTAGAATTCAGCGCTTCTTTCATTGAAATCCTTACACCTTCGAAGATGATGTCAGGGCCTATGCATGTCTGATACTAGTTGACTAATACTGGGAATGATACATTGAAAGTTAGGGTGGATAGTTTAGATGATGCGGCAAAGTACGCCTGAGCACGCCGAGAAGCCAGGCCTTTTAGGTGCCCCGATTGGATCCACCGATGCGTATTTCATCTTTGAAAGTAAAACAAGGAGAACTTTGCCCTGTAAATATGAAATCAAGCTAGATTTTTTCCATAGCTGCAGAATGATAAGACACACTCTAGAGAGCCTAGATTGAGAAAATTGGGCCCATAGTGATTTTTCTAAAAATCACTCATCATGAGCTAGAATTCAGTGCTTCTTTTAATGAAATATTTGCACCTTCGAAGATGATGTCAGGGCCTATGCATGTCTGATACTAGTTGACTAATACAGGAATGATACATTGGATGTTAGGGTGGATAGTTTAGATGATGTCTGTGCAAAGCACGTTGGTGCACGCCGAGAAGCCAGGCCATTTAGGTGCCCTGATTGGATCCACCGATGCGTATTTAATCTTTGAAAGTAAAACAAGTGAGAACTTTGCCTTGTAAATATGAAATCAAGGTAGATTTTTTTTTCATAGCTGCAGAATGATAAGACACACCCTAGAGAACCTAGATTGAGAAAATTGGGCCCATAGTTAGATTTCAGCGCTTCTTTCATTGAAATCCTTACACCTTCGAAGATGATGTCAGGGCCTATGCATGTCTGATACTAGTTGATTCATACAGGAATGATACATTGGATGTTAGGGTGGATAGTTTAGATGATGTCTATGCAAAGCGCCGCGGAGCACGCCGAGAAGCCAGGCCATTTAGGTGCCCTCGATTGGATCCACCGATGCGTATTTCATCTTTGAAAGTAAAACAAAGTGAGAACTTTGCCTGTAAATATGAAATCAAGCTAGATTTTTTCCATAGCTGCAGAATGATAAGACACACTCTAGAGAGCCTAGATTGAGAAAAATTGGGCCCATAGTGATTTTTCTAAAAAATCACTCATCATGAGCTAGAATTCAGTGCTTCTTTTAATGAAATATTTGCACCTTCGAAGATGATGTCGGGGGCCTATGCATGTCTGATACTAGTTGACTAATACGGGAATGATACATTGGATGTTAGGGTGGATAGTTTAGATGATGTGCGTGCAAAGCACGTTGGTGCCACGCCGAGAAGCCAGGCCATTTAGGTGCCCCGATTGGATCCACCGATGCGTATTTAATCTTTGAAAGTAAAAAGCAGTGAGAACTTTGCCTTGTAAATATGAAATCAAGGTAGATTTTTTTTTCATAGCTGCAGAATGATAAGACACACCCTAGAGAACCTAGATTGAGAAAATTGGGCCCATAGTTAGATTTCAGCGCTTCTTTCATTGAAATCCTTACACCTTCGAAGATGATGTCGGGGCCTATGCATGTGCGATACTAGTTGATTCATACGGGGAATGATACATTGGATGTTAGGGTGGATAGTTTAGATGATGTCTATGCAAAGCTTATTTGGAGCACGCCGAGAAGCCAGGCCATTTAGGTGCCCCGATTGGATCCACCGATGCGTATTTCATCTTTGAAAGTAAAACAGTGAGAACTTTGCCACAGTAAATATGAAATCAAGCTAGATTTTTTCCATAGCTGCAGAATGATAAGGCACACTCTAGAGAACCTTGATTGAGAAAATTGGGCCCATAGTGATTTTTTTTAAAAATCACTCATCATGAGCTAGATTTCGGCGCTTCTTTCATTGAAATCCTTGCACCTTGAAGATGATCTTGATGATGATGGGGCCTATGCATAATCGATACTAGTTGATTCATACAGGAATGATACATTGGAAGTTAGGGTGGATAGTTTAGATGATGTCCGTGCAAAGCACATTTGGAGCACGCCGAGAAGCCGGGCCATTTAGGTGCCACTGATTGGATCCACCGATGCGTATTTCATCTTTGAAAGTAAAACAAGTGAGAACTTTGCCCTGTAAATATGAAATCAAGGTAGATTTTTTTTTCATAGCTGCAGAATGAAAAGACACACCCTAGAGAACCTTGATTGAGAAAATTGGGCCCATAGTGATTTTTCTAAAAATCACTCATCATGAGCTAGAATTGATTGCTTCTTTCATTGAAATCCTTGCACCTTCGAAGACGATTTCGGGGCCTATGCATGTCGATACTAGTTGATTAATATAGGAATAATACATTGGAAGTTAGGGTGGATAGTTTAGATGATGTCGTGCAAAAGCACGCTGGAGCACGCCGAAAAGCCAGGCCATTTAGGTGCCCCGATTGGATCCACCAATGCGTATTTCATGCTAAAAGTAAAACAGTGAGAACTTTGCCCTGTAAATATGAAATCAAGTTAGATTTTTTTTTCATAGCTGCAGAATGATAAGACACACCCTAGAGAACCTAGATTGAGAAAATCGGACCCATAGTGATTTTTCTAAAAATCACTCATCATGAAACTAGATTTCGGCGCTTCTTTCATTGAAATCCTTGCACCTTCGAAGATGATGTCGGCGCCTATGCATGTCGATACTAGTTGATTCATACGAGGAATGATACATTGGAAGTTAGGGTGGATAGTTTAGATGATGTGCACGTGCAAAAGCACGCCGGAGCACGCCGAGAAGCCGAGGCCATTTAGGTGCCACGATTGGATCCACCGATGCGTATTTCATCTTTGAAAGTAAAACAAGTGAGAACTTTGCCCACTGTAAATATGAAATCAAGGTAGATTTTTTTTATAGCTGCAGAATGATAAGACACACCCTAGAGAACCTAGATTGAAAAAATTGGGCCTATAGTGATTTTTTTAAAAATCACTCATCATGAGCTAGATTTGGCGCTTCTTTCATTGAAATCCTTGCACACCGAAGATGATGTTAGGGCCTACACATGTCTGATACTAGTTGATTCATACAGGAATGATACATTGGAAGTTAGGGTGGATAGTTTAGATGATGTCTGTGCAAAGCACGCTGGAGCACGCCGAGAAGCCAGGCCATTTAGGTGCCCTGATTGGATCCACCGATGCGTATTTCATGCTGAAAGTAAAACAGTGAGAACTTTGCCCTGTAAATATGAAATCAAGGTAGATTTTTTTTTTCATAGCTGCAGAATGATAAGACACACTCTAGAGAACCTAGATTGAGAAAATTGGGCCCATAGTGATTTTTCTAAAAATCACTCATCATGAGCTAGAATTCAGTGCTTCTTTCATTGAAATATTTGCACCTTCGAAGATGATGTCGGGGCCTATGCATGTCTGATACTAGTTGACTAATACAGGAATGATACATTGGATGTTAGGGTGGATAGTTTAGATGATGTACGTGCAAAAGCACGTTGGTGCACGCCGAGAAGCCGAGGCCATTTAGGTGCCCGATTGGATCCACCGATGCGTATTTCATCTTTGAAAGTAAAAGCAGTGAGAACTTTGCCTTGTAAATATGAAATCAAGCTAGATTTTTTTTTTTCATAGCTGCAGAATGATAAGACACACCCTAGAGAACCTAGATTGAAAAAAAATTGGGCCCATAGTGATTTTTCTAAAAATCACTCATCATGAGCTAGATTTCGGCGCTTCTTTCATTGAAATCCTTACACCTTCGAAGATGATGTCGGGGCCCTATGCATATCGATACTAGTTGATTCATACAGGAATGATACATTGGAAGTTAGGGTGGATAGTTTAGATGATGTCTATGCAAAGCCTTATTTGAGCACGCCGAGAAGCCGGGCCATTTAGGTGCCTTGATTGGATCCACCGATGCGTATTTCATCTTTGAAAGTAAAAGCAGTGAGAACTTTTGCCTGTAAATATGAAATCAAGCTAGATTTTTTTATAGCTGCAGAATGATAAGACACACCCTAGAGAACCTAGATTGAAAAAATTGGGCCCTATAGTGATTTTTTAAAAATCACTCATCATGAGCTAGATTTCAGCGCTTCTTTCATTGAAATCCTTGCACCTTCGAAGATGATGTCGGGGCCTATGCATGTCGATACTAGTTGATTCATACAGGAATGATACATTGGAAGTTAGGGTGGATAGTTTAGATGATGTGCGTGCAAAAACACTTGAGCACGCCGAGAAGCCGGGCCATTTAGGTGCCACGATTGGATCCCCGATGCGTATTTCATCTTTGAAAGTAAAATAGTGAGAACTTTGCCCTGTAAATATGAAATCAAGCTAGATTTTTTTTTTCATAGCTGCAGAATGATAAGACACACCCTAGAGAACCTAGATTGAGAAAATTGGGCCCATAGTGATTTTTCTAAAAATCACTCATCATGAGCTAGAATTGGCGCTTCTTTCATTGAAATCCTTGCACCTTGAAGATGATGTCGGGGCCTATGCATGTCGATACTAGTTGATTCATACAGGAATGATACATTGGAAGTTAGGGTGGATAGTTTAGATGATGTCTGTGCAAAGCACGCTGGAGCACGCCGAGAAGCCAGGCCATTTAGGTGCCCTGATTGGATCCACCGATGCATATTTCATCTTTGAAAGTAAAAGCAGTGAGAACTTTGCCCTGTAAATATGAAATCAAGCTAGATTTTTTTTTTTTTCATAGCTGCAGAATGATAAGACACACCCTAGACAACCTAGATTGAGAAAATTAGGCCCATAGTGATTTTTCTAAAAATCACTCATCATGAGCAAGATTTCAGCGCTTCTTTCATTGAAATCCTTGCGCCTTCGAAGATGATGTCAGGGCCTATGCATGTCGATACTAGTTGATTCATACAGGAATGATACATTGGAAGTTAGGGTGGATAGTTTAGATGATGTCTATGCAAAACATTAGCACGCCGAGAAGCCGGGGCCATTTAGGTGCCACGATTGGATCCACCGATGCGTATTTCATCTTTGAAAGTAAAAGCAGTGAGAACTTTGCCCTGTAAATATGAAATCAAGCTAGATTTTTTTTCATAGCTACTGAGAATGATAAGACACACCCTAGAGAACCTAGATTGAGAAAATTGGGCCCATAGTGATTTTTTCTAAAAATCACTCATCATGAGCTAGAATTCGGCGCTTCTTTCATTGAAATCCTTGCACCTTCGAAGATGATGTCGGGGCCTATGCATGTCGATACTAGTTGATTAATACAGGAATGATACATTGGAAGTTAGGGTGGATAGTTTAGATGATGTCGTGCAAAAACGCTTATTTGGGCACGCCGAGAAGCAGGGCCATTTAGGTGCCTGATTGGATCCACCAATGCGTATTTCATCTTTAAAAAGTAAAAGCAGTGAGAACTTTGCCCCTGTAAATATGAAATCAAGCTAGATTTTTTTTTCATAGCTGCTTGAGAATGATAAGACACACCCTAGAGAACCTAGATTGAAAAAATTGGGCCCATAGTGATTTTTTCTAAAAATCACTCATCATGAGCTAGATTTCGGCGCTTCTTTCATTGAAATCCTTGCACCTTCGAAGATGATGTCGGGGGCCTATGCATGTCTCGATACTAGTTGATTCATACAGGAATGATACATTGGAAGTTAGGGTGGATAGTTTAGATGATGTCGTGCAAAAGCATTTGGAGCACGCCAGAGAAGCCGAGGCCATTTAGGTGCCCGATTGGATCCACCGATCGTATTTCATCTTTGAAAGTAAAAGCGGTGAGAACTTTGCCCTGTAAATATGAAATCAAGCTAGATTTTTTTTCATAGCTGCAGAATGATAAGACACACCCTAGAGAACCTTGATTGAGAAAATTGGGCCCATAGTGATTTTTTCTAAAAATCACTCATCATGAGCTAGAATTGAGTGCTTCTTTCATTGAAATCCTTGCACCTTCGAAGATGATGTCGGGGCCTATGCATGTCGATACTAGTTGATTAATATAGGAATGATACATTGGAAGTTAGGGTGGATAGTTTAGATGATGTCGTTGCAAAAGCTTATTTGGAGACACGCCGAAAAGCCGAGGCCATTTAGGTGCCACGATTGGATCCACCAATGCGTATTTCATGCTAAAAGTAAAAGCAGTGAGAACTTTGCCTGTAAATATGAAATCAAGCTAGATTTTTTTTCATAGCTGCAGAATGATAAGACACACCCTAGAGAACCTAGATTGAGAAAATTGGGCCCATAGTGATTTTTTTCTAAAAATCACTCATCATGAGCTAGAATTGGCGCTTCTTTCATTGAAATCCTTGCACCTTCGAAGATGATGTCGGGGCCTATGCATGTCGATACTAGTTGATTCATACAGGAATGATACATTGGAAGTTAGGGTGGATAGTTTAGATGATGTCTGTGCAAAACTATTTGGAGCACGCCGAGAAGCCAGGCCATTTAGGTGCCCGATTGGATCCAGATCGTATTTCATCTTTGAAAGTAAAAAGGTGAGAACTTTGCCCTGTAAATATGAAATCAAGCTAGATTTTTTTTATAGCTGCAGAATGATAAGACACACCCTAGAGAACCTAGATTGAGAAAATTGGGCCCATAGTGATTTTTTCTAAAAATCACTCATCATGAGCTAGAATTCAGCGCTTCTTTCATTGAAATCCTTGCACCTTCGAAGATGATGTCAGGGCCTATGCATGTCTGATACTAGTTGATTAATACAGGAATGATACATTGGAAGTTAGGGTGGATAGTTTAGATGATGTGCATTGCAAAAAGCTTATTTGAGCACACGCGAGAAGCCGGGCCATTTAGGTGCCACGATTGGATCCACCGATCGTATTTCATCTTGAAAGTAAAAGCAGTGAGAACTTTGCCCTGTAAATATGAAATCAAGCTAGATTTTTTTTTCATAGCTGCAGAATGATAAGACACACCCTAGAGAACCTAGATTGAGAAAATTGGGCCCATAGTGATTTTTTCTAAAAATCACTCATCATGAGCTAGAATTCGGCGCTTCTTTCATTGAAATCCTTGCACCTTCGAAGATGATGTCGGGGCCTATGCATGTCGATACTAGTTGATTCATACAGGAATGATACATTGGAAGTTAGGGTGGATAGTTTAGATGATGTCGTACAAAAAAGCTTATTTGAACACGCCGAGAAGCCAGGCCATTTAGGTGCCCCTGATTGGATCCCACCGATGCGTATTTCATCTTTGAAAGTAAAAGCAGTGAGAACTTTGCCCTGTAAATATGAAATCAAGCTAGATTTTTTTCATATAGCTGAGAATGATAAGACACACCCTAGAGAACCTAGATTGAGAAAATTGGGCCCATAGTGATTTTTTCTAAAAATCACTCATCATGAGCTAGATTTCGGCGCTTCTTTCATTGAAATCCTTGCACCTTCGAAGATGATGTCGGGGGGCCTATGCATGTCTGATACTAGTTGATTCATACAGGAATGATACATTGGAAGTTAGGGTGGATAGTTTAGATGATGTCTATGCAAAGCACTTATTTGGAGCACGCCGAGAAGCCGAGGCCATTTAGGTGCCCTGATTGGATCCACCGATGCGTATTTCATCTTTGAAAGTAAAAGCAGTGAGAACTTTGCCCTGTAAATATGAAATCAAGCTAGATTTTTTTCATAGCTGCAGAATGATAAGACACACCCTAGAGAACCTAGATTGAGAAAATTGGGCCCATAGTGATTTTTCTAAAAATCACTCATCATGAGCTAGAATTCAGTGCGCTTCTTTCATTGAAATCCTTTGCACCTTCGAAGATGATGTCGGGGCCTATGCATGTCGATACTAGTTGATTAATACAGGAATGATACATTGGAAGTTAGGGTGGATAGTTTAGATGATGTACGTGCAAAGCACTTATTGGGACACTTGTAGAGAAGCCAGGCCATTTAGGTGCCCTGATTGGATCCACCAATGCGTATTTCATCTTTGAAAGTAAAAAGCAGTGAGAACTTTGCCCTGTAAATATGAAATCAAGCTAGATTTTTTTTTTTATAGCTGCAGAATGATAAGACACACCCTAGAGAACCTAGATTGAAAAATTGGGCCCATAGTGATTTTTTTTCTAAAAATCACTCATCATGAGCTAGATTTTGGCGCTTCTTTCATTGAAATCCTTGCACCTTCGAGAAGATGATGTCGGGGCCTATGCATGTCGATACTAGTTGATTCATACAGGAATGATACATTGGAAGTTAGGGTGGATAGTTTAGATGATGTCTGTGCAAAAGCACGCTTTGGAGCACGCCGAGAAGCCGGGCCATTTAGGTGCCTTGATTGGATCCACCGATGCGTATTTCATCTTTGAAAGTAAAAGCAGTGAGAACTTTGCCCTGTAAATATGAAATCAAGCTAGATTTTTTTTTCATAGCTGCAGAATGATAAGACACACCCTAGAGAACCTAGATTGAGAAAATTGGGCCCATAGTGATTTTTCTAAAAATCACTCATCATGAGCTAGAATTCGGTGCTTCTTTCATTGAAATCCTTGCACCTTCGAAGATGATGTCGGGGCCTATGCATGTCGATACTAGTTGATTAATATAGGAATGATACATTGGAAGTTAGGGTGGATAGTTTAGATGATGTCATTCAAAGCACTTATTTGGAGCACGCCGAAAAGCCAGGCCATTTAGGTGCCACGATTGGATCCACCAATGCGTATTTCATGCTGAAAGTAAAACAGTGAGAACTTTGCCCTGTAAATATGAAATCAAGCTAGATTTTTTCATAGCTGCAGAATGATAAGACACACCCTAGAGAACCTAGATTGAGAAAATTGGGCCCATAGTGATTTTTTCTAAAAATCACTCATCATGAGCTAGAATTTCAGCGCTTCTTTCATTGAAATCCTTGCACCTTCGAAGATGATGTCGGGGCCTATGCATGTCGATACTAGTTGATTCATACAGGAATGATACATTGGAAGTTAGGGTGGATAGTTTAGATGATGTGTGCAAAAGCTTATTTGGAACAACCTTAGAGAAGCCAGGCCATTTAGGTGCCCTGATTGGATCCACCGATGCGTATTTCATCTTTGAAAGTAAAAGCAGTGAGAACTTTGCCCTGTAAATATGAAATCAAGCTAGATTTTTTTTTTTCATAGGCTGCAGAATGATAAGACACACCCTAGAGAACCTAGATTGAGAAAATTGGGCCCATAGTGATTTTTTCTAAAAATCACTCATCATGAGCTAGAATTCAGCGCTTCTTTCATTGAAATCCTTGCACCTTCGAAGATGATGTCAGGGCCTATGCATGTCTGATACTAGTTAATTAATATAGAGGGAATGATACATTGGAAGTTAGGGTGGATAGTTTAGATGATGTGCGTGCAAAAGCACTTATTTGGAGCACGCCGAGAAGCCGAGGCCATTTAGGTGCCCTGATTGGATCCACCAATGCGTATTTCATCTTTAAAAGTAAAATAGTGAGAACTTTGCGCTGTAAATATGAAATCAAGCTAGATTTTTTTCATAGCTGTAGAATGAAAAGACACACTCTAGAGAACCTAGATTGAGAAAATTGGGCCCATAGTGATTTTTCTAAAAATCACTCATCATGAGTTAGAATTCAGCGCTTCTTTCATTGAAATCCTTACACCTTCGAAGATGATGTCAGGGCCTATGCATGTCGATACTAGTTGATTCATACAGGAATGATACATTGGAAGTTAGGGTGGATAGTTTAGATGATGTCTATGCAAAGCTTTTTGGAACACGCCGAGAAGCCAGGCCATTTAGGTGCCACTGATTGGATCCACCGATGCGTATTTCATCTTTGAAAGTAAAAGCAGTGAGAACTTTGCCCTGTAAATATGAAATCAAGCTAGATTTTTTTTTCATAGCTGCAGAATGATAAGACACACCCTAGAGAACCTAGATTGAAAAAATTGGGCCTATAGTGATTTTTTCTAAAAATCACTCATCATGAGCTAGATTTCGGCGCTTCTTTCATTGAAATCCTTGCACCTTCGAAGATGATGTCGGGGCCTATGCATGTCGATACTAGTTGATTCATACAGGAATGATACATTGGAAGTTAGGGTGGATAGTTTAGATGATGTACGTGCAAAGCACTTATTTGGAGCACGCCGAGAAGCCAGGCCATTTAGGTGCCGATTGGATCCACCGATGCGTATTTCATCTTTGAAAGTAAAAATAGTGAGAACTTTGCCCTGTAAATATGAAATCAAGCTAGATTTTTTTTTCATAGCTGCAGAATGATAAGACACACCCTAGAGAACCTAGATTGAGAAAATTGGGCCCATAGTGATTTTTCTAAAAATCACTCATCATGAGCTAGATTTCGGCGCTTCTTTCATTGAAATCCTTGCACCTTCGAAGATGATGTTAGGGGCCTATGCATGTCGATACTAGTTGATTCATATAGGAATGATACATTGGAAGTCAGGGTGGACAGTTTAGATGATGTCTGTGCAAAGCACGCTGGAGCACGCCGAGAAGCCAGGCCATTTAGGTGCCACGATTGGATCCACCGATGCGTATTTCATCTTTGAAAGTAAAAGCAGTGAGAACTTTGCCCTGTAAATATGAAATCAAGCTAGATTTTTTTTCATAGCTGCAGAATGATAAGACACACCCTAGAGAACCTAGATTGAGAAAATTGGGCCCATAGTGATTTTTTCTAAAAATCACTCATCATGAGTTAGATTTCAGCGCTTCTTTCATTGAAATCCTTACACCTTCGAAGATGATGTCGGGGCCTATGCATGTCGATACTAGTTGATTCATACAGGAATGATACATTGGATGTTAGGGTGGATAGTTTAGATGATGTCTATGCAAAGCGCCGAGCACGCCGAGAAGCCAGGCCATTTAGGTGCCCGATTGGATCCACCGATGCGTATTTCATCTTTGAAAGTAAAACAAAGTGAGAACTTTGCCCCTGTAAATATGAAATCAAGCTAGATTTTTTTCCATAGCTACAGAATGATAAGACACACTCTAGAGAACCTTGATTGAGAAAATTGGGCCCATAGTGATTTTTTCTAAAAATCACTCATCATGAGCTAGAATTCAGCGCTTCTTTCATTGAAATCCTTACACCTTCGAAGATGATGTCAGGGCCTATGCATGTCGATACTAGTTGATTAATATAGGAATAATACATTGGAAGTTAGGGTGGATAGTTTAGATGATGTCTGTTCAAAAGAATTTGGAGCACGCCGAAAAGCCGAGGCCATTTAGGTGCCCCGATTGGATCCACCAATGCGTATTTCATGCTAAAAGTAAAAGCAGTGAGAACTTTGCCCTGTAAATATGAAATCAAGCTAGATTTTTTTTTTCATAGCTGCAGAATGATAAGACACACCCTAGAGAACCTAGATTGAAAAAATTGGGCCTATAGTGATTTTTTTTTAAAAATCACTCATCATGAGCTAGATTTCAGCGCTTCTTTCATTGAAATCCTTGCACCTTCGAAGATGATGTCGGGGCCTATGCATGTCGATACTAGTTGATTCATACAGGAATGATACATTGGAAGTTAGGGTGGATAGTTTAGATGATGTGCATGCAAAGCACTTATTTGGAGCACGCCGAGAAGCCAGGCCATTTAGGTGCCCGATTGGATCCACCGATGCGTATTTCATCTTTGAAAGTAAAAGCAGTGAGAACTTTGCCTGTAAATATGAAATCAAGGTAGATTTTTTTTCATAGCTGCAGAATGATAAGACACACCCTAGAGAACCTTGATTGAGAAAATTGGGCCCATAGTGATTTTTCTAAAAATCACTCATCATGAGCTAGAATTCAGTGCTTCTTTCATTGAAATCCTTGCACCTTCGAAGACGATTTCAGGGCCTATGCATGTCTGATACTAGTTGATTAATATAGGAATAATACATTGGAAGTTAGGGTGGACAGTTTAGATGATGTCTGTTCAAAGCACGCTGGAGCACGCCCGAAAAGCCAGGCCATTTAGGTGCCCCGATTGGATCCACCAATCGTATTTCATGCTAAAAGTAAAAGCAGTGAGAACTTTGCCCTGTAAATATGAAATCAAGCTAGATTTTTTCATAGCTACAGAATGATAAGACACACCCTAGAGAACCTAGATTGAGAAAATTGGGCCTATAGTGATTTTTTTAAAAATCACTCATCATGAGCTAGAATTTCAGCGCTTCTTTCATTGAAATCCTTGCACCTTCGAAGATGATGTCGGGGCCTATGCATGTCGATACTAGTTGATTCATACAGGAATGATACATTGGAAGTTAGGGTGGATAGTTTAGATGATGTGCATTACCAAAAGCACGAGGAGCACGCCGAGAAGCCAGGCCATTTAGGTGCCCTGATTGGATCCACCGATGCGTATTTCATGCTTTGAAAGTAAAAGCAGTGAGAACTTTGCCCTGTAAATATGAAATCAAGGTAGATTTTTTTTTTTCATAGCTGCAGAATGATAAGACACACCCTAGAGAACCTAGATTGAAAAAATTGGGCCTATAGTGATTTTTTAAAAATCACTCATCATGAGCTAGATTTTCAGCGCTTCTTTCATTGAAATCCTTGCACCTTCGAAGATGATGTTCGGGGCCTATGCATGTCGATACTAGTTGATTCATACAGGAATGATACATTGGAAGTTAGGGTGGATAGTTTAGATGATGTCTGTGCAAAAAAGCACGCTGGAGCACGCCGAGAAGCCGGGCCATTTAGGTGCCCCGATTGGATCCACCGATGCGTATTTCATCTTTGAAAGTAAAAAAGTGAGAACTTTGCCTGTAAATATGAAATCAAGGTAGATTTTTTTTTTTTCATAGCTGCAGAATGATAAGACACACCCTAGAGAACCTTGATTGAAAAAATTGGGCCCATAGTGATTTTTCTAAAAATCACTCATCATGAGCTAGATTTCAGCGCTTCTTTCATTGAAATCCTTGCACCTTCGAAGATGATGTTAGGGCCTACGCAAGTCTGATACTAGTTGATTCATACAGGAATGATACATTGGAAGTTAGGGTGGATAGTTTAGATGATGTCTGTGCAAAGCACGCTGGAGCACGCCGAGAAGCCAGGCCATTTAGGTGCCCTGATTGGATCCACCGATGCGTATTTAATGCTGAAAGTAAAACAGTGAGAACTTTGCCCTGTAAATATGAAATCAAGGTAGATTTTTTTTTCATAGCTGCAGAATGATAAGACACACCCTAGAGAACCTAGATTGAGAAAATTGGGCCCATAGTAATTTTTCTAAAAATCACTCATCATGAGTTAGATTTCAGCGCTTCTTTCATTGAAATCCTTACACCTTCGAAGATGATGTCAGGGCCTATGCATGTCTGATACTAGTTGATTCATACAGGAATGATACATTGGATGTTAGGGTGGATAGTTTAGATGATGTCTATGCAAAGCGCGCCGGAGCACGCCGAGAAGCCAGGCCATTTAGGTGCCCTGATTGGATCCACCGATGCGTATTTCATGCTGAAAGTAAAACAGTGAGAACTTTGCCCTGTAAATATGAAATCAAGCTAGATTTTTTCCATAGCTACAGAATGATAAGGCACACTCTAGAGAACCTTGATTGAGAAAATTGGGCCCATAGTGATTTTTCTAAAAATCACTCATCATGAGCTAGAATTCAGTGCTTCTTTCATTGAAATCCTTGCACCTTCGAAGATGATGTCAGGGCCTATGCATGTCTGATACTAGTTGATTAATATAGGAATAATACATTGGAAGTTAGGGTGGATAGTTTAGATGATGTCTGTTCAAAATTTGGAGCACGCCGAAAAAGCGAGGCCATTTAGGTGCCCCGATTGGATCCACCAATGCGTATTTCATGCTAAAAGTAAAACAGTGAGAACTTTGCCCAGTAAATATGAAATCAAGTTAGATTTTTTTTTTTCATAGCTGCTGAGAATGATAAGACACACCCTAGAGAACCTAGATTGAAAAAATTGGGCCTATAGTGATTTTTTTTAAAAATCACTCATCATGAGCTAGATTTCGGCGCTTCTTTCATTGAAATCCTTGCACCTTCGAAGATGATGTTAGGGGCCTATGCATGTCCGATACTAGTTGATTTATACAGGAATGATACATTGGAAGTTAGGGTGGATAGTTTAGATGATGTGCGTGCAAAAAGCACTTTTGGAGAGCACGCCGAGAAGCCAGGCCATTTTGGTGCCCCGATTGGATCCACCGATGCGTATTTTATCTTTGAAAGTAAAAGCAGTGAGAACTTTGCCTGTAAATATGAAATCAAGGTAGATTTTTTTTTTTTATAGCTGCAGAATGATAAGACACACCCTAGAGAACCTTGATTGAGAAAATTGGGCCCATAGTGATTTTTTTCTAAAAATCACTCATCATGAGCTAGAATTCAGTGCTTCTTTCATTGAAATCCTTGCACCTTCGAAGATGATTTCGGGGCCTATGCATGTCGATACTAGTTGATTAATATAGGAATAATACATTGGAAGTTAGGGTGGATAGTTTAGATGATGTACATTCAAAGCATTTGGAGCACGCCGAAAAGCCAGGCCATTTAGGTGCCCCGATTGGATCCACCAATGCGTATTTCATGCTAAAAGTAAAACAAAGTGAGAACTTTGCCCCTGTAAATATGAAATCAAGCTAGATTTTTTTTTATAGCTACAGAATGATAAGACACACCCTAGAGAACCTAGATTGAGAAAATTGGGCCTATAGTGATTTTTTTTTAAAAATCACTCATCATGAGCTAGATTTCGGCCGCTTCTTTCATTGAAATCCTTGCACCTTCGAAGATGATGTTAGCGCCTATGCATGTCGATACTAGTTGATTCATACAGGAATGATACATTGGAAGTTAGGGTGGATAGTTTAGATGATGTCGTGCAAAGCACTTATTTGGAGCACGCCGAGAAGCCAGGCCATTTAGGTGCCCCGATTGGATCCACCGATGCGTATTTCATCTTTGAAAGTAAAACAGTGAGAACTTTGCCCTGTAAATATGAAATCAAGGTAGATTTTTTTTTTCATAGCTGCAGAATGATAAGACACACCCTAGAGAACCTAGATTGAAAAAATTGGGCCTATAGTGATTTTTTTAAAAATCACTCATCATGAGCTAGATTTCAGCGCTTCTTTCATTGAAATCCTTGCACCTTCGAAGATGATGTTAGGGCCTACGCATGTCTGATACTAGTTGATTCATGCAGGAATGATACATTGGAAGTTAGGGTGGATAGTTTAGATGATGTCTGTGCAAAGCACTTATTTGGAGCACGCCGAGAAGCCAGGCCATTTAGGTGCCCCGATTGGATCCACCGAT
Organism: Chrysopogon serrulatus; assembly: GCA_015844335.1. Lineage (NCBI taxonomy): Eukaryota > Viridiplantae > Streptophyta > Magnoliopsida > Poales > Poaceae > Chrysopogon > Chrysopogon serrulatus. The sequence continues at coordinate 39,427 of JADLZL010001848.1, forward strand.
GCGTATTTAATCTTTGAAAGTAAAACAAAGTGAGAACTTTGCCCTCTGTAAATATGAAATCAAGGTAGATTTTTTTTCATAGCTGCAGAATGATAAGACACACCCTAGAGAACCTTGATTGAAAAAATTGGGCCCATAGTGATTTTTCTAAAAATCACTCATCATGAGCTCGAATTCAGTGCTTCTTTCATTGAAATCCTTGCACCTTCGAAGATGATTTCAGGGCCTATGCATGTCGATACTAGTTGATTAATATAGGAATAATACATTGGAAGTTAGGGTGGATAGTTTAGATGATGTCATTTCAAAGCACTTATTTGGAGCACGCCGAAAAGCCAGGCCATTTAGGTGCCCGATTGGATCCACCAATGCGTATTTCATGCTAAAAGTAAAACAAGTGAGAACTTTGCCCCTGTAAATATGAAATCAAGCTAGATTTTTTTTCATAGCTACAGAATGATAAGACACACCCTAGAGAACCTAGATTGAGAAAATTGGGCCTATAGTGATTTTTTTAAAAATCACTCATCATGTTGGCACAAAAATCGCACCCGCGCCAAGCACAAACAGTCGAAAAGCGTGACTTCAATCGGACACCGCACGGTTTGGAGATCCGAGCGTGCCGGTCGGTTTGACTGAAAACCGACAAGGGACAAAAAACTGTTAAATACAAAATCGAACGTGTCGGATGAGACCGCACAGTTCCGTATATATACGCCCCCAAGTTAGCCACATTTACGGCGACATACAGCTATAGAAGCATGTCGCCAACCATGCATACGATCCATTCGGCTAATATCAAGGTGAAACACGTAATGTATTGATTACCGAACATGCATGCATAAGAAGACATGTTTGAACAAGTGAAAGTTAACTACGAATTGAAGCATAACCAAGCTCGGCAATACAAGGCCGACTCGGGATCCATGAAGAAGGAACATACAAATTATCACGACTAAACTAATCAAAGACTTGCATCCGCCGCACGAGACGATACCCGATCCTATCAAAGTCTAAGCGTTTCTAACATGCAAGAACCCCGAACATGTAACAATCTAGATTGATCTAATTCGGCTACGTAAGCATAAGATCTATTTATCATGATAAGTAAAGAGCACTAGAGAGCAAATAGATCTATAAAATAAGAAGCCGAAACCGATCAAATCTAGATTGGGCAAAAGAGTGTTACAAATAAATAAAATATTAAAGTCATGCAACATGTGATAACTTAATGAATCTACTAGATCTTGCCAAATCTAATAGAGCCGATAACTAATCCTTGAGCAGATCCTAGCCCCGCCGCACGACTCACGATCTAACCAAGAATCGATAACTATCTTGCCTCGCTAAGCTATCAAGCGGATGCCTGCCGCACGGCCATCTAGTCGAGATAGACAAAGCATAAGCAAAGACTTCTTGATCATCAAGTAGACGTCTGCCGCACGGCCATCTCATCGAGACGAACAAGACTACTTGCATCAAGATCTAAATCCACCGCATGATACTAGACATGATAGCAAGGTTGCCGGAACTTACGGAGGTTGACGGATCGATTGGCTCCTCTCGAAGAACTCGACGACACGACAAAAGGGACTCGAAACGTGGCACGGGGCCGGTTGTATTGATTTGATTGTGAATATCCTTTACAATGGTCGAGGGTCTATATTTATACCCTGGACATAACATGAATCCTAGGAGATTACGACGTACACAATATGTTAAAGGTAACTCAAAAGTATGGCGAGACTCTTGCTATAATTCTCCTAGAAATCCTTGATCATCGCTTTTCTCCTTCTATTCGGCTTCTTGCTTGCCACCTTTCGCTTCCCGAATGGAGCCACTGTCTTCAAAGATAGCCGACCGCACCAATGCTTGCCGAATCACCTGAGTTAATTGCACATACGCTTGCCGAATAGCTCAAAGTTAGCCGACCGCACGCTCATTTGTCGAACGCGTTGGATTTCTGCTTTCTCATAGATTTTACCGAATCGGCCCACCTGTCATTGGCCTTTACCAAAATCCAGTGTTAACACATGCCCCCTCAATTTCGGGATAAAAGTGATTTTGTTCCGAAATTGAACACAGACTCTCTTCTCATCTAGGTCAACACTGCTCAAATCCACGGCCGCCATTCAAAAACCCGATTCTTCCTCGTTCCAGATTCGAGCTTACTTCCAATCCCCAATGGCAACCCTTGATGGAGTTCCAGAGGTATTTTTGATTCCTTTCATGTATTCGGCAATTTCTTTCCTTGGTTTTTCACTTTTCTGATTCTTTTCGGCCGCTCCACTCTTCAAGGAAGGAATATAAGGATGAAATTTTGATTCCTTATGCTGCGAACCCTGATTCGTACTTCTTGGGTCCGATGGGAGATCCTAATCCAATCGAATTTGTGGAGAAAGAAACTTTGAGGATCCCCTTCAAATCCGGAGTAGTTTCCCCGAACCAATGGCCAAACACTTTCAAAACCTGGCCTTTCCCTCCGATTTTACGGATGGCGGAAGTGGTACCAAAGGATGCTTTGAACAAGAGCAAAGAAGCCATCGGGACTCTCGGGATATCCAAAGATTGCTTGGAGTTATCTCTTTCGGGAACACTTCGAATGATTCTCTTTTGATAGCAGCCTTCCCACTTCCCGGGTCCGATGCTACTAATTTTTTCATCTTCGGCCATGGCCCGATGTCTTTTACTTTGGCCGACGTTTTCATGATGACAGCCTCAATGTAAACGGAGCCAAGATACCCTTCTAAATACAAGCACAAAGAAGAAACGTAAAAGCAAATCAAATCGGGAAGCGGGTGGACTAAATATATCCGCACTTACATGTCCACGGGATCTGTTGACAACAAGGAATATAAAGCTTACCCCGAACATGTGGCTTTGCAGGTTTGTTTTTTCGTGGCAAATCCAATGAGCCAACTCTCAATCACATGGTGATGGCCGAGGAGCCGGGTCAGTAGGAACTTTAATTCCACCTGGGCAAATATCTTCGGGAGCGTCTATCATATGATGCATCGATCATTGTTCGACAAGGCCAACATGGGGAAATTCATTGTGTAAATGGTCCCCGGTGGTTTGTGCAGATGTGGCTACAACTGTACATGCACCAGATAGTCTCTATGGACCTCAACACCTTGGGTTTTCCTTCGTTAATGATGATGAGGACGGCCAAATGAAAGAGAAGGCCTGTCAAACTTATGGAGAAGCAAAGAAATGCCATCACCATTGATATAGATCTTGGCCATCTATTCAAGCTATTCTTTAAGGGCTTCAATCATGTGATATGGCTCCCCTTTATAGAGAAAGTGACACTTTGACTCGCCTTGCAAATTCAGCTATGAGTCGGCGGCCGCCGCATGTGGTTGCTACAAAGATCTTCAATTCTTTCATTAAGCCCCTGTGTCTTGCCGCCAGAAGTTTCACCATGGGAGGTTGCTGAATCCTTCCTATGAATTTTATAACCCAAACATGTTTGCCAGACAATTAGGGTGGGCAACCGCCCCCAAGACTGTTTTTCTCAACCATCATAAGGCCCAGAGAGAATAGGAGATGAAATGGAGGCCAAAAGGGTTTTTGAGCTTGGATGGGATCCGCCTGTAATTCATGCCCTTACCTTTGGGATTAATAGAAGCTGCTCATCCTTTGTTTTCCTCTTGGTGGCAAGAATGGCGTGCCCATATTTTCAACATATCTGTGCACCCCTTTGTGTCAAGATTTGTATGCTCAATTTGATTCTCGATAAAGTGAGGTAACTTTCTTCATACTCACAATTACCCTTCTTCCCGACTTTGTTTTAAATTTCAGTATCGCATCTTGTTTTTAGCGCAGGATCCCGAGCCTATCCCTCCTTCACAAGTAGTCCAATATTACCAAGCTGGACCCATCCCCGCCTTAGGTTTTAATGCTCCATCCCCGGCAACCCTCATGAAAACACCAAGTAGCTCGGGTGCGGTTTCTTCGAAAGGAGAAGGCAAGAGGAAAGCTATTATGGATCAAGCAAAGATGTTAATGTGCCCGTAAGAACAAGATTCAAGAAAGCTAAGCTCTCTCCCAAGGTATACTCTTGGTCGGGCTTTGTTCTGAACCATGATGGGGCTTATTTTACTTATTATATGTTTTCCTTCACCACACACGTCGCCTTCAAAATCAGCCAATGTGTTGAGAATTACCGAAACATGTTCTCGGCTCCTAAAGATGTTGAAACCCAAGAGGAGGATGCAGAAATTCAAGAGTCCACTGGCCATACAGGTGATTACCTTCTTAATCGATTGTTCCCCTTTTTACACCAAATGAACTGATTTTTTGCCACTTGATACTCGAAGCGCATCATTCCCCGGATAAAATGGCGTAAGAATCTCCTCCTCATGCTTCTATTGATAGTGCAGAAATTCACAAGGCTATTGGTCATATTGGTAATAATGTTTTCTACACATTTTTCTTCTTTCTTCTCGCCAAGGTTTATCTATCGCACTTTGCATCTCATTACTTATTTTCGATGATATCTTGGATGATATAGCGTAAGGATCTTCCCCTCATCGCTTCAAGTTCATCTTCTCTGGGCATTCAGCTAAGCCCTCAATCAAGCCAGGACAGAATCAACCTCAAGAAGCTTTCGCACAAAAGGTAATACTTTATTTTATTGATCTCTCAAATAATTCTGAACAATCGGCTAATGGTTCTCCTTCTTAAAGGATGATGCTAAGCCGATCGTCGCCTACTCTTTCACCATTGAAGAGTACATTAATGAGGGTGGTGAAGAAGCTACTTCTCAGCAGAGGTTATCGCCAGAGAACCAAGCTCGGCTAAAGGAGATATCCCTCTTATGGCCAAAGATATAAATGCTCTTGTTCAAGATGCACTGTATAAGAGAACCGGTTGAGCTTATTGACCAAGACATCCCTCCAACTCTCAAGGTCTCTCTAGAATCTGCAACTCATCTTGATGATCACCTTGGCAAGGTCGGGAGAGCAAACAAGAATATAGCCTCTAGAGCCGCCTCCGCAAAATGATAATCTGCGACCTAAAAAGCATCAAGTTAAAGAATTGCACTCTCGGATCCAGTCGCTAAGCAGTCTTTGGTAACTCGAACCTGAACCGGTAGCCATGGAGGAGAAAAAGGCCAGGTTGGAAGCTCAATTGGCTCAATTGAATGTGAGAATCCAATCTCACAAAGATAAAATTGCCACCTTGCCGAATTCTATAGATGCAGCCAAGACAAAGATATCATCTGTCATCAAGGAGCATCGCCAGATCAAAAACCAAAGCTTACTGTAATCCGTAGTTTCGAGGACGATGACAAGAAGGTGCTAGAAGAAGTCACCGAATTAGGGATGATATCATAGACGCAATCAAACTGTTCTTAAATGAGTAAAACATTCGGCTTGTAACACAATCGTGATTTTTAAATAATTGTATTCCTTGTTGTGCTTTTGGTCTTTTCTATTCTTGTCGACCGATGACATAGCCGAATGTTCTTAAGCTTCCCGAATAGACATACGGCCATCATTCCGGATTTCCCGATCGAAGATTAGTCGATTCCTCCGAACCGCCGTTCGATTTAGCCGAGCTTGGCCCAAATCCGTAACGGCCCAAAAGAGAAGTAAACCCTACTTTGTCGTTTGGTATACTCCGAGTCGTGCGCCACGAACTCTATTTTGGCCTATAAATAAAGCCCTCTTCCGGCTTCCACCACCATCGCCGGTTAGCATTCATCATCATCTTCTCATTTTCTCGCCGAAACCCTTAGGAAGAAAACCCCACCTCCAAATCACCAATGTCGAGCGCCGGTGACCATGGAAAACGCCCTGCTGAGGGAGAGGCCGGAGGGAGCAGGCCGCGACGTCGGCAACGCCATGGGTGAGATTAATCTGCCGCCTTTGCGTGTTCTTGCTCACTTGCTCATCTCCCCTAACCTTGGTTTTCTTCATCCGCTTAGGGCGAGGGTCATCATCAACCGATCTCACCTTCTTCCCCCGATGGTGGTGACTCAACGGGAACCTCGGACCAGCCCGGTCCCCCGTCTCCGGCTCCTCGAGTTCGTCGAGCTCTTCCGAGTCCGACAACTCATACAACGCCAACCCTTGGGGTCCGGGCGGAACCAGAGGGCGAGGACCCTTTGTACATTCATGAAGAGGCGCCCGGTTCCGCAAGGAAAGGGACGGCCCGGACCGAGCTAGGCGACGTCTCCAAGCAGATTCGGCATTGCGCAAGCCGAATGGGAGGATCAGCGCAAGCGATTTCATGACGCCATCACCGGGTTCGGTATCCTCACATAGATTTTTTCTCTCAATCCTCTTCGCTGTGCATCGATTAACTTTTTATCTTTCGTCTCTCTCGGAGAACGATCGGTTGAAGGCAGCAGCGACCCGGCGGCCGACAAGGTGAATGCCCGTGGAGAAACTCCCGAGGCACGCCCGACGCCATGGATGGCCGTGTTGATCAAAGCCGTCATCCAAGGTGTCCACCTTGGCGTGTCCTCGGCCCGGCAATGATGTCTTCGCACCAATGAGGACTATTCTGTTTCAGGCCGTTGGATTTGCGTAAGGTCATCCTCACAAGGTGGAGGACATCGAGGAGCAAATGGAGCTCTACGGGGACCATGCTATCGCCCTTGCCGAATCCACCAATCCCCAACTGTTCTTAATAAGTTGTTCCGTGAGTAGTTTGTAACTAGGGATTGATCTCGTGAATAATGAAATCATCTTCTCGAGAATGTGTCTTGTTTATGATCTTGTGTTGATCGCCAAATGAATGTCTTTGATGTCCTCTCTCGATTCGAAGCAGTTCTTGAGTGATTTTCCGAATGCAAAGTGACATCACTTTAGTCGATTAGATCTTAGTCTTACGCCACAAACGATTTGACGAGTCACCGAGCAATATCATTCAGATTTCATCTTTTCTTTTCCCGATAAACCAACAAATGTAATGTTGAGGTCAACATAAGATCATTCGGTTATATTTTGAATGAAGGCGACACTAATCGTATCGGCTATTTACCAACTTCATATTTTTTTCACTAAAGGCGATGTTATCTCATCTTGTTTGATTCAAATTCTCTTTACGAACCAACTTCGATATGGGGTAATATTTTTTAAGATATCGTCCGTTGATAGCTCTAGTAAATTCTTCCCCAAACAAAGTCTTCAAAATATATGCATTGCCGTGCACGCATCTTTTCTACCCGAAAGGGCCCTTCCCAATTTGGAGACCACTTGCCGAATGCCCCGTCTTTTCGATCCAATCGGCAAAGATAGTTTTCCAAACCAGTCACCTTCCAAGAATTGCTTTTCTCTAACTTTCTTGTTATAATATCGGGCAACACGTATTTTATTCTTCTCAATATTTTCCAATGCTTTGAGATGAATAAATTGTAAATCTTTCAATTCATCTATCATCAAATTTGTATAATCTTCTTTTTTCAAATCTTTTTGCAACATAACTCTTCTTGAACCCGATTGCAATTCCCATGGTAAGACAAAGATGATGCCCGTAAACCAATTCATAAGGAGATGTTTCGCGTTGACCCATGACAAGCCATCCGATAAGCCCATTAATGCTTCATTGAGAACCGAATGCCATCTCTTCGGTTTCTCATCAATCTTCTTTTGAATGATCTTGATCATAATCTTATTGGATGCTTCGCTTGCCCATTGGCTTGTGCATAATAAGGAGAAGAATTATACAGCCTTGATCCCCATGTCTTCGGCAAAGTCACAAAATTCGAAGAAGTAAACCGGGTTCCTTGATCGGTTGTTATAGTTTGAGGGATCCCAAACCTATAAATTATATGCTTTTTAACAAAACCGATCATATTTTCTCGATGTAACTTTCTTCAAAGGAATGGCTTCGACCCACTTAGTAAAATAATCAGAGCCAGGAGCACAAACTTATGCCCTTTGCTCGAAGGAGGATGTATCTCGACCAATTAAATCTATGCCCCATCCTCTAAATGGCCAAGGTTTGATTATTGGGTTCATAATAGATGCCGGAGCCTTTTGAATATTGCCAAATTTTTGACAATCATGACATCCTTTATAATAGTCAAAGCAATCTTCCAAAGATAGTTGGCCAAAAATAACCAGTTCCCGAATTATCCATTTCATTCGGTAAGCCGATTGATGTGCACCACATAATCCTTCGTGCACTTCATGCATCACCTTTCTGGCCTCTTCTTGGCTTAGACACTTGAGCAATACTCCATCTATAGATTTGTAATACAAGTGATCGTTGAGAAGGACGAACTTAATGGCTTTGTACCTGAGCTTTCGGGTAACTTTTCGCGATGGATCCTTCAGATATTTAATGATTTCATGCCTCCAATCGCCAACCAATTGTTCAAGACTGGAATATCCTCCCCTATAGTGAAGATTTCTTGATTCTCACGATATCCGTAAGCAGCTTATGCCAATCTATTTGCTTCTTCATTGTGCCCCCTAGGAACATGATGCAAGGTTGCTACCCGAAAGCTTTTTAAAAGTTCCCGACATTCCTCATAGTATTCTCTTAGCGTCATTCTTGCACTCATATTGGCCAATCAACTGGTTGATCACCAGCTCGAAGTCTCCAAAGATTTCAACAAATGACGGCTTTTTTTATCTCTACAAGAAGCCAAAGCCCTCTAAGCAATGCTTCATACTCGCTTGATTGTTAGTCACATGAAATTCAATGGGAATAGCATACTCAAAAGTTATTCCCCGTGGAGAAACTAATAGAATGCCAACGCCCCCACCTTTGCTGCAGGATGAACCATCGAAAAATAGAGTCCAAGGTACAATGCCTACTATACGGGTGCTAAGGTCATGATGTTGCGTAATAAAATCAGCAATAATTTGACCCTTCACGCTTTTTGCCGATTCGTATTTTAAATCAAATTCGACAAAGCCAAAATCCATTTGCCAATTCTTCCATTCAAAATTGGCATTGACAACATATGTTTAATTACATCATGACTTGAAATAATCACGCATTCGGCTTTTTAACAAATAATGCCGAAGCTTGGTACATGAGTAATACACACACAAGCATAGTTTTTCCATAGCCGAATATCTTGTCTCTGGGTCTAACAGTTTTCGGCTAAGATAAGCTATGACTCGCTCCTTCCCTTTATACTCTTGCATGAGGGCCGATCCTATCGTTAGAGTATCGGCCGCCACATACAACTTGAAAGGCTTGTTAAGTTGTGGAGGTACCAAAACTGGTGGTGCCTTCATGTATTCTTTAATTTCATCAAAAGCCTTTTGTTGCACGTCACCCCATACAAATTCTTGATTCCTCTTGAGCTTTAATAATGGAGAAAAGGGCAAGATTCTCTCGATAAATTGAAATGAACCTTCTTACGAAATTGATCTTGCCGAGCAGGGATCAGAATTTCGTGAGATTAGTTGGGGGGAACAACTTTATCTATTGCCTCCATGCTCTTTTTTTTTCCAACTTCAATTCCTCCTTTATGAATAAGGAATCCCAAGAACTCACCAAATGACACTCCGAAAAGCACATTTGTTTGGATTCATCTTCAAACCATGTTTTCTAGTGCATTCCAAAGTTCTTCTTAGATCAGCCTAAGTGTCTCTCATAGTCTTTAGATTTGACTACTACGTCATCAATGTAGATTTCCACAATTTTGCCGATCAACTCATGAAATATGTAATTCATGGCTCTTTGATAAGTTGCACCGGCATTCTTCAATCCAAACGTCATTACAATCCATTCAAATAAACCAATGTGGCCGTGGCATCTAAAAGCCGTTTTTGAAATATCTTCTATTGCCATGAAGATCCGATTATAGCCAGCATTACCATCCATAAAACTAATGACTTCATACCCGGCCGCTGCGTCTACTAACAAATCGGCAATTGGCATCGGATACCCATCCATTGGAGTGGCCTTGTTAAGATCTCTCAAGTCTATACAAACTCTCATCTTCCCATTCTTCTTGTAAACAGAACTATATTCGAAATCCAATCTGCGTACCCGCACGGCCGAATGAAGTTTGCTTCCAATAGCCTTTCAATCTCCTTCTTCACATCGGCCAAGTACCTCTTCTTTATAGATCTTCCTCGAAGGTTGTTTATAGGGTCGATACCCCGACTTAATAGGTAATCGATGTTCAACAATAGAACGATCTAGTCCAGGCATCTCTCAGATAATCCCAAGCAAAGCAATCTTTAAACTCCTTAAGAAGATTTACTAATTGTTCTCTATATTCGGATTCAAATTTGCACCGATGTACATCGGCCTTGATTTGGAATCATCACCAACATTTATCTCTTCTAGCTTGTCGGCCGACATAAAACCGTGTCCCAACTTTCCTTTGTTGCCATCGATTGGGTTACCCATTCAAAAATTGCTGTTCGAGCCAACCGCTTGGATCGGCCGTTGATCCTTGTTGAATACATTAACAGGACCTTCTTTCCATACTTTGCCAGAGAAACAATCAACACCATCATATTCCCAAAGAAGCCGGCCCGGCAGCCACACTTACCGAATCATCGGCATGTATGATCTCCACGTCATCCCCTATCCATTGAATAAGGATTTGGTGCATGGTTGAAGGAATACAAAGAATTAGCATGAATCCAGCTCTCTCCCAAGAAGCAAACCAGTATGCCCCCTTGCCGTCAATGACGAAGAAGGTAGTGATCGTGGTTTTAGACCCAATCATCAACTCAACATGCACAGCTCCTCGAGTGTCGAAGGATTGCCAAAGAAAGTCTCTAAGGATCATGTCGGTTTTAAGCAAATCTTCATCCGTCATCCCGAGCTTTCTAAACGTGGAATATGGCATTATATTGATAGCAGCTCCTCCATCAACAAACATCTTGGTCAGAGGCTTCCCATTGACGTATCCTTTCACGTAAAGCGGTTTCAAGTGACGGTGTTTGGCCGGCTTGTCAAAAGTTGCTTGCCGCGTTAGTATAAGCCGAGCCATTAGATCTTGAAACTCGCTTTCATCGAAATCAGAATAAACCTCCTCCCTGTACTTCTTGATTGTCGAGCTATGAATTCTCGATGGGAGGAAGAAAGCCATGCATGCATCACCCGAAGGACTTTTCTCATCGGATTTCTTCTTTGGACGCCATTCCTTCTTCTCTTTCGGCAGCAGCCTGTTCCAGCTCTTTGTTTCTCAATCGCCGCACTCTCCTCTTCCTCGACTTTTTTCAACCCCGGTGGGCACCATTGCCCTTTTCGCCATCTATATCCATGAGTATTTCCTTCCTCATCGTACTTTGGGATGAACCCAATGCTGATCCGCGAATCTCTTCCTCTCGATGATCAAAGTCATTTAATTTTATACGCCGATCGCCCTCGTGAAATTGAACTCCAAGTCTTTCATGGACCGGTCGGCGGTTAACTCGAGACCGCTCGTAGCCATAATATCGATCACCGCATTTCGGGCAATTGTTTCTAGCAGCAGCTTCAAGCCTTCATTCCAACAATGCTTAAAGAATGAACAACCCCAATGAGACTGTTCTAGTTCCCTCATGTGTTCTTCTTGTTCTCGGTGATACATTTCTTCTTCATATCTCCACCGTTCTTCTAAGAACTTTCGTTCTTCATAATATTCTTGCTCTTGCTGCCTCCGCCATTTATTCAAGAAGATTCGTGATGTCACCCTTGGTCCGGACGTTTCACCTTTCTCGGTTCGGCTATTTTTGAACCGAACTTTTCTTTTAACTCTTCAGCAGAATCTGTCGGTTTGGGGTCTACAAAGTGCCACTTTTCTTAGCTCTTTCTCGATGTCAACACTTTCATCTTTCCCTTGCTTTTTAGGGTCATCTGCAGAGACCATTCCGACAGAGAAAGAAATCATGTTTCGAGGGAAAGGTTTGCCATCAATCTTCATCTTGCCATCAAATTTCAGATGCCCCTCTTGAATTGCCTTCTGAATCCGAACTCTGAACACTCGGCAATCATTGATGGAGTGAGAATTAGTATTATGATAACCATAATATCTCTTATCTTTCACTCCTTCAGACGTAGCATGGGATGTCCCTCCGGTAGCTTGATGCGCCCTTCCCTCACCAACAGATCAAAAAGCTTATCCGATTTGGAGACATCAAAATCGTAAGTCCCCTTTTTGTTGTTTCAGCCACCCACCGACTTACTTGGGTAGGCTCTTTATCCCAAGTCAACTCTGGCCGCAGCCTATTTCATCTTCATCCTCGTACTCGCTTGCTTCTTCCAGAAACTCGATACATCTCACTAGCAACATTACCCTTTTGATAGCGGTTATCCCTTCGAAACCCCGAGCCCGATTACTCATGACAGCTAATCTCCGAGCGAGTTGATCGAGATCATCAAATTCCATGCCGAACAGCTTTTCCCTCGACATTCGGCAAAGATCCCCGCTATTGCTATTCCAGTAATCGATCGTCTGGTAAATTCAGCGAGAAGCAAAGACTCTTAGTTTCTCCGAATCTACAAAGATATTCTTGTGGTGTCTCATTAGCTTTTTGCCTTAAACCGGTAAGGTCTACGGCTTCTTTTTCAAGAGTTCCGTGAAGAAATAAGCATGAAACTTGCTCAAGTTCCCGCCCCAAGTACCAATAGAATCACTGGTAGAGAAGTAAACCAGTGTGAAAGCCGGGCCTGTGAGAGACAATGGAAAATACCGAATCCTCCAAGCTTCGTCTGTGGACGCCTCCCCAAGTCGTATCGTATCGGCTAATATGCTCGTGGTACTTGTATCATCCCCGACGTAAAATTTGGTTAAGTCCGTTGGTGGCTTCACCCTTACTGGTAGTGCAACCCCGTTATACCATTCCGGGTACGCAGACTTGTATGAATAGGATTGATTCTTTGGCTTTAGGCCGAACTCGATGTTGCATCATATCAGCCATCCTCTCGCATGATTATGTCAATGTCTGTCTTCGGAGTTCCACGTGCCTGCCCTCCGGATGGTATTCCCCTTTGCACTTCTATATCTTGGATTCGGTAGAGCATCTAAAGCAAAGATAGTCAAGTGAACTCATGATATCCATCCCCATACATGTTCCTTTGTAACCTGTTTGATGCTGGAGATATCTTGTATGCAGATTGCGGTACTCTTTCAGTAGTGCCAAACGCTACTTGGCCGTAAGTAGGAGGTGGTTGCTTTTCATGAGTCTCCACTTCATCTTTGTTAATCCCAGATGTTCCTTCATCTTCGGTTTGCTTCTCTCGATACTTTGGAATGTTGAAAAGCACTGGTCCACGAATTGGTCCCACACCATCTTCAAAATACTTATCAGCCTGTTGGCCGAAAGTATTAGCCATGATTACCCGAAAAGTATTTAGAAAGGCCGTATTGTGGTTCCCGATGGTATCTCGCCAAGGCTTTATGGACCAAATCTGATACCTTTTGAGCTTCTTCCTCTTGAGCAATCAGTTTGATGTGCAAGAAGAACCCTTGGCAATGACCGCTTCGAAAAAAACCTTGTTGCTCTTGTTCTTGGAGAAGGACATTAAGCATTTATGCTTGTATTGCTCACATGCTTGCTCCAATCGTTGCTCTCAATTGGTCTGGTAATTCATCCAGCGTCACGTCTAGAACATGATTGTTATTGACGTCCGACATCTTGAATCAGGAGATTGTCCCACCGAGCGTGCCAAAAAGTGTGTTGGCACAAAAATCTGCACCCGCGCCAAGCACACAAAGAAGTCGAAAAGCGTGACTTCAATCGGACAGCCGCACGGTTTGGAGATCCGAAGCGTGCCGGTCGGTTTGACCCGAAAACCGACAAGGGACAAAGAAACCGTTAAATACAAAATCGGAACGTGTCGGATGAGACCGCACAGTTCCGTATATACGGCCCCCCGAAGCCACTTACGACGACATACGCCTATAGAAGTCGTGCGCTAACCATGCATACGATCCATTCGGCTAATATGAAGGTGAAACACGTAATGTATTGATTACCGAACATGCATGCGTAAGAAGACATGTTTGAACAAGTGAAAGTTAACTACGAATTGAAGCATAACCAAGCTCGGCAATACAGCCGACTCGGGATCCATGAAGAAGGAACATACAAATTATCACGACTAAACTAATCAAAGACTTGCATCTGCCGCACGATACCCGATCCTATCAAAGTCTAAGCATTTCTAACATGCAAGAACCCGCAACATGTAACAATCTAGATTGATCTAATTCGGCCACGTAAGCATAAGATCTATTTATCATGATAAGTAAAGAGCACTAGAGAGCAAATAGATCTATAAAATAAGAAGCCGAAACCGATCAAATCTAGATTGGGCAAAAGAGTGTTACAAATAAATAAAATATTAAAGTCATGCAACACGTGATAACTTAATGAATCTACTAGATCTTGCCAAATCTAATAGAGCCGATAACTAATCCTTGAGCCAGATCCTAGCCTGCCGCACGACTCACGATCTAACCAAGAATCGATAACTATCTTGCCTCGCTAAGCTATCAAGCGGACGCCTGCCGCACGGCCATCTAGTCGAGATAGACAAAGCATAAGCAAAGACTTCTTGATCATCAAGTAGACGCCTGCCGCACGGCCATCTCATCGAGACGAACAAGACTACTTGCATCAAGATCTAAATCCACCGCATGATACTAGACATGATAGCAAGGTTGCCGGAACTTACGGAGGTCGACGGATCGATTGGCTCCTCTCGAAGAACTCGACGACACGACAAAAGCGACTCGAAACGTGGCACGGGGCCGGTTGTATTGATTTGATTGTGAATATCCTTTACAATGGTCGAGGGTCTATATTTATACCCTGGACATAACATGAATCCTAGGAGATTACGACATACACAATATGTTAAAGGTAACTCAAAAGTATGGCGAGACTCTTGCTATAATTCTCCTCGGAATCCTTGATCATCGCTTTTCTCCTTCTATTCGGCTTCTTGCTTGCCACCTTTCGCTTCCCGAATGGAGCCACTGTCTTCAAAGATAGCCGACCGCACCAATGCTTGCCGAATCACCCAGAGTTAATTGCACATACGCTTGCCGAATAGCTCAAAGTTAGCCGACCGCACGCTCATTTGCCGAACGCGTTGGATTTCTGCTTTCTCATAGATTTTACCGAATCGCCCAATTGCCATTGGCCTTTACCAAAATCCAAGTGTTAACACATCATCGCCTAGATTTCAGCGCTTCTTTCATTGAAATCCTTGCACCTTCGAAGATGATGTTAGCGCCTATGCATGTCGATACTAGTTGATTCATACAGGAATGATACATTGGAAGTTAGGGTGGATAGTTTAGATGATGTCGTCAGGCAAAGCACGCTGGAGCACGCCGAGAAGCCGTGCCATTTAGGTGCCCCCGATTGGATCCACCGATGCGTATTTCATGCCGAAAGTAAAACATTGAGAACTTTGCCCCAGTAAATATGAAATCAAGGTAGATTTTTTTTTCATAGCTGCAGAATGATAAGACACACCCTAGAGAACCTAGATTGAGAAAATTGGGCCTATAGTGATTTTTTTTTTTTAAAAATCACTCATCATCGCCTAGATTTTGCGCTTCTTTCATTGAAATCCCGGCACCTTCGAAGATGAGGTTAGCGCCTATGCATGTCCGATACTAGTTGATTCATACAGAATGATACATTGGAAGTTAGGGTGGATAGTTTAGATGATGTCTATGCAAAGCACGCTGGAGCACGCCGAGAAGCCAGGCCATTTAAGTGCCCTGATTGGATCCACCGATGCGTATTTCATGCTGAAAGTAAAACAGTGAGAACTTTGCCCTGTAAATATAAAATCAAGGTAGATTTTTTTTTTCATAGCTGCAGAATGATAAGACACACCCTAGAGAACTTAGATTGGAAAAATTGGGCCCATAGTGATTTTTCTAAAAATCACTCATCATGATCTAGATTTCAGCGCTTCTTTCATTGAAATCCTTACACCTTCAAAGATGATGTCAGGGCCTATGCATGTCTGATACTAGTTGACTAATACAGGAATGATACATTGGAAGTTCCGGTGGATAGTTTAGATGATGTCTGTGCAAAGCACGCCGGAGCACGCCGAGAAGCCAGGCTATTTAGGTGCCCTGATTAGATCCACCGATGCGTATTTCATGCTGAAAGTAAAACAGTGAAAACTTTGCCCTGTAAATATCAAATCAAGCTAGATTATTTTCATAGCTACAGAATGATAAGACACACCCTAGAGAACCTAGATTGAGAAAATTGGCCCCATAGTGATTTTTCTAAAAATCACTCATCATGAGCTAGAATTCAGCGCTTCTTTCATTGAAATCCTTGCACCTTCAAAGATGATGTCAGGGCCTATGCATGTCTGATACTAGTTGATTAATACAGGAATGATATATTGGAAGTAAGGGTGGATAGTTTAGATGATGTCTGTGCAAAGCACGCCAGAGCACGCCGAGAAGCCAGGCTATTTAGGTGCCCTGATTGGATCCACCGATGCGTATTTCATCTTTGAAAGTAAAACAAGGAGAACTTTTGCCAGTAAATATGAAATCAAGCTAGATTTTTTCTATAGCTGCAGAATGATAAGACACAATCTAGAGAACCTAGATTGAGAAAATTCGACCCATAGTGATTTTTCTAAAAATCACTCATCATGAGCTAGAATTCAGCGCTTCTTTCATTGAAATCCTTGCACCTTTGAAGATGATGTCAGGGCCTATGCATGTCTGATACTAGTTGATTAATATAGGAATAATACATTGGAAGTTAGGGTGGATAGTTTAGATGATGTCTGTGCAAAGCACGCCGGAGCACGCCGAGAAGCCAGGCCATTTAGGTGCCCTGATTGGATCCACCGATGCGTATTTCATGCTGAAAATAAAACAGTGAGAACTTTGCCCTGTAAATATGAAATCAAGCTAGATTTTTTCCATAGCTGCAGAATGATAAGACACACTCTAGAGAACCTAGATTGAGAAAATTAGGCCCATAGTGATTTTTCTAAAAATCACTCATCATGAGCTAGAATTCAGTGCTTCTTTCATTGAAATCTTTGCACCTTCGAAGATGATGTCAGGGCCTATGCATGTCTGATACTAGTTGACTAATACAGGAATGATACATTGGAAGTTAGGGTGGATAGTTTAGATGATGTCTGTGCAAAGCACGCTGGAGCACGCCGAGAAGCCAGGCCATTTAGGTGCCCTGATTGGATCCACCGATGCCTATTTAATGCTGAAAGTAAAACAAAGGAGAACTTTGCCCTCAGTAAATATGAAATCAAGCTAGATTTTTTCCATAGCCGCAGAATGATAAGACACACTCTAGAGAACCTTAATTGAGAAAATTGGGCCCATAGTGATGTTTCTAAAAATCACTCATCATGAGCTAGAATTCAGTGCTTCTTTCATTGAAATCCTTGCACCTTCGAAGATGATGTCGGGGCCTATGCATGTCGATACTAGTTGATTAATACAGGAATAATACATTGGAAGTTAGGGTGGATAGTTTAGATGATGTCTGCTCAAAGCACGTTGGAGCACGCCAAAAAGCCGTGCCATTTAGGTGCCCCGATTGGATCCACCAATGCGTATTTCATGCTAAAAGTAAAACAAAGTGAGAACTTTGCCCTCAGTAAATATGAAATCAAGCTAGATTTTTTTCATAGCTACAGAATGATAAGACACACCCTAGAGAACCTAGATTGAGAAAATTGGGCCTATAGTGATTTTTTTAAAAATCACTCATCATGAGCTAGATTTCAGCGCTTCTTTCATTGAAATCCTTGCACCTTCGAAGATGATGTTAGGGCCTGTGCATGTCTGATACTAGTTGATTCATACAGGAATGATACATTGGAAGTTAGGGTGGATAGTTTAGATGATGTCTGTGCAAAGCACGCCTGGAGCACGCCGAGAAGCCGGACCATTTAGGTGCCCCCGATTGGATCCACCGATGCGTATTTAATGCTAAAAGTAAAACAAAGGAGAAATTTGCCCTCAGAAATATGAAATCAAGGTAGATTTTTTTTTTTATAGCTGCAGAATGATAAGACACACCCTAGAGAACCTAGATTAAGAAAATTGGGCCCATAGTGATTTTTCTAAAAATCACTCATCATGATCTAGATTTCAGCGCTTCTTTCATTGAAATCCTTACACCTTCGAAGATGATGTCAGGGCCTATGCATGTCTGATACTAGTTGACTAATACAGAATGATACATTGGAAGTTCCGGTGGATAGTTTAGATGATGTCTCGTGCAAAGCACGCCGAGCACGCCGAGAAGCCGTGCCATTTAGGGGCCCTGATTAGATCCACCGATGCGTATTTCATGTTGAAAGTAAAACAGTGAGAACTTTGCCCTGTAAATATGAAATCAAGCTAGATTATTTTCATAGCTACAGAATGATAAGACACACCCTAGAGAACCTAGATTGAGAAAATTGGGTCCATAGTGATTTTTCTAAAAATCACTCATCATGAGCTAGAATTCAGCGCTTCTTTCATTGAAATCCTTGCACCTTCAAAGATGATGTCAGGGCCTATGCATGTCTGATACTAGTTGATTAATACAGAAATGATATATTGGAAGTAAGGGTGGATAGTTTAGATGATGTCTGTGTAAAGCACGCCAGAGCACGCCGAGAAGCCACGCTATTTAGGTGCCCCGATTGATCCACCGATGCGTATTTCATCTTTGAAAGTAAAACAAAGGAGAACTTTGCCCGTAAAATATGAAATCAAGCTAGATTTTTTCCATAGCTGCAGAATGATAAGACACAATCTAGAGAACCTAGATTGAGAAAATTCGACCCATAGTGATTTTTCTAAAAATCACTCATCATGAGCTAGAATTCGGCGCTTCTTTCATTGAAATCCTTGCACCTTTGAAGATGATATCGGGGCCTATGCATGTCCGATACTAGTCTCTACAACTAAAACATTTCCACGGCAATCGCCCCCCGCACTCCTTCGCCGCCGCCGCCAAGACGCCCCCCGAGACTCCACCCTGCGTCTCGGCATGGCCGCCGGCCGGCTGTGCACTCGCCTCACCATTTGCCCCCATCGCATCATGCGCCGGGCGCCGGCTCATCATCTGCCGGCTGCTGCCGCCGCTGCCCACCGCACGGCCGCTTCATCACTCGTGCACGCTCGGCGCCATCATTTGGAGCACGCGGGCGTCTTTGCACTGCCCGCGCCGATTGCGCCATGCAACGCCGACTCAACGCGGTCGCATCGCCGCACGCTTTCGTCCCTCCCTTCGCCTTTGTCGGCCAGACGCTTGCTCCCTCCCTCCCCGACACCTCGCCAATGGTTTTGAACGAACAAGCCCGCGCTGCGTGATGCCACCTCGAAATGATGACGCCGTGTGCTAGGAGATGGGAGACTCGACTGCCACCATCGCCGCCCCTCCCTCCATTTGTTAAGCCTCTGCCGCCCTATACAAGTTATAATGGGCCGCCATTGTGAACCACGTTCACACCGACGACGCCCCTAACGTTCGCGTTTCAAATTCACGCTTCCTCGCGACAAACCAATCCAATTCCTTGCACGGGCGTAGTTAGGGAAGCTAGATAAGCACCCAATCCACATCGAGGTCTCTTGCCATGCTCGGTGGAAGGACGAATTTTGGAAATGCGCCTCCGCCGGCCGTCTCCCCGCCAAAAACTGAGTCCGAACCGAGGGTGAGCTCGATTTGTCTATTTCGATTCAATTAATCGCGCCACCGAAGTTCGCCTTAACACTATCGGGGCCGTGCTCGCTCAGTAGGGACCGTGACGTGGGGCACCGCCGGCTCGCCGCCGACGCCACGCGGGGCGCCGCCGCACCGCCGGCGCTAGGAGCTTTCGTTCGGACTGCTCGCCGCCTAAACCATCGCTGCAAGCCGTGACCGTGGTGAGCCCCCCCGATGCTTCCCCTCATTCTATTGCCATCTTCGGCAAAGAGTCCGCGGAACGCCGGCGCCATGATTTTGAACTGCGGCGGCCAAGGCCGCCGCTGGTCGGGCCAGGCCACGGCGCGCCCTTTAGCCCCCGTAGCAACCGCAGTAGTGCACGCGTGTATATTAGAGCATTCGCTCCGCCCGGTCGCTCATGCGGGCAAGCTCGCCACCGGCCGTCGGCCGAAGCCGCCCGCACGGAGCGTGCTTCTATGGTCCATGCGTGGGAATAGAGGAAGGGGCTGCGGGTTAGAATATAGGGAAAGACAGGGGGTTATGTGTGAATCGGCAAGAGACAGATGAATAGTAAAAGGGCTGACCAGATTTTAAAAAGAATGCCGTGTATCTCAACGCATTATGCCTATTAGCTTCTTATTAGTGCACAGATATGGATCAAATTGACGACTTTTTAAAATTTGTTTAAATTCAAAATTAAGTCCAAAAATCATGATTCTAATTTTGTTAGACTCCCGGAGTTCTCGTACTTTGTGTTAGGTTAGATTAATGCATCTGGTGCTGACTACTTTTAGGCCTGCAATAAATAATAAACATGCTCCTTTAATTGTTATGCTAATTTTTGTGATTGGTTGGTAAATGCTTTTGACCTGAAATTTTGACAAGAGATCACTGCAAGTATTAGTCACCTCCTATAATTTTCATAGCCTCTGAATCGGTCAGATAAATAATTGAAAATTGTTCTTGTTTTCAGCTATTTATTAGCATAAGATTTATAGCTTTATAAGAATGGTAGACTATTACCAAATGAATAGTTATGTTCAACAAAATTCAAGCTTGCTGATTGGATAGGTTGGAATTCTGTATCATCTAAAGGATTCTATAGTTTTTCATGTGCTACTTAGATTACATTTATTCCTTGAGAAATCTCATAAGCTTCTTTTTTATAATCTAGAACCGACAATTGTTCTGTACTCAAGTAAACCTGTTTGAAATATTTGGTAGAGGCTGGTGCTTCTAGGTTTTATGTGTCCCATATTTTCACAACACCGGCCTCAGCCAAATATTACCTACCATTCAGAATATCCAAGCCACAAATCATAGAAGAATGTGTTCTCATGAAAAACAAATTCAGAATGAGAGGGGCTGCTTGGTTCCACTCTAACATGAAAAAAAATATATTCAGTAGTCATAGAAGGCACAACATTGGGCCAGACGCCTCAGTGAAAAAATGAATGGAATTCTTCCTTGGCATGTACTGCTTTTGAAAAATGAATGGAAGTCTTCCTCGATTCTTTTATTCCTTAGCAGTTTTACATACTGTGATCTGAGTTTTCCTTTTCTTATGTTCAGCTATTGCCGGATATTCTTTCTTTTGTTCTTCTTGAGTTGTTTTCAACTAGGATAACACATGTATGAATCTAATCAAACATCTTCCTTCTTCTAGGTCACCTTCAAAACAAAGAGAAGTCCACTGGTCAGCAATCCTCAAACATCTTTAAGGTAACAAGCATAGCCGACACTTTGTTTTGTCACACGCATATTAGTAGGAGCAATTATTGACAAACTGTTATACTTCTTTTTTGTTCTGCAAGAGACCCTTAAACGCCATACATAGGTTCATTATCTAGCTATCTTTTGGATGGTCTCGATTCTTTACATGACTTAGCAACTACCAGATTATCTACAAGTAATCAGTTGGTCAAATAAGCTTTATCGGTTGTATGTTACCATTTTTCATAATTTTAAATTAGATAGCTATAGTAGTTAGTTCTAATTTAGCTTGTAGTTTCTGAATCTCCTTTTATCGTTGCACCTATTGTTTCTAAATAACAATGTAAAGATTTTTTTTAATTCTATCTGGTCCATTATTGGTACATGCTTTGGCTAATTGAGTATGGTTCTGAACTAACTGTCTGAACTGGAAGCTTCAATCCTAATAGTAAAAAAGATAGTGTGTAGTATGCCTGGTGTGTCTTCCCTTTCCTATTACAACAAATAGAGCATGTCTTTGTTATTCACAAAAGAGCAATTTCTTTGTTCTATGGGTCACGAAAACATTATTTAGAAAGTATGGGATGTTGAGTTTTTTTCCTCGCTTGACTTGTGTTCTTAAATTTTTAATAATCTGTGCAGATTACTCTTAGATCTCTATCAAGCTTGTGCAGGTGCGTATTGATGCATCTATTGTAATTTAGTTCATTTATACCTATAGGCTCTATGTATCTATTTTTATTACAAATGATGTGATCTAAATGTGATTTAGTCCTATCCGAATTTGAAGCCAACAAACTACATTGCCGCTCCTCATGATGCCACCGCAACCTCACTTGAATCTGTGCCCTTAGGTCATCATCAACGCGTTGTGGTCCTTGGCACGCCCCCACAACCTCGCAAGGTATTTGTTAACAAAAAATATCAAGGCACCTTTCCCCGCAAACATGGTATAATGTCTAGGAATTATAGCCTTGCAAAAAAAATATATTCTTAACTACTGATTTTACTCACACAAAAAAAACAAATGTTGCAAAATTGTTGAGTACATATTCGCTTGATTTCAATACTGATTTTCATTATGTGCGTTAAGCGCTAATTGCACTATCCTATTATAGATTAATAAAATGGACAACAATTCTCGTGCACCATTGGGAGACAAGACTAACATCGCCAAAGGTAATATAATATCTTATCAAAAATTACATGGAATGAACTATGTGCATGTTAACTTATTATATTAAATCTAAAATTAATGCAGTCAATGATGCTAAAGAACATAAGAGGGAAAGGGATAGAGCTCGATGGCATGAAAAAAAAGGATGCAATTAATAAGAAACGCCCGTGAAGCCTACCATCAAAGAAAAAAAGCAGGATGTTCTTTGGAACTACCAATTGTAATGCATGAATCCTAACATATTGAGATTGCCATGCAATGATGAATTAACATTTATTTTTCCTTATAGATATATGTAATGGCTAAAATTTTGTAGATGACGACGCTGCATCAAATAAGGAAAAATGAGGATCTGTTGAAACAAATGATTGGCTCCATAGAAATGATTCCTATCAGACCCTCAATGTTGTTGATGAGAACATGCCCACTCAGTTATCATGTAATAAAAGATGCTAAAATATTTTAGTCCTTTCATAATTATAATGCTAATATGACTCAATGAAGCTAATGGTTGTATTTATGTGATTACATTACATTGATAGATGAACCAGAAAAATGGAGACTATAGAGAAGGGGAGCACCACCGATTACATCAATACCCCTACTCCCTTTGTTCATAAAACATATGTGCAAAGTGCATTACGAAGGAGAGACTATAGTGAGAAGTACAAAAATATGACGCCTAAACAAAGGGAAGCAAGGCGTGTGCGTCAAAGGGTGCATAATAGTGAACCCAAACGTAAGGAGGCATTGAAGTTATATGACAAAAAATTTAAAGAGAAGCGGAAGCACACTTTACACCCGGAGTCTATCGCCATGGAGAACCCACTCTATATTCACGAGGTTGTGTGGCCCACTACAGGCACATCTAGAGCTCATGGATCCACGACAACCTCCAGTGATTGGGTTATCCCAGAGCCCAGAGCAACACCTCTTTATATTCCTCCTCCCAATGAAGAGGCCGATGATGAAGGATGCGATAAGTTATTGCCTGGTCATATGACACAAAGATCACATGTTCCAGCTGGGCAAAGACATGCCTTGTTAACCCGTCGTAACACGATGTTTGAGCATCGTATTGGTTCGAACACAAGAGCATCTAATAAAGATGGTCACTGCATGGCTGAAGACCAAGCGGATATTAACACACCCTTGCCTCAATCAGTTGTGACTAACAACGGTAAATACTAATCCCTCATATCCCATCTAGGTGACCTATATACCAATATTATATCTAATCGATCCATGGTCATTCTATGATTAACAGAAAGGGTCGGACCCAACATCCAGGCAACATCAGCCTCAGTGACGACACCACTGTTTGATGATTGTGAATGCATAGCTGAAGAACACCTAAATGATAACACACCCTTACTTCGTTCAGTCCTGACCAACAACGGTAAATACTGATGCCTCATTATCCCATTTAAGTCACCTATATTATTATATACCATATTATACTTACTCAACTATGATCATTGATTATTAGAAATGATGGAACCTAGCCTTCAGCCTACATCAGCGGCATCGACGACACCACTATTTGATGACAGTGGTAATTACAATATTTTCTATCATTCTATAAACTAATTAAATTACTTTGTTTATTTTTACCCGTGGTTATACTAACTCACGTATCTTTGACGATCATAGATGATGAAGGAGATATATTTGAAGAGGATGAGGAAGAGGACGAGGGATACCTTTTTGCCGAGCAAGGTATTTCCTCGAAATACGGAATAGAAATGAAATCTTCCACTGCGTAATCTAAACTATTGCGACTTAAATGTCATTTCAGCTGAGGAAGATGATGACTATGTCCAAAACAATGACCTTGAGGAAGACATGATTTTTGTCCCTGAAGTACCTGACCAATATGAAAAGGTGTATAGTAACATGCCTACAAAAACTCATATGCTAAAACCTGTCGCAAATTGCAAGCACTGCAATGCGAAAAGGTTTGAGCATGAACCACCTGGGTTCTGTTGTCGCAGCGGAAAGGTCGAGCTCAAGGAACCAGATATACCTAATGAGCTTATGAGGCTTTGGTCAAGTAACGATTCAGATGCTAGGCACTTTCGTAACAACATTAGGTTTTTCAATGGTCATTTCTCTTTCACTACTCTATATTGTCGTCTTGATAGTGCTACCGCAAATATGAGAAACAGTGGCATATACACCTTTCGGGCACATGGTCAGATCTATCACAACATAAGGTCATTTGGCAGAGAAGATGGTCAGGAGCCAAGACATCTTGAGCTTTACTTCTACGATGATGATCCAAGTCTTGAGCATCGCTATCGACGATGTCGTGAAGAGCAACGCCGTAAAGATAAGGAAGTCATTGATAGGCTTGTGGCTATCCTCCGTGACAACCCATACTCGCAAAATCTTAGGAGCTTGGGCCGGTGAAGACCTCGAGGACTATTGTATCGAACTAAACCTTGACAAGAGAATGGACCAGAGAAGATATAACGAGCCATTGGCTTCGAGAGGTGGTCTTTGTTTGGGTCGAGGGAAGTGAACTTCTTGGTCAGTTTCAGAATAGTGTTGTCCTGCATGGGAAAGATAGAAGCAGGCATGGCATCCGCTCATATCATGGATGTTATGATGCTCTTTCATACCCTCTATTCTTCCCGAAAGGTGAGCTTGGGTGGCACATGGATATTCCAAAGAAAGGAGTTAGTGTGAAAAAAGTCGCCGAGTACCGTGCCCTACAGAAGGCTCGTAGTGGATCAGAAGAAGAACAAACAGGTTTATTCTTCTTCTTATTAATACTTAACATATATGTGACTTCATGGTTATTCTACAAACAACTCTAATTTATGCCTATTTTGTGTAGACTCCCCTGGTAGACTATGCGTGTCTGTGCGTGACTACTACTGCTACAAGTTTCAGATGCATCCTGGAATATTTAATCCCATACTTTATGGCAAGCGCCTGTTCCAGTAGTTTGCAGTTGACACATACATCAAGATTGAGAGCTCTCGATTAGATTATATACGCAACCATCAGACAGATATTAGGGCCGACCTATACCAAGGATTAGTGGATAGCTGGCATGCCGGTGAAGGAAGATCAGAAGCTGTTGGGAAGCGGACAGTGATGCCTTCATCATTTATTGGAGGCCCACGTGATATGAGACGTCGGTATATGGACGCCATGGCTCTGGTACGGAGGTTTGGTAAACCAGATATCTTCCTCACTATGACATGTAACCCGAACTGGGACGAGATCAAGCGTGAACTCTACCCTGGACAGACACCACAAGATCGTCCAGATCTCATTGTTCGGGTCTTCAAAGCAAAACTAGAAGAGCTAAAGGATAAGCTACTAAAAAAAGATATCCTTGGAAAGGTCCGGGCGCATGTGTATGTTGTGGAGTTCCAGAAGAGGGGTCTGCCGCATGCACATTTTTTACTAATCATGGATAGGAAGTACAAGATCACTTGCCCAGAGCAGTATGATCTCCTCATCTCAGCTGAGATCCCGAACAAAAAAAAGTACCCTGTCTTGTACAAGATGGTTACCAAGCATATGATGCATGGCCCTTGTGGAGTGCTTAATCGCAATTGTCCATGCACAAAAGGTCGTGATTCCTGCAAGAACCGTTACCCTCGGCCCTTCTGTGATGCCACGGTACAGGGCAAGGACTCATACCCAGTTTATAGACGACGTGAAGATGGACAAAAGGAAAAGGTTCGTGGCCATGAACTTGACAACAGATGGGTCGTGCCTTACAACCCATATCTCCTCCGTCTATTTGATCGCCACATTAATGTTGAGGCATGTGGGAGCATCAAGGCGATCAAGTATCTATTTAAGTACATCTACAAGGGTCATGATCGAGCGCCGTGGTAGTGAGGGAGGCCGGCAAGGAGGACAATGAAGGGAACATCGATGAGATTAAACAAGATAGAGATGCTAGATGGGTAACCCCTCCAGAAGCCTTATGGAGGATATACGGTTTTGATTTGAGTGACAGGTACCCTGCGGTTTTGTCCTTACAACTCCATCTTCCAGACATGCACATGGTGTCATTTCATCGGGCGCGAGGGTGTTCAATGAGTGCTTAATCGCCCCGATGTTGAAAAGTCAATGCTTACGGCGTACTTTTGAGATGAAGCAGAACAGATGAAAGAGCTCGAGGTATATTGTACCGGGACTTTTCTGAGTTCTATACGTGGCAAGCACAGGGCAAATTTTGGCAAGAGAGGGTACGTCGTGATACATTACGGTAGATTGGAAGGATCGTGTCTGCCAATCCAGCTGAGGGGGAGCGTTACTATCTTAGGGTTCTCCTGAACAACGTGGCAGGTGCAACCTCTTTTGAGTGTCTAAAGACCGTTGATGGTGTGCTCCTACCGACCTTCCGTGAAGCTGCGAGAAAGAAGGGGCCTAATTGAAGAGGACAACTCATTTGGGACGAGAGTCTTGATGAGGCAACTGAGTGGATGATGCCATATGCGCTACGAAGGCTCTTTGCAACAATATTGGTGTTTTGTGAGCCAAGTGATGTATTTGGACTGTGGAAGAAACATAAGGAGGCAATGTCAGAGGACTACAAGCGCAGTAATCAATCCATCTTTATGGTGGAGCAGATGGTCCTCATAGATATTAGAAAAATGCTACAATCAATGCAGAAGGATATAAAGATGTACCCACTTCCTGATATCGACGACACATATGATATCTCTTCTGATATTCCCAGAGAGATTTTTGAGGAGGCTAGCATAGAGGCTAACGAGGATGATGTCGCTCTTTCAGACACCCTTAATAAGGAGCAGCGGGCTGCATACGATGAGATTATGTCCTCAGTTGATACCGAACATGGGGGTCTCTTTTTTGTGGATGGTCCTGGCGGAACCGAAAAGACTTATTTGTACAAAGCCCTTCTTGCTACTATACGCTGTCAGAAAAAGATTGCTGTGGCTACAGCTACATCTGGTGTCGCAGCCTCAATATTGCCTGGTGGTAGAACCGCCCACTCGCGCTTCAAGATTCCCCTCACCATCGATGATGGGGCCTTCTGCACCTTTACAAAGCAGAGTGGTACTGTCAAGCTTCTTCGAGCATCATCTCTCATTATTTGGGACGAGGCTAGCATGACAAAGAGACAGGGTGTTGAGGCGTTGGACAATAGTCTCCGTGATATAATGGACCGACCAGAGCTGTCGTTCGGAGGGAAGACCGTGGTGTTTGGTGGAGATTTTAGACAGGTTCTTCCTGTTGTTCGAAGAGGGTCGAGGGCTCAGGTAGTCGGTGCCTCGCTACGGATGTCATACCTTTGGGATTCCATGCGGCATCTAAAAACCGGTGCACAACATGAGGGCAAAAGAACGATCGGTGGTTTGCGGATTACCCGCCGCTTGGCGTCGGTGGAGGTTCTGAGGAGGCGACTGTTGATGATGAAATCCGTCTTCCTCATGATATATGCATACCACATACCGGGAAAGATAGTGATCTTGATAATCTAATTGAGTGCATATTCCCAAACCTCAATGCTAATATGTCAAAGAGAGATTATATCACCTCATGAGCGATATTATCTACGAGAAATGACTCGGGTTGATATGATTAATATGAAGATGATAGATCATTTCCAAGGAGATGAGATGGTGTACCATAGCTTTGATCAGGCGGTGGGACGATCCACACAACTACTACCCTCAAGAATTTCTTAACACTTTGACACCTAATGGTCCGCCTCCACATGTGTTGAAGCTAAAGATTGGTCTGTCCGGTAATATTGTTGAGGAACATTGACCCCGCGAATGGACTTTGTAATGGTGCGAGGCTTATCATACGGGGTTCCAAAAAATACCATAGACGCAGAAATTGTCTTTGGGACAACCTTATTTGGAAAACGGGTTTTTCTTCCTCGCATACCCTTATGCCCATCGGACGATGAGATGTTCCCTTTCCAATTCAAGCGAAAGCAATTTCCTATTCGTCTCAGCTTCGCAATGACTGTTAACAAGGCACAAGGGCAGACTATCCCTAACGTCGGGATATACTTGCCGGAACCAGTGTTCTCGCACGGTCAATTGTATGTTGCTCTATCAAGAGCCACGGCAAGATCGAACATTAGGGTCTTGGTTGTGCCGACATCGAGAAGGATGTGAACAAGGGGAAAGAGAAAGGAAAGAGAAAAGAGAAGACAAAATTGGCAAAGGATATATTCACGAAGAATATCGTATATAAAGAAGTTCTAACTCCATGATAGAGGTAATACATCACATGCCAATACATATTTTTTAAAGATAGTCAACAATAATTTAGCTTTAAAAATTGACAATCAACTTTTATGCAGGATACTTTCTCTTTGTAGCTTCGTAAGTCGGACACCATATACATCTTGGACTTGAAAATCTTCTGGATCATCTTTGACTGGTCACTTGCAACTTGGTGCTTGCACGTTCTCATGCTCGAACTATTGAGAGATTAGATTCTCTTCATGTTACTATATATTTCAGATATTTACGTATACATTTGATTATAAGAAATTATGTATATTTATGTATATATTTTATTATAAGAAATTATAAGTAGTGTGTCATGTATACACCTTTATCTTCTTTATCTTTGGTCGAAATAACTACGATCTTCGTATGCTCTAATCAAAACATATCTTTCTTTCTTGAAGACTTATATAATATTAATGTTTTTAAACATCATGACTGCAATAGCTATTTTAGGTAACAAGATAATGTACGCTTATATATATATTGTTATGGTATTATATGTTCCCGATTGCAACGCACGGCACTTGCCTAGTTGATTAATATAGGAATAATACATTGGAAGTTAGAGTGGATAGTTTAGATGATGTGCATTGCAAAGCACGCCCGGAGCACGTCGAGAAGCCAGGCCATTTAGGTGCCCTTATTGGATCCACCGATGCGTATTTCATGCTGAAAGTAAAACAGTGAGAACTTTGCCCTGTAAATATGAAATCAAGCTAGATTTTTTCCATAGCTGCAGAATGATAAGACACAATCTAGAGAACCTAGATTGAGAAAATTGGGCCCATAGTGATTTTTCTAAAAATCACTCATCATGAGCTAGAATTGATTGCTTCTTTTATTGAAATCTTTGCACCTTCGAAGATGATGTCGGGGCCTATGCATGTCCGATACTAGTTGACTAATACATGAATGATACATTGGAAGTTAGGGTGGATAGTTTAGATGATGTCTGCAAAAGCACTTATTTGGAGCACGCCGAGAAGCCAGGCCATTTAGGTGCCCTGATTGGATCCACCGATGCGTATTTAATGCTGAAAGTAAAATAGTGAGAACTTTGCCCTGTAAATATGAAATCAAGCTAGATTTTTTTCATAGCTGCAGAATGATAAGACACACTCTAGAGAACCTTAATTGAGAAAATTGGGCCTATAGTGATTTTTCTAAAAATCACTCATCATGAGCTAGAATTCAGTGCTTCTTTCATTGAAATCCTTGCACCTTCGAAGATGATGTCAGGGCCTATGCATGTCTGATACTAGTTGATTAATACAGGAATAATACATTGGAAGTTAGGGTGGATAGTTTAGATGATGTCATTTCAAAGCACGTTGGAGCACGCCGAAAAGCCAGGCCATTTAGGTGCCCCGATTGGATCCACCAATGCGTATTTCATGCTAAAAGTAAAAAAAAGGAGAACTTTGCCCCTGCAAATATGAAATC
The DNA here is from genome assembly GCA_015844335.1 of Chrysopogon serrulatus. Taxonomy (NCBI): domain Eukaryota; kingdom Viridiplantae; phylum Streptophyta; class Magnoliopsida; order Poales; family Poaceae; genus Chrysopogon; species Chrysopogon serrulatus. The sequence continues at coordinate 69,591 of JADLZL010001848.1, forward strand.
AAGCTAGATTTTTTTCACGACTTCTGAGAATGATAAGACACACCCTAGAGAACCTAGATTGAGAAAAATTGGGCCTATAGTGATTTTTTAAAAATCACTCATCATGAGCTAGATTTCAGCGCTTCTTTCATTGAAATCCTTGCACCTTCGAAGATGATGTTAGGGCCTGTGCATATCCGATACTAGTTGATTCATACAGGAATGATACATTGGAAGTTAGGGTGGATAGTTTAGATGATGTGCGTGCAAAGCACTTACTTATTTGGAGCACGCCGAGAATCCGGGCCATTTAGGGGCCCCGATTGGATCCACCGATGCGTATTTAATCTTTGAAAGTAAAACAAAGTGAGAAATTTGCCTGTAAATATGAAATCAAGGTAGATTTTTTTTTTCATAGCTGCAGAATGATAAGACACACCCTAGAGAACCTAGATTAAGAAAATTGGGCCCATAGTGATTTTTCTAAAAATCACTCATCATGATCTAGATTTGGCGCTTCTTTCATTGAAATCCTTACACCTTCGAAGATGATGTCGGGGCCTATGCATGTCGATACTAGTTGACTAATCTGGGGAATGATACATTAGAAGTTTAGGGTGGATAGTTTAGATGATGTCTGTGCAAAGCACGCCGGAGCACGCCGAGAAGCCAGGCCATTTAGGTGCCCTGATTAGATCCACCGATGCGTATTTCATGCTGAAAGTAAAACAGTGAGAACTTTGCCCTGTAAATATGAAATCAAGCTAGATTATTTTCATAGCTACAGAATGATAAGACACACCCTAGAGAACCTAGATTGAGAAAATTGGGCCCATAGTGATTTTTCTAAAAATCACTCATCATGAGCTAGAATTCAGCGCTTCTTTCATTGAAATCCTTGCACCTTCGAAGATGATGTCAGGGTCTATGCATGTCTGATACTAGTTGATTAATACAGAAATGATATATTGGAAGTAAGGGTGGATAGTTTAGATGATGTCTACGTGTAAAAGCACGCCTGGAGCACGCCGAGAAGCCACGCCATTTAGGTGCCTGATTGGATCCACCGATGCATATTTCATCTTTGAAAGTAAAAGCAGTGAGAACTTTGCCCTGTAAATATGAAATCAAGCTAGATTTTTTTTTTTCATAGCTGCGAGAATGATAAGACACAATCTAGAGAACCTAGATTGAGAATATTGGGACCCATAGTGATTTTTCTAAAAATCACTCATCATGAGCTGATGCGCTTCTTTCATTGAAATCCTTGCACCTTCGAAGATGATGTCGGGGCCTATGTATGTCGATACTAGTTGATTAATACGGGAATGATATATTGGAAGTAAGGGTGGATAGTTTAGATGGTGTGTCGTGCAAAAGCACGCCAGAGCACGCCGAGAAGCCGGGCTATTTAGGTGCCCCGATTGGATCCACCGATGCATATTTCATCTTTGAAAGTAAAAAGCAAAGTGAGAACTTTGCCTGTAAATATGAAATCAAGCTAGATTTTTTTTCCATAGGCTTGAGAATGATAAGACACAATCTAGAGAACCTAGATTAAGAAAATTGGGCCCATAGTGATTTTTCTAAAAATCACTCATCATGATCTAGATTTGGCGCTTCTTTCATTGAAATCCTTACACCTTCGAAGATGATGTCGGGGCCTATGCATATCCGATACTAGTTGACTAATACGAGAATGATACATTGGAAGTTTCAGGGTGGATAGTTTAGATGATGTCGTGCAAAAGCACGCCGGAGCACGCCGAGAAGCCGAGGCCATTTAGGTGCCCCGATTAGATCCACCGATGCATATTTCATCTTTGAAAGTAAAGCAGTGAGAACTTTGCCTGTAAATATGAAATCAAGCTAGATTTTTTTTTCATAGCTACTTGAGAATGATAAGACACACCCTAGAGAACCTAGATTGAGAAAATTGGGCCCATAGTGATTTTTCTAAAAATCACTCATCATGAGCTAGAATTCAGCGCTTCTTTCATTGAAATCCTTGAACCTTCGAAGATGATGTCGGGGTCTATGCATATCGATACTAGTTGATTAATACTGAAATGATATATTGGAAGTAAGGGTGGATAGTTTAGATGATGTACGTGTAAAAGCACGCTGGAGCACGCCGTAGAAGCGACGCCATTTAGGTGCCCCGATTGGATCCATCGATGCATATTTCATCTTTGAAAGTAAAACAAGAAGAACTTTTGCCCTGTAAATATGAAATCAAGCTAGATTTTTTTCCATAGCTGCAGAATGATAAGACACAATCTAGAGAACCTAGATTGAGAATATTGGGACCCATAGTGATTTTTCTAAAAATCACTCATCATGAGCTAGAATTGCGCTTCTTTCATTGAAATCCTTGCACCTTCGAAGATGATGTCGGGGCCTATGTATATCCGATACTAGTTGATTAATACAGGAATGATATATTGGAAGTAAGGGTGGATAGTTTAGATGGTGTGCGTGCAAAGCACGCCGAGCACGCCGAGAAGCCAGGCTATTTAGGTGCCCTGATTGGATCCACCGATGCGTATTTCATTTGAAAGTAAAAGCGTGAGAACTTTGCAAAATTGTAAATATAAAATCAAGCTAGATTTTTTCCATAGCTGCAGAATGATAAGACACAATCTAGAGAACCTAGATTGAGAAAATTGGGCCCATAGTGATTTTTCTAAAAATCACTCATCATGAGCTAGAATTCAGTGCTTCTTTCATTGAAATTCTTGCACCTTTGAAGATGATGTCAGGGCCTATGCATGTCTGATACTAGTTGATTAATATAGGAATAATACATTGAAAGTTAGGGTGGATAGTTTAGATGATGTCTTCAAAGCACGCCTTGGAGCACGCCGAGAAGCCGGGCCATTTAGGTGCCCCGATTGGATCCACCAATGCATATTTCATGCTAAAAGTAAAAGCAGTGAGAACTTTTTGCCACTGTAAATATGAAATCAAGCTAGATTTTTTTTCATAGCTACAGAATGATAAGACACACCCTAGAGAACCTAGATTGAGAAAATTGGGCCTATAGTGATTTTTTAAAATCACTCATCATGAGCTAGATTTCAGCGCTTCTTTTATTGAAATCCTTGCACCTTGAAGATGATGTTAGGGGCCTATGCATATCGATACTAGTTGATTCATATAGGAATGATACATTGGAAGTTAGGGTGGATAGTTTAGATGATGTCTATGCAAAGCATCTTTGGAGCACGCCGAGAAGCCAGGCCATTTAGGTGCCCGATTGGATCCACCGATGCGTATTTAATGCTAAAAGTAAAGCAGGTGAGAATTTGCCCTGTAAATATGAAATCAAGGTAGATTTTTTTTCATAGCTGCAGAATGATAAGACACACCCTAGAGAACCTAGATTAAGAAAATTGGGCCAATAGTGATTTTTCTAAAAATCACTGATCATGATCTAGATTTCAGCACTTCTTTCATTGAAATCCTAACACCTTCGAAGATGATGTCAGGGCCTATGCATGTCTGATACTAGTTGACTAATACGGGAATGATACATTGGAAGTTTCGGGGTGGATAGTTTAGATGATGTACGTGCAAAGCACGCCGGAGCACGCCGAGAAGCCGGGCCATTTAGGTGCCCCGATTGGATCCACCGATGCATATTTCATCTTTGAAAGTAAAAGCAGTGAGAACTTTGCCTGTAAATATGAAATCAAGCTAGATTTTTTTCATAGCTACTGAGAATGATAAGACACACCCTAGAGAACCTAGATTGAGAAAATTGGGCCCATAGTGATTTTTTCTAAAAATCACTCATCATGAGCTAGAATTGAGCGCTTCTTTCATTGAAATCCTTGCACCTTCGAAGATGATGTCGGGGCCTATGCATGTCGATACTAGTTGATTAATACAGAAATGATATATTAGAAGTAAGGGTGGATAGTTTAGATGATGTCATTGCAAAAGCACGCCAGAGAACACGCCGAGAAAGCCAGGCCATTTAGGTGCCCGATTGGATCCACCGATGCATATTTCATCTTTGAAAGTAAAAGCAAGTGAGAACTTTGCCTGTAAATATGAAATCAAGCTAGATTTTTTTCCATAGCTGCAGAATGATAAGACATAATCTAGAGAACCTAGATTGAGAAAATTGGACCCATAGTGATTTTTCTAAAATCACTCATCATGAGCTAGAATTTGGCGCTTCTTTCATTGAAATCCTTGCACCTTCGAAGATGATGTCGGGGCCTATGTATGTATCGATACTAGTTGATTAATCCAGGAATGATATATTGGAAGTAAGGGTGGATAGTTTAGATGATGTACGTGCAAAAGCACTTTGGAGGACGCCGAGAAGCCGGGCCATTTAGGTGCCCCCGATTGGATCCACCGATGCATATTTCATCTTTGAAAGTAAAAACAAGTGAGAACTTTGCCTGTAAATATGAAATCAAGCTAGATTTTTTTCCATAGCTGCAGAATGATAAGACACACAATCTAGAGAACCTAGATTGAGAAAATTGGGCCCATAGTGATTTTTCTAAAAATCACTCATCATGAGCTAAAATTCAGTGCTTCTTTCATTAAAATCCTTACACCTTTGAAGATGATGTCAGGGCCTATGCATATCGATACTAGTTGATTAATATAGGAATAATACATTGAAAGTTAGGGTGGATAGTTTAGATGATGTGCGTGCAAAGCACGCCGGAGCACGCCGAGAAGCCAGGCCATTTATTTGCCACGATTGGATCCACCAATGCATATTTCATGCTAAAAAAAAAAGCAGTGAGAACTTTGCCCTATAAATATGAAATCAAGCTAGAATTTTTTCATAGCTGCAGAATGATAAGACACACCCTAGAGAACCTAGATTGAGAAAATTGGGACCATAGTGATTTTTCTAAAAATCACTCATCATGAACTAGAATTCCGCGCTTCTTTCATTGAAATCGTTCCACCTTCGAAGATGATGTCAGGGCCTATGCATGTCTGATACTAGTTGATTAATACAGGAATCATATATTGGAAGTAAGGGTGGATAGTTTAGATGATGTCTGTGCAAAGCACGCCAGAGCACGCCGAGAAGCCAGGCCATTTAGGTGCCCTTATTGGATCCACCGATGCATATTTCATCTTTGAAAGTAAAAACAAAGTGAGAACTTTGCCTGTAAATATGAAATCAAGCTAGATTTTTTCCATAGGCTTGAGAATGATAAGACACAATCTAGAGAACCTAGATTGAGAAAATTGGGCCCATAGTGATTTTTTTCTAAAAATCACTCATCATGAGCTAGAATTCAGCGCTTCTTTCATTGAAATCCTTGCACCATTGAAGATGATGTCAGGGCCTATGCATATCGATACTAGTTGATTAATATAGGAATGATACATTGGAAGTTAGGGTGGATAGTTTAGATGATGTGCGTGCAAAGCACGCCGGAGGAGCACTGTAGAAGCCAGGCCATTTAGGTGCCCCGATTGGATCCACCAATGCATATTTCATGCTAAAAGTAAAAGCAGTGAGAACTTTGCCCTGTAAATATGAAATCAAGCTAGATTTTTTTTTCATAGCTGAGAATGATAAGACACACCCTAGAGAACCTAGATTGAGAAAATTGGGCCCATAGTGATTTTTTCTAAAAATCACTCATCATGAGCTAGAATTCGGCGCTTCTTTCATTGAAATCCTTACACACCTTCGAAGATGATGTCAGGGCCTATGCATATCCGATACTAGTTGATTAATACAGTAATGATACATTGGAAGTCAGGGTGGACAGTTTAGATGATGTCTGTGCAAAGCACGCCGGAGCACGCCGAGAAGCCAGGCCATTTAGGTGCCCTGATTGGATCCACCGATGCATATTTCATGCTAAACGTAAAACAGTGAGAACTTTGCCCTGTAAATATGAAATCAAGCTAGATTTTTTTCATAGCTGCAGAATGATAAGACACACCCTAGAGAACCTAGATTGAGAAAATTGGGCCCATAGTGATTTTTCTAAAAATCACTCATCATGAGTTAGAATTGGCGCTTCTTTCATTGAAATCCTTACACCTTCGAAGATGATGTCGGGGCCTATGCATATCGATACTAGTTGATTAATACAGGAATGATACATTGGAAGTTAGGGTGGATAGTTTAGATGATGTATGCAAAAAATTATTTGGAGCACGCCGAGAAGCCGGGCCATTTAGGTGCTACGATTGGATCCACCGATGCATATTTCATCTTTGAAAGTAAAAGCAGTGAGAACTTTGCCCTGTAAATATGAAATCAAGCTAGATTTTTTTTTATAGCTGCAGAATGATAAGACACACCTTAGAGAACCTAGATTGAGAAAATTGGGCCCATAGTGATTTTTCTAAAAATCACTCATCATGAGCTAGAATTCAGCGCTTCTTTCATTGAAATCCTTACACCTTCGAAGATGATGTCAGGGCCTATGCATATCCGATACTAGTTGATTAATACGGGAATGATACATTGGAAGTTAGGGTGGATAGTTTAGATGATGTGCGTGCAAAAACTTGCTTTGGAGCACGCCAAGAAGCCAGGCCATTTAGGTGCCACGATTGGATCCTTAGATGCATATTTCATGCTAAAAGTAAAAGCAGTGAGAACTTTGCCTGTATGTAAATATGAAATCAAGCTAGATTTTTTTCATAGCTGCTGAGAATGATAAGACACACCCTAGAGAACCTAGATTGAGAAAATTGGGCCCATAGTGATTTTTTCTAAAAATCACTCATCATGAGCTAGAATTCAGCGCTTCTTTCATTGAAATCCTTACACCTTCGAAGATGATGTCAGGGCCTATGCATATCCGATACTAGTTGATTAATACGGTAATGATACATTGGAAGTCGGGGTGGGATAGTTTAGATGATGTACGTGCAAAAAAGCAAACTTTTGGAGCACGCCGAGAAGCCGAGGCCATTTAGGTGCCCTGATTGGATCCACCGATGCATATTTCATCTTTGAAAGTAAAAGCAGTGAGAACTTTGCCCTGTAAATATGAAATCAAGCTAGATTTTTTTTTTCATAGGCTGCAGAATGATAAGACACACCCTAGAGAACCTAGATTGAGAAAATTGGGCCCATAGTGATTTTTCTAAAAATCACTCATCATGAGCTAAATTTGGCGCTTCTTTCATTGAAATCCTTACACCTTCGAAGATGATGTCGGGGCCTATGCATATCGATACTAGTTGATTAATACAGATAATGATACATTGGAAGTTAGGGTGGATAGTTTAGATGATGTGCGTACAAAAAGCACTTGGAACACGCCGAGAAGCCGGGCCATTTAGGTGCCACTGATTGGATCACCGATGCATATTTCATCTTTGAAAGTAAAAGCAGTGAGAACTTTGCCTGTAAATATGAAATCAAGCTAATTTTTTTTTCATAGCTGCAGAATGATAAGACACACCCTAGAGAACCTAGATTGAGAAAATTGGGCCCATAGTGATTTTTCTAAAAATCACTCATCATGAGCTAGAATTGGCGCTTCTTTCATTGAAATCCTTACACCTTCGAAGATGATGTCGGGGCCTATGCATATCGATACTAGTTGATTAATACAGTAATGATACATTGGAAGTTAGGGTGGATAGTTTAGATGATGTACGTGCAAAGCACTTATTTGGAGCTTGTAGAGAAGCCGGGCCATTTAGGTGCCACGATTGGATCCCTTAGATGCATATTTCATTTGAAAGTAAAGCAGTGTGAGAACTTTGCCCTGTAAATATGAAATCAAGCTAGATTTTTTTTCATAGGCTGCTGAGAATGATAAGACACACCCTAGAGAACCTAGATTGAGAAAATTGGGCCCATAGTGATTTTTCTAAAAATCACTCATCATGAGCTAAATTGGCGCTTCTTTCATTGAAATCCTTACACCTTCGAAGATGATGTCGGGGCCTATGCATATCGATACTAGTTGATTAATACAGTAATGATACATTGGAAGTTAGGGTGGATAGTTTAGATGATGTGCGTGCAAAAGCATTTGGAACACGCCCAGAAGCCGGGCCATTTAGGTGCCCTGATTGGATCCACCGATGCATATTTCATCTTTGAAAGTAAAAGCAGTGAGAACTTTGCCTGTAAAAATGAAATCAAGCTAGATTTTTTTTTTCATAGCTGCAGAATGATAAGACACACCCTAGAGAACCTAGATTGAGAAAATTGGGCCCATAGTGATTTTTCTAAAAATCACTCATCATGAGCTAGAATTCAGCGCTTCTTTCATTGAAATCCTTACACCTTCGAAGATGATGTCAGGGCCTATGCATATCCGATACTAGTTGATTAATACAGTAATGATACATTGGAAGTCAGGGTGGACAGTTTAGATGATGTGCGTGCAAAAAACTTATTTAGGAGCACCTGTAGAAGCCGGGCCATTTAGGTGCCCTGATTGGATCCAGATGCATATTTCATCTTTGAAAGTAAAAGCAGTGAGAACTTTGCCTTTAAATATGAAATCAAGCTTGATTTTTTTCATAAGCTGCAGAATGATAAGACACACCCTAGAGAACCTAGATTGAGAAAATTGGGCCCATAGTGATTTTTCTAAAAATCACTCATCATGAGCTAGAATTGGCGCTTCTTTCATTGAAATCCTTACACCTTCGAAGATGATGTCAGGGCCTATGCATATCCGATACTAGTTGATTAATACAGTAATGATACATTGAAAGGGTGGATAGTTTAGATGATGTACGTGCAAAAAACTTTTGAGAACACAGCCAGAAGCCATTTAGGCCATTTAGGTGCCTGATTGGATCCAGATGCATATTTCATGCTGAAAGTAAAACAGTGAGAACTTTGCCCTGTAAATATGAAATCAAGCTTGATTTTTTTCATAGCTGTAGAATGATAAGACGCACTCTAGAGAACCTAGATTGAGAAAATTGGGCCCATAGTGATTTTTCTAAAAATCACTCATCATGAGCTAGAATTCAGCGCTTCTTTCATTGAAATCCTTACACCTTCGAAGATGATGTCAGGGCCTATGCATATCCGATACTAGTTGATTAATACAGTAATGATACATTGGAAGTCGGGGTGGGATAGTTTAGATGATATGCGTGCAAAAAACTTATTTGGAGACACCCAGAAGCCGGGCCATTTAGGTGCCCTGATTGGATCCACCGATGCATATTTCATCTTTGAAAGTAAAAGCAGTGAGAACTTTGCCCTGTAAATATGAAATCAAGCTAGATTTTTTTTTTTATAGGCTGCTTGAGAATGATAAGACACACCCTAGAGAACCTAGATTGAGAAAATTGGGCCCATAGTGATTTTTCTAAAAATCACTCATCATGAAAGCTAGAATTGGCGCTTCTTTCATTGAAATCCTTACACCTTCGAAGATGATGTCGGGGCCTATGCATATCGATACTAGTTGATTAATACAGTAATGATACATTGGAAGTCGGGGTGGGATAGTTTAGATGATGTACGTGCAAAAACTTATTTGGAGCACGCCATAGAAGCCGAGGCCATTTAGGTGCCCTGATTGGATCCACCGATGCATATTTCATCTTTGAAAGTAAAAGCAGTGAGAACTTTGCCCTGTAAATATGAAATCAAGCTAGATTTTTTTTCATAGGCTGAGAATGATAAGACACACCTTAGAGAACCTAGATTAAGAAAATTGGGCCCATAGTGATTTTTCTAAAAATCACTCATCATGAGCTAGAATTCAGCGCTTCTTTCATTGAAATCCTTACACCTTCGAAGATGATGTCAGGGCCTATGCATATACGATACTAGTTGATTAATACAGTAATGATACATTGGAAGTCAGGGTGGACAGTTTAGATGATGTGCGTGCAAAAAACACTTATTTGGAACACGCCGAGAAGCCAGGCCATTTAGGTGCCACGATTGGATCCACCGATGCATATTTCATCTTTGAAAGTAAAAGCAGTGAGAACTTTGCCCTGTAAATATGAAATCAAGCTAGATTTTTTTTTTATAGCTGCAGAATGATAAGACACACCCTAGAGAACCTAGATTGAGAAAATTGGGCCCATAGTGATTTTTCTAAAAATCACTCATCATGAAAGCTAGAATTGGCGCTTCTTTCATTGAAATCCTTACACCTTCGAAGATGATGTCGGGGCCTATGCATATCCGATACTAGTTGATTAATACGAGTAATGATACATTGGAAGTTAGGGTGGGATAGTTTAGATGATATGCGTGCAAAAAACTTATTTGGACACGCCCAGAAGCCGAGGCCATTTAGGTGCCCTGATTGGATCCACCGATGCATATTTCATCTTTGAAAGTAAAAGCGGTGAGAACTTTTTGCCTGTAAATATGAAATCAAGCTAGCTTTTTTTTTCATAGGCTGCAGAATGATAAGACACACCCTAGAGAACCTAGATTGAGAAAATTGGGCCCATAGTGATTTTTCTAAAAATCACTCATCATGAGCTAGAATTTGGCGCTTCTTTCATTGAAATCCTTACACCTTCGAAGATGATGTCGGGGCCTATGCATATCCGATACTAGTTGATTAATACGAGTAATGATACATTGGAAGTCGGGGTGGATAGTTTAGATGATGTGCGTACAAAAAGCATTTGGACACGCCGAGAAGCCGGGCCATTTAGGTGCCTGATTGGATCCACCGATGCATATTTCATCTTTGAAAGTAAAAAGCAGTGAGAACTTTGCCTGTACTGTAATATGAAATCAAGCTATTTTTTTTTCATAGGCTGCAGAATGATAAGACACACCCTAGAGAACCTAGATTGAGAAAATTGGGCCCATAGTGATTTTTCTAAAAATCACTCATCATCAAAGCTAGAATTCGGCGCTTCTTTCATTGAAATCCTTACACCTTGAAGATGATGTCGGGGCCTATGCATATCGATACTAGTTGATTAATACAGTAATGATACATTGGAAGTCGGGGTGGGATAGTTTAGATGATGTGCGTGCAAAGCACGCTTATTTGGAGCACACGCCAGAAGCCGGGCCATTTAGGTGCCACGATTGGATCCATAGATGCATATTTCATCTTTGAAAGTAAAAGCAGTGAGAACTTTGCCCTGTAAATATGAAATCAAGCTAGATTTTTTTTTTCATAGGCTGTTGAGAATGATAAGACACACCCTAGAGAACCTAGATTGAGAAAATTGGGCCCATAGTGATTTTTCTAAAAATCACTCATCATGAAAGCTAGAATTGGCGCTTCTTTCATTGAAATCCTTACACCTTCGAAGATGATGTCGGGGCCTATGCATATCGATACTAGTTGATTAATACGAGTAATGATACATTGGAAGTTAGGGTGGGCAGTTTAGATGATGTGCGTGCAAAAACACTTATTTGGAACACTGTAGAGAAGCCGGGGCCATTTAGGTGCCCTGATTGGATCCACCGATGCATATTTCATCTTTGAAAGTAAAAGCAGTGAGAACTTTGCCCTGTAAATATGAAATCAAGCTAGATTTTTTTTCATAGGCTGCTTGAGAATGATAAGACACACCCTAGAGAACCTAGATTGAGAAAATTGGGCCCATAGTGATTTTTCTAAAAATCACTCATCATGAGCTAGAATTGGCGCTTCTTTCATTGAAATCCTTACACCTTCGAAGATGATGTCGGGGCCTATGCATATCGATACTAGTTGATTAATACAGTAATGATACATTGGAAGTCGGGGTGGGATAGTTTAGATGATGTGCGTGCAAAGCACTTATTTGGGACACACCGAGAAGCCGGGCCATTTAGGTGCCCTGATTGGATCCATAGATGCATATTTCATCTTTGAAAGTAAAAGCAGTGAGAACTTTGCCCTGTAAATATGAAATCAAGCTAGATTTTTTTTTCATAGGCTGCAGAATGATAAGACACACCCTAGAGAACCTAGATTGAGAAAATTGGGCCCATAGTGATTTTTCTAAAAATCACTCATCATGAGCTAGAATTGGCGCTTCTTTCATTGAAATCCTTACACCTTCGAAGATGATGTCGGGGCCTATGCATATCGATACTAGTTGATTAATACGAGTAATGATACATTGGAAGTCGGGGTGGATAGTTTAGATGATGTGCGTGCAAAGCACTTATTTGGACACTGAGAAGCCGAGGCCATTTAGGTGCCCGATTGGATCACTTAGATGCATATTTCATCTTTGAATGTAAAAGCAGTGAGAACTTTGCCTGTAAATATGAAATCAAGCTAGATTTTTTTTTTTTCATAGGCTGTAGAATGATAAGACACACCCTAGAGAACCTAGATTTGAAAATTGGGCCCATAGTGATTTTTCTAAAAATCACTCATCATGAAGCTAGAATTGGCGCTTCTTTCATTGAAATCCTTACACCTTCGAAGATGATGTCAGGGCCTATGCATATCCGATACTAGTTGATTAATACGGTAATGATACATTGGAAGTCGGGGTGGGATAGTTTAGATGATATACGTGCAAAAAAACGCATTTGGAACACGCAGAAGCCGGGCCATTTAGGTGCCACGATTGGATCCTTAGATGCATATTTCATCTTTGAAAGTAAAAGCAGTGAGAACTTTGCCTGTAAATATGAAATCAAGCTAGCTTTTTTTTTCATAGGCTGCTTGAGAATGATAAGACACACCCTAGAGAACCTAGATTGAGAAAATTGGGCCCATAGTGATTTTTCTAAAAATCACTCATCATGAGCTAGAATTGGCGCTTCTTTCATTGAAATCCTTACACCTTCGAAGATGATGTCAGGGCCTATGCATATCCGATACTAGTTGATTAATACAGTAATGATACATTGGAAGTCGGGGTGGATAGTTTAGATGATGTGCGTGCAAAAGCACTTATTTGGACACACGCCAGAAGCCGAGGCCATTTAGGTGCCCTGATTGGATCCATAGATGCATATTTCATCTTTGAAAGTAAAAGCAGTGAGAACTTTGCCCTGTAAATATGAAATCAAGCTAGATTTTTTTTTTCATAGGCTGTGAGAATGATAAGACACACCCTAGAGAACCTAGATTGAGAAAATTGGGCCCATAGTGATTTTTCTAAAAATCACTCATCATGAGCTAGAATTGGCGCTTCTTTCATTGAAATCCTTACACCTTCGAAGATGATGTCGGGGCCTATGCATATCGATACTAGTTGATTAATACAGTAATGATACATTGGAAGTCGAGGGTGGATAGTTTAGATGATGTGCGTGCAAAAAGCTTATTTGGACACACCGTAGAAGCCGAGGCCATTTAGGTGCCCTGATTGGATCCATAGATGCATATTTCATCTTTGAATGTAAAAGCAGTGAGAACTTTGCCCTGTAAATATGAAATCAAGCTAGATTTTTTTTCATAGCTGCTTGAGAATGATAAGACACACCCTAGAGAACCTAGATTGAGAAAATTGGGCCCATAGTGATTTTTCTAAAAATCACTCATCATGAAGCTAGAATTGGCGCTTCTTTCATTGAAATCCTTACACCTTCGAAGATGATGTCGGGGGCCTATGCATATCGATACTAGTTGATTAATACGAGTAATGATACATTGGAAGTCGGGGTGGGATAGTTTAGATGATATGCGTGCAAAGCACTTATTTGGAACACGCCCAGAAGCCGGGCCATTTAGGTGCCACGATTGGATCCATAGATGCATATTTCATCTTTGAATGTAAAAGCAGTGAGAACTTTGCCCTGTAAATATGAAATCAAGCTAGATTTTTTTTTTTTCATAGGCTGCAGAATGATAAGACACACCCTAGAGAACCTAGATTGAGAAAATTGGGCCCATAGTGATTTTTTCTAAAAATCACTCATCATGAGCTAGAATTCGGCGCTTCTTTCATTGAAATCCTTACACCTTGAAGATGATGTCGGGGCCTATGCATATCGATACTAGTTGATTAATACTGAGTAATGATACATTGGAAGTCGGGGTGGGATAGTTTAGATGATGTGCGTGCAAAAAGCACTTTGGAACACACCGAGAAGCCGGGCCATTTAGGTGCCCTGATTGGATCCACCGATGCATATTTCATCTTTGAAAGTAAAAGCAGTGAGAACTTTGCCTGTAAATATGAAATCAAGCTAGATTTTTTTTTCATAGCTGCTGAGAATGATAAGACACACCCTAGAGAACCTAGATTGAGAAAATTGGGCCCATAGTGATTTTTCTAAAAATCACTCATCATGAAGCTAGAATTGGCGCTTCTTTCATTGAAATCCTTACACCTTCGAAGATGATGTCGGGGCCTATGCATATCCGATACTAGTTGATTAATACTGTAATGATACATTGGAAGTCGGGGTGGGATAGTTTAGATGATGTACGTGCAAAAGCAAAGCTTTTGGAACACGCCCAGAAGCCGGGCCATTTAGGTGCCACTGATTGGATCCTTAGATGCATATTTCATCTTTGAAAGTAAAAGCAGTGAGAACTTTGCCTGTAAATATGAAATCAAGCTAGATTTTTTTTTCATAGGCTGCTTGAGAATGATAAGACACACCCTAGAGAACCTAGATTGAGAAAATTGGGCCCATAGTGATTTTTCTAAAAATCACTCATCATGAGCTAGAATTGAGCGCTTCTTTCATTGAAATCCTTACACCTTCGAAGATGATGTCGGGGCCTATGCATATCGATACTAGTTGATTAATCTGAGTAATGATACATTGGAAGTCGGGGTGGGATAGTTTAGATGATATGCGTGCAAAAGCACTTATTTGGAACACGCCGAGAAGCCAGGCCATTTAGGTGCCCTGATTGGATCCACCGATGCATATTTCATCTTTGAATGTAAAAGCAGTGAGAACTTTGCCCTGTAAATATGAAATCAAGCTTTTTTTTTTCATAGGCTGCTTGTAGAATGATAAGACACACCCTAGAGAACCTAGATTGAGAAAATTGGGCCCATAGTGATTTTTCTAAAAATCACTCATCATGAGCTAGAATTGGCGCTTCTTTCATTGAAATCCTTACACCTTCGAAGATGATGTCGGGGCCTATGCATATCGATACTAGTTGATTAATACGATAATGATACATTGGAAGTCGGGGTGGGATAGTTTAGATGATGTGCGTGCAAAAGCACTTTATTTGGAGAACAGCCGAGAAGCCGGGCCATTTAGGTGCCTGATTGGATCCACCGATGCATATTTCATCTTTGAAAGTAAAAGCAGTGAGAACTTTGCCCTGTAAATATGAAATCAAGCTAGATTTTTTTTTTTTTCATAGGCTGAGAATGATAAGACACACCCTAGAGAACCTAGATTGAGAAAATTGGGCCCATAGTGATTTTTCTAAAAATCACTCATCATGAAAGCTAGAATTGGCGCTTCTTTCATTGAAATCCTTACACCTTCGAAGATGATGTCGGGGCCTATGCATATCGATACTAGTTGATTAATACGAGTAATGATACATTGGAAGTCGGGGTGGGCCAGTTTAGATGATATACGTGCAAAAACACTTATTTGGAACACGCCAGAAGCCGAGGCCATTTAGGTGCCACGATTGGATCCCTTAGATGCATATTTCATCTTTGAATGTAAAAGCAGTGAGAACTTTTGCCTGTAAATATGAAATCAAGCTAGATTTTTTTCATAGGCTTGAGAATGATAAGACACACCCTAGAGAACCTAGATTGAGAAAATTGGGCCCATAGTGATTTTTCTAAAAATCACTCATCATCATGAGCTAGAATTGGCGCTTCTTTCATTGAAATCCTTACACCTTCGAAGATGATGTCGGGGCCTATGCATATCGATACTAGTTGATTAATACGGTAATGATACATTGGAAGTCGGGGTGGGCCAGTTTAGATGATATACGTGCAAAAGCACTTATTTGAGACACGCCGAGAAGCCGAGGCCATTTAGGTGCCCTGATTGGATCCTTAGATGCATATTTCATCTTTGAAAGTAAAAGCAGTGAGAACTTTGCCCTGTAAATATGAAATCAAGCTAGATTTTTTTTCATAGCTGCTGTAGAATGATAAGACACACCCTAGAGAACCTAGATTGAGAAAATTGGGCCCATAGTGATTTTTCTAAAAATCACTCATCATGAAAGCTAGAATTGGCGCTTCTTTCATTGAAATCCTTACACCTTCGAAGATGATGTCGGGGCCTATGCATATCCGATACTAGTTGATTAATACAGTAATGATACATTGGAAGTCGGGGTGGATAGTTTAGATGATATGCGTACAAAAAAACTTATTTGGAGCACGCCGAGAAGCCGGGCCATTTAGGTGCCACGATTGGATCCATAGATGCATATTTCATCTTTGAATGTAAAAGCAGTGAGAACTTTGCCTGTAAATATGAAATCAAGCTAGATTTTTTTTTTTCATAGGCTGCTGAGAATGATAAGACACACCCTAGAGAACCTAGATTGAGAAAATTGGGCCCATAGTGATTTTTCTAAAAATCACTCATCATGAAGCTAGAATTGGCGCTTCTTTCATTGAAATCCTTACACCTTCGAAGATGATGTCGGGGGCCTATGCATATCGATACTAGTTGATTAATACGGTAATGATACATTGGAAGTCGGGGTGGATAGTTTAGATGATATGCGTGCAAAAAAAGCTTATTTGGAACACGCCGAGAAGCCGGGCCATTTAGGTGCCCTGATTGGATCCACCGATGCATATTTCATCTTTGAAAGTAAAAGCAGTGAGAACTTTGCCCTGTAAATATGAAATCAAGCTAGATTTTTTTTTTATAGGCTGCAGAATGATAAGACACACCCTAGAGAACCTAGATTGAGAAAATTGGGCCCATAGTGATTTTTCTAAAAATCACTCATCATGAGCTAGAATTGGCGCTTCTTTCATTGAAATCCTTACACCTTCGAAGATGATGTCAGGGCCTATGCATATCCGATACTAGTTGATTAATACGGTAATGATACATTGGAAGTCGGGGTGGGATAGTTTAGATGATGATATACGTGCAAAAAAGCCTTATTTGGAACACACCCAGAAGCCGAGGCCATTTAGGTGCCTGATTGGATCCTTAGATGCATATTTCATCTTTGAAAGTAAAAGCAGTGAGAACTTTGCCTGTAAATATGAAATCAAGCTAGATTTTTTTTTTCATAGCTGTAGAATGATAAGACACACCCTAGAGAACCTAGATTGAGAAAATTGGGCCCATAGTGATTTTTCTAAAAATCACTCATCATGAGCTAGAATTGGCGCTTCTTTCATTGAAATCCTTACACCTTCGAAGATGATGTCGGGGCCTATGCATATCGATACTAGTTGATTAATACGAGTAATGATACATTGGAAGTCGGGGTGGATAGTTTAGATGATGTACGTGCAAAAAACTTATTTGGAGCACACCGCCCAGAAGCCGGGCCATTTAGGTGCCCGATTGGATCCTTAGATGCATATTTCATCTTTGAAAGTAAAAGCAGTGTGAGAACTTTGCCCTGTAAATATGAAATCAAGCTAGATTTTTTTTTTTTCATAGGCTGCAGAATGATAAGACACACCCTAGAGAACCTAGATTGAGAAAATTGGGCCCATAGTGATTTTTCTAAAAATCACTCATCATGAGCTAGAATTGGCGCTTCTTTCATTGAAATCCTTACACCTTCGAAGATGATGTCGGGGCCTATGCATATCGATACTAGTTGATTAATACAGTAATGATACATTGGAAGTCGGGGTGGATAGTTTAGATGATATGCGTGTGCAAAAACTTATTTGGACACGCCAGAAGCCCGGGCCATTTAGGTGCTGATTGGATCCATAGATGCATATTTCATCTTTGAAAGTAAAAGCAGTGAGAACTTTGCCTGTAAATATGAAATCAAGCTAGATTTTTTTTTTCATAGGCTGAGAATGATAAGACACACCCTAGAGAACCTAGATTGAGAAAATTGGGCCCATAGTGATTTTTCTAAAAATCACTCATCATCATGAGCTAGAATTTGGCGCTTCTTTCATTGAAATCCTTACACCTTCGAAGATGATGTCGGGGCCTATGCATATCGATACTAGTTGATTAATCTGAGTAATGATACATTGGAAGTCGGGGTGGGCCAGTTTAGATGATGTGCGTGCAAAAACACTTATTTGGGACACGCCCAGAAGCCGAGGCCATTTAGGTGCCCCGATTGGATCCACCGATGCATATTTCATCTTTGAAAGTAAAAGCAGTGAGAACTTTGCCCTGTAAATATGAAATCAAGCTAGATTTTTTTTTTTTTCATAGGCTGCAGAATGATAAGACACACCCTAGAGAACCTAGATTGAGAAAATTGGGCCCATAGTGATTTTTCTAAAAATCACTCATCATGAAGCTAGAATTGGCGCTTCTTTCATTGAAATCCTTACACCTTCGAAGATGATGTCGGGGCCTATGCATATCGATACTAGTTGATTAATACGAGTAATGATACATTGGAAGTCGGGGTGGATAGTTTAGATGATATGCGTGCAAAAAGCACTTATTTGGAACACGCCAGAAGCCGAGGCCATTTAGGTGCCTGATTGGATCCACAGATGCATATTTCATCTTTGAAAGTAAAAGCAGTGAGAACTTTGCCCTGTAAATATGAAATCAAGCTAGATTTTTTTTTTTCATAGGCTGCTGAGAATGATAAGACACACCCTAGAGAACCTAGATTGAGAAAATTGGGCCCATAGTGATTTTTCTAAAAATCACTCATCATGAGCTAGAATTTGGCGCTTCTTTCATTGAAATCCTTACACCTTCGAAGATGATGTCGGGGCCTATGCATATCCGATACTAGTTGATTAATACGGTAATGATACATTGGAAGTCGGGGTGGGCAGTTTAGATGATATGCGTGCAAAAGCACTTATTTGGAACACGCCGAAGCCGAGGCCATTTAGGTGCCTGATTGGATCCTTAGATGCATATTTCATCTTTGAAAGTAAAAGCAGTGAGAACTTTGCCCCTGTAAATATGAAATCAAGCTAGATTTTTTTTTTTTCATAGGCTGTAGAATGATAAGACACACCCTAGAGAACCTAGATTGAGAAAATTGGGCCCATAGTGATTTTTCTAAAAATCACTCATCATGAAAGCTAGAATTGGCGCTTCTTTCATTGAAATCCTTACACCTTCGAAGATGATGTCGGGGCCTATGCATATCCGATACTAGTTGATTAATACAGTAATGATACATTGGAAGTCGAGGGTGGGATAGTTTAGATGATGTGCGTACAAAAAACTTATTTGAGAACACGCCCAGAAGCCGGGCCATTTAGGTGCCACGATTGGATCCCTTAGATGCATATTTCATCTTTGAAAGTAAAAGCAGTGAGAACTTTGCCTGTAAATATGAAATCAAGCTAGATTTTTTTCATAGGCTGCTTGAGAATGATAAGACACACCCTAGAGAACCTAGATTGAGAAAATTGGGCCCATAGTGATTTTTCTAAAAATCACTCATCATGAGCTAGAATTGGCGCTTCTTTCATTGAAATCCTTACACCTTCGAAGATGATGTCGGGGCCTATGCATATCGATACTAGTTGATTAATACGAGTAATGATACATTGGAAGTCGGGGTGGGCCAGTTTAGATGATATACGTGCAAAAAGCTTATTTGGAACACACCCAGAAGCCGAGGCCATTTAGGTGCCACGATTGGATCCATAGATGCATATTTCATCTTTGAAAGTAAAAGCAGTGAGAACTTTGCCCTGTAAATATGAAATCAAGCTAGATTTTTTTTCATAGGCTGTAGAATGATAAGACACACCCTAGAGAACCTAGATTGAGAAAATTGGGCCCATAGTGATTTTTCTAAAAATCACTCATCATGAGCTAGAATTGGGCGCTTCTTTCATTGAAATCCTTACACCTTCGAAGATGATGTGTCGGGGCCTATGCATATCCGATACTAGTTGATTAATACAGTAATGATACATTGGAAGTCGGGGTGGGATAGTTTAGATGATGTGCGTGCAAAAAGCACTTACCGGGACACGCCAGAAGCCGAGGCCATTTAGGTGCCCTGATTGGATCCCAGATGCATATTTCATCTTTGAATGTAAAAGCAGTGAGAACTTTGCCTGTAAATATGAAATCAAGCTAGATTTTTTTTATAGGCTGAGAATGATAAGACACACCTTAGAGAACCTAGATTGAGAAAATTGGGCCCATAGTGATTTTTCTAAAAATCACTCATCATGAGCTAGAATTGGCGCTTCTTTCATTGAAATCCTTACACCTTCGAAGATGATGTCGGGGCCTATGCATATCGATACTAGTTGATTAATACTGAGTAATGATACATTGGAAGTCGAGGGTGGGCAGTTTAGATGATGTACGTGCAAAAAGCACTTTTGGACACTTGCCAGAAGCCAGGCCATTTAGGTGCCTGATTGGATCCACCGATGCATATTTCATCTTTGAAAGTAAAAGCAGTGAGAACTTTGCCTGTAAATATGAAATCAAGCTAGATTTTTTTTTTCATAGGCTGCAGAATGATAAGACACACCCTAGAGAACCTAGATTGAGAAAATTGGGCCCATAGTGATTTTTCTAAAAATCACTCATCATGAGCTAGAATTGGCGCTTCTTTCATTGAAATCCTTACACCTTCGAAGATGATGTCGGGGCCTATGCATATCGATACTAGTTGATTAATACAGTAATGATACATTGGAAGTCGGGGTGGGCAGTTTAGATGATGTACGTGCAAAGCACTTATTTGGACACGCCAGAAGCCGAGGCCATTTAGGTGCCCTGATTGGATCCTTAGATGCATATTTCATCTTTGAAAGTAAAAGCAGTGAGAACTTTGCCCTGTAAATATGAAATCAAGCTAGATTTTTTTTATAGGCTGAGAATGATAAGACACACCCTAGAGAACCTAGATTGAGAAAATTGGGCCCATAGTGATTTTTCTAAAAATCACTCATCATGAAGCTAGAATTTGGCGCTTCTTTCATTGAAATCCTTACACCTTCGAAGATGATGTCGGGGGCCTATGCATATCCGATACTAGTTGATTAATACGGTAATGATACATTGGAAGTCGGGGGGTGGACAGTTTAGATGATATGCGTGCATTGCAAAACTTATTTGGACACACGCCAGAAGCCGGGCCATTTAGGTGCCCTGATTGGATCCACTTAGATGCATATTTCATCTTTGAAAGTAAAAGCAGTGAGAACTTTGCCCTGTAAATATGAAATCAAGCTAGATTTTTTTTTTTTATAGCTGCTTGAGAATGATAAGACACACCCTAGAGAACCTAGATTGAGAAAATTGGGCCCATAGTGATTTTTCTAAAAATCACTCATCATGAGCTAGAATTGGCGCTTCTTTCATTGAAATCCTTACACCTTCGAAGATGATGTCGGGGCCTATGCATATCGATACTAGTTGATTAATACAGTAATGATACATTGGAAGTCGGGGTGGGCCAGTTTAGATGATGTGCGTGCAAAAACTTACTTATTTGAACACGCCGAGAGAAGCCGGGCCATTTAGGTGCCCTGATTGGATCCTTAGATGCATATTTCATCTTTGAAAGTAAAAGCAGTGAGAACTTTGCCCTGTAAATATGAAATCAAGCTAGATTTTTTTTTCATAGGCTGCAGAATGATAAGACACACCCTAGAGAACCTAGATTGAGAAAATTGGGCCCATAGTGATTTTTCTAAAAATCACTCATCATGAGCTAGAATTGGCGCTTCTTTCATTGAAATCCTTACACCTTCGAAGATGATGTCGGGGCCTATGCATATCGATACTAGTTGATTAATACGAGTAATGATACATTGGAAGTCGGGGTGGGGCAGTTTAGATGATGTGCGTGCAAAAACTTATTTGGAACACGCCCAGAAGCCGGGCCATTTAGGTGCCACGATTGGATCCACTTAGATGCATATTTCATCTTTGAAAGTAAAAGCAGTGAGAACTTTGCCTGTAAATATGAAATCAAGCTAGATTTTTTTTTCATAGGCTGCAGAATGATAAGACACACCCTAGAGAACCTAGATTGAGAAAATTGGGCCCATAGTGATTTTTCTAAAAATCACTCATCATGAGCTAGAATTGGCGCTTCTTTCATTGAAATCCTTACACCTTCGAAGATGATGTCGGGGCCTATGCATATCGATACTAGTTGATTAATACAGTAATGATACATTGGAAGTCGGGGTGGACAGTTTAGATGATGTGCGTGCAAAAAGCACTTATTTGGACACGCCGAGAAGCCGAGGCCATTTAGGTGCCCTGATTGGATCCTTAGATGCATATTTCATCTTTGAAAGTAAAACAGTGAGAACTTTGCCCTGTAAATCTGAAATCAAGCTAGATTTTTTTTATAGCTGCAGAATGATAAGACACACCTTAGAGAACCTAGATTGAGAAAATTGGGCCCATAGTGATTTTTCTAAAAATCACTCATCATGAGCTAGACTTCAGCGCTTCTTTCATTGAAATCCTTACACCTTCGAAGATGATGTCAGGGCCTATGCATATCCGATACTAGTTGATTAATACAGTAATGATACATTGGAAGTCGGGGTGGGCCAGTTTAGATGATGTGCGTGCAAAACTTATTTGAACACGCCAGAGAAGCCGAGGCCATTTAGGTGCCCTGATTGGATCCACCGATGCATATTTCATCTTTGAAAGTAAAAGCAGTGAGAACTTTGCCCTGTAAATATGAAATCAAGCTAGATTTTTTTTTTCATAGGCTGCAGAATGATAAGACACACCCTAGAGAACCTAGATTGAGAAAATTGGGCCCATAGTGATTTTTCTAAAAATCACTCATCATGAAACTAGAATTGGCGCTTCTTTCATTGAAATCCTTACACCTTCGAAGATGATGTCGGGGCCTATGCATATCCGATACTAGTTGATTAATCTGAGTAATGATACATTGGAAGTCGGGGTGGGCCAGTTTAGATGATGTACGTGCAAAAAGCACTTATTTGGACACGCCAGAAGCCGAGGCCATTTAGGTGCCACGATTGGATCCATAGATGCATATTTCATCTTTGAAAGTAAAAGCAGTGAGAACTTTGCCCTGTAAATATGAAATCAAGCTAGATTTTTTTCATAGGCTGCAGAATGATAAGACACACCCTAGAGAACCTAGATTGAGAAAATTGGGCCCATAGTGATTTTTCTAAAAATCACTCATCATGAGCTAGAATTTGGCGCTTCTTTCATTGAAATCCTTACACCTTCGAAGATGATGTCGGGGCCTATGCATATCCGATACTAGTTGATTAATCTGAGTAATGATACATTGGAAGTCGGGGTGGGCCAGTTTAGATGATGTGCGTGCAAAAAGCTTATTTGGAACACGCCAGAAGCCGAGGCCATTTAGGTGCCACTGATTGGATCCACCGATGCATATTTCATCTTTGAAAGTAAAAGCAGTGAGAACTTTGCCTGTAAATATGAAATCAAGCTTTTTTTTTTTTCATAGGCTGCAGAATGATAAGACACACCCTAGAGAACCTAGATTGAGAAAATTGGGCCCATAGTGATTTTTCTAAAAATCACTCATCATGAAGCTAGAATTGGCGCTTCTTTCATTGAAATCCTTACACCTTCGAAGATGATGTCGGGGGCCTATGCATATCGATACTAGTTGATTAATACGAGTAATGATACATTGGAAGTCAGGGTGGGATAGTTTAGATGATATACGTGCAAAAGCTTATTTGGAACACGCCAGAAGCCGAGGCCATTTAGGTGCCCGATTGGATCACTTAGATGCATATTTCATCTTTGAAAGTAAAAGCAGTGAGAACTTTGCCCTGTAAATATGAAATCAAGCTAGATTTTTTTTTTATAGGCTGCAGAATGATAAGACACACCCTAGAGAACCTAGATTGAGAAAATTGGGCCCATAGTGATTTTTCTAAAAATCACTCATCATGAGCTAGAATTGGCGCTTCTTTCATTGAAATCCTTACACCTTCGAAGAAGAAGATGATGTCGGGGCCTATGCATATCGATACTAGTTGATTAATACGAGTAATGATACATTGGAAGTCGGGGTGGGATAGTTTAGATGATGTACGTACAAAAAGCACTTATTTGGAACACGCCAGAAGCCGAGGCCATTTAGGTGCCCTGATTGGATCCACCGATGCATATTTCATCTTTGAAAGTAAAAGCAGTGAGAACTTTGCCTGTAAATATGAAATCAAGCTAGATTTTTTTTTCATAGCTGCTGAGAATGATAAGACACACCCTAGAGAACCTAGATTGAGAAAATTGGGCCCATAGTGATTTTTCTAAAAATCACTCATCATGAGCTAGAATTGGCGCTTCTTTCATTGAAATCCTTACACCTTCGAAGATGATGTCGGGGCCTATGCATATCGATACTAGTTGATTAATACAGTAATGATACATTGGAAGTCAGGGTGGGCAGTTTAGATGATGTACGTGCAAAAAGCATTTGGACACGCCGAGAAGCCAGGCCATTTAGGTGCCCTGATTGGATCCACCGATGCATATTTCATGCCGAAAGTAAAACAGTGAGAACTTTGCCCTGTAAATCTGAAATCAAGCTAGATTTTTTTTTCATAGCTGCAGAATGATAAGACACACCTTAGAGAACCTAGATTGAGAAAATTGGGCCCATAGTGATTTTTCTAAAAATCACTCATCATGAGCTAGAATTCAGCGCTTCTTTCATTGAAATCCTTACACCTTCGAAGATGATGTCAGGGCCTATGCATATCCGATACTAGTTGATTAATACAGTAATGATACATTGGAAGTCAGGGTGGACAGTTTAGATGATGTCTGTGCAAAGCACGCTGGAGCACGCCGAGAAGCCAGGCCATTTAGGTGCCCTGATTGGATCCTCCGATGCATATTTCATCTTTGAAAGTAAAAGCAGTGAGAACTTTGCCTGTAAATATGAAATCAAGCTAGATTTTTTTTTATAGGCTGCAGAATGATAAGACACACCTTAGAGAACCTAGATTGAGAAAATTGGGCCCATAGTGATTTTTCTAAAAATCACTCATCATGAAAGCTAGAATTGGCGCTTCTTTCATTGAAATCCTTACACCTTCGAAGATGATGTCGGGGCCTATGCATATCGATACTAGTTGATTAATACAGTAATGATACATTGGAAGTCGGGGTGGGCCAGTTTAGATGATATGCGTGCAAAAGCACTTTTGGAACACGCCCAGAAGCCGGGCCATTTAGGTGCCACGATTGGATCCACCGATGCATATTTCATCTTTGAAAGTAAAAGCAGTGAGAACTTTGCCTGTAAATATGAAATCAAGCTAGATTTTTTTTTTCATAGGCTGCAGAATGATAAGACACACCCTAGAGAACCTAGATTGAGAAAATTGGGCCCATAGTGATTTTTCTAAAAATCACTCATCATGAGCTAGAATTGGCGCTTCTTTCATTGAAATCCTTACACCTTCGAAGATGATGTGAGGGCCTATGCATATCCGATACTAGTTGATTAATACAGTAATGATACATTGGAAGTCAGGGTGGACAGTTTAGATGATGTCTGTGCAAAGCACGCTGGAGCACACCGAGAAGCCAGGCCATTTAGGTGCCCTGATTGGATCCACCGATGCATATTTCATGCTGAAAGTAAAACAGTGAGAACTTTGCCCTGTAAATATGAAATCAAGCTAGATTTTTTTTCATAGCTGCAGAATGATAAGACACACCCTAGAGAACCTAGATTGAGAAAATTGGGCCCATATTGATTTTTCTAAAAATCACTCATCATGAGCTAGAATTCAGCGCTTCTTTCATTGAAATCCTTACACCTTCGAAGATGATGTCAGGGCCTATGCATATCCGATACTAGTTGATTAATACAGTAATGATACATTGGAAGTCAGGGTGGACAGTTTAGATGATGTCTGTGCAAAGCACGCTGGAGCACGCCGAGAAGCCAGGCCATTTAGGTGCCCCGATTGGATCACCGATGCATATTTCATCTTTGAATGTAAAACAGTGAGAACTTTGCCCTGTAAATATGAAATCAAGCTAGATTTTTTTTTCATAGCTGCAGAATGATAAGACACACCCTAGAGAACCTAGATTGAGAAAATTGGGCCCATAGTGATTTTTCTAAAAATCACTCATCATGAGCTAGAATTCAGCGCTTCTTTCATTGAAATCCTTACACCTTCGAAGATGATGTCAGGGCCTATGCATATCCGATACTAGTTGATTAATACAGTAATGATACATTGGAAGTCAGGGTGGACAGTTTAGATGATGTCTGTGCAAAGCTTATTTGGAGCACACGCCGAGAAGCCAGGCCATTTAGGTGCCCGATTGGATCCACTTAGATGCATATTTCATCTTTGAATGTAAAAGCAGTGAGAACTTTGCCTGTAAATATGAAATCAAGCTAGATTTTTTTTTTTATAGGCTGTTGAGAATGATAAGACACACCCTAGAGAGAACCTAGATTGAGAAAATTGGGCCCATAGTGATTTTTCTAAAAATCACTCATCATGAGCTAGAATTGGCGCTTCTTTCATTGAAATCCTTACACCTTCGAAGATGATGTCAGGGCCTATGCATATCCGATACTAGTTGATTAATACAGTAATGATACATTGGAAGTCGGGGTGGGCCAGTTTAGATGATATGCGTGCAAAAAGCTTTTAGCACACACGAGAAGCCGAGGCCATTTAGGTGCCACGATTGGATCCACTTAGATGCATATTTCATCTTTGAAAGTAAAAGCAGTGAGAACTTTGCCTGTAAATATGAAATCAAGCTAGATTTTTTTTTCATAGGCTGCAGAATGATAAGACACACCCTAGAGAACCTAGATTGAGAAAATTGGGCCCATAGTGATTTTTCTAAAAATCACTCATCATGAGCTAGAATTGGCGCTTCTTTCATTGAAATCCTTACACCTTCGAAGATGATGTCGGGGGCCTATGCATATCCGATACTAGTTGATTAATACAGTAATGATACATTGGAAGTCGGGGTGGGCAGTTTAGATGATGTCGTGCAAAGCTTGGCTTTGGACACGCCCAGAAGCCGGGCCATTTAGGTGCCCTGATTGGATCCACTTAGATGCATATTTCATCTTTGAATGTAAAAGCAGTGAGAACTTTGCCCTGTAAATATGAAATCAAGCTAGATTTTTTTTTTTCATAGGCTGTGAGAATGATAAGACACACCCTAGAGAACCTAGATTGAGAAAATTGGGCCCATAGTGATTTTTCTAAAAATCACTCATCATGAAACTAGAATTCGGCGCTTCTTTCATTGAAATCCTTACACCTTCGAAGATGATGTCAGGGCCTATGCATATCCGATACTAGTTGATTAATACAGTAATGATACATTGGAAGTCGGGGTGGGCCAGTTTAGATGATGTGCGTGCAAAAGCACGCCTTATTGGACACACACGTAGAAGCCGAGGCCATTTAGGTGCCCCGATTGGATCCACCGATGCATATTTCATCTTTGAAAGTAAAACAGTGAGAACTTTGCCCTGTAAATCTGAAATCAAGCTAGATTTTTTTTTATAGCTGCAGAATGATAAGACACACCTTAGAGAACCTAGATTGAGAAAATTGGGCCCATAGTGATTTTTCTAAAAATCACTCATCATGAAGCTAGAATTGGCGCTTCTTTCATTGAAATCCTTACACCTTCGAAGATGATGTCAGGGCCTATGCATATCCGATACTAGTTGATTAATACAGTAATGATACATTGGAAGTCGGGGTGGGCCAGTTTAGATGATGTGCGTGCAAAGCCTTATTTGAACACGCCAGAAGCCAGGCCATTTAGGTGCCCTGATTGGATCCACCGATGCATATTTCATCTTTGAAAGTAAAAGCAGTGAGAACTTTGCCCTGTAAATATGAAATCAAGCTAGATTTTTTTTTCATAGGCTGTAGAATGATAAGACACACCCTAGAGAACCTAGATTGAGAAAATTGGGCCCATAGTGATTTTTCTAAAAATCACTCATCATGAGCTAGAATTGGCGCTTCTTTCATTGAAATCCTTACACCTTGAAGATGATGTCGGGGCCTATGCATATCGATACTAGTTGATTAATACGAGTAATGATACATTGGAAGTCGGGGTGGGATAGTTTAGATGATGTGCACGTGCAAAAGCACTTATTTGGACACACGCCAGAAGCCGGGCCATTTAGGTGCCACGATTGGATCCATAGATGCATATTTCATCTTTGAAAGTAAAAGCAGTGAGAACTTTGCCTGTAAATATGAAATCAAGCTAGATTTTTTTTCATAGGCTGCAGAATGATAAGACACACCTTAGAGAACCTAGATTGAGAAAATTGGGCCCATAGTGATTTTTCTAAAAATCACTCATCATGAAGCTAGAATTGGCGCTTCTTTCATTGAAATCCTTACACCTTCGAAGATGATGTCGGGGCCTATGCATATCGATACTAGTTGATTAATACAGTAATGATACATTGGAAGTCGGGGTGGACAGTTTAGATGATGTGCGTGCAAAAAGCATTTGGAGCACAGAAGCCGAGGCCATTTAGGTGCCTGATTGGATCCACCGATGCATATTTCATCTTTGAAAGTAAAAGCAGTGAGAACTTTGCCTGTAAATATGAAATCAAGCTAGAGATTTTTTTCATAGGCTGCAGAATGATAAGACACACCCTAGAGAACCTAGATTGAGAAAATTGGGCCCATAGTGATTTTTCTAAAAATCACTCATCATGAAGCTAGAATTGGCGCTTCTTTCATTGAAATCCTTACACCTTCGAAGATGATGTCGGGGCCTATGCATATCGATACTAGTTGATTAATACGGTAATGATACATTGGAAGTCGGGGTGGGATAGTTTAGATGATGTGCGTGCAAAGCACTTGAAGACACGCCAGAAGCCGGGCCATTTAGGTGCCTGATTGGATCCACCGATGCATATTTCATCTTTGAAAGTAAAAAGCAGTGAGAACTTTTGCCTGTAAATATGAAATCAAGCTAGATTTTTTTCATATAGGCTGAGAATGATAAGACACACCTTAGAGAACCTAGATTGAGAAAATTGGGCCCATAGTGATTTTTCTAAAAATCACTCATCATGAAAGCTAGAATTCGGCGCTTCTTTCATTGAAATCCTTACACCTTCGAAGATGATGTCGGGGGCCTATGCATATCGATACTAGTTGATTAATACGAGTAATGATACATTGGAAGTCGGGGTGGGGATAGTTTAGATGATGTGCGTGCAAAAAAACTTACGCGAACACGCCAGAAGCCGAGGCCATTTAGGTGCCCTGATTGGATCACCGATGCATATTTCATCTTTGAAAGTAAAAGCAGTGAGAACTTTGCCCTGTAAATATGAAATCAAGCTAGATTTTTTTTCATAGGCTGCGAGAATGATAAGACACACCCTAGAGAACCTAGATTGAGAAAATTGGGCCCATAGTGATTTTTCTAAAAATCACTCATCATGAAGCTAGAATTGGCGCTTCTTTCATTGAAATCCTTACACCTTCGAAGATGATGTCGGGGCCTATGCATATCCGATACTAGTTGATTAATACGATAATGATACATTGGAAGTCGAGGGTGGATAGTTTAGATGATATGCATTGCAAAAGCACTTATTGGAACACTTGTAGAAGCCCGGGCCATTTAGGTGCCCGATTGGATCCACTTAGATGCATATTTCATCTTTGAATGTAAAAGCAGTGAGAACTTTGCCTGTAAATATGAAATCAAGCTAGATTTTTTTTCATAGCTGCTTGAGAATGATAAGACACACCCTAGAGAACCTAGATTGAGAAAATTGGGCCCATAGTGATTTTTCTAAAAATCACTCATCATGAAAGCTAGAATTCGGCGCTTCTTTCATTGAAATCCTTACACCTTCGAAGATGATGTCGGGGCCTATGCATATCCGATACTAGTTGATTAACTGAGTAATGATACATTGGAAAAGTCGGGGTGGATAGTTTAGATGATGTGCGTGCAAAAGCACTTATTTGGAACACACTTAGAAGCCAGGCCATTTAGGTGCCCTGATTGGATCCCGATGCATATTTCATCTTTGAAAGTAAAAGCAGTGAGAACTTTGCCCTGTAAATATGAAATCAAGCTAGATTTTTTTTCATAGGCTGTGAGAATGATAAGACACACCCTAGAGAACCTAGATTGAGAAAATTGGGCCCATAGTGATTTTTCTAAAAATCACTCATCATGAGCTAGAATTGGCGCTTCTTTCATTGAAATCCTTACACCTTCGAAGATGATGTCGGGGCCTATGCATATCGATACTAGTTGATTAATACGGTAATGATACATTGGAAGTCGGGGTGGATAGTTTAGATGATGTGCGTGCAAAAGCACATTTGGACACGCCAGAAGCCGGGCCATTTAGGTGCCGATTGGATCCACCGATGCATATTTCATCTTTGAAAGTAAAAGCAGTGAGAACTTGCCCTGTAAATATGAAATCAAGCTAGATTTTTTTTTTTCATAGGCTGAGAATGATAAGACACACCTTAGAGAACCTAGATTGAAAATTGGGCCCATAGTGATTTTTCTAAAAATCACTCATCATGAGCTAGAATTCGGCGCTTCTTTCATTGAAATCCTTACACCTTGAAGATGATGTCGGGGCCTATGCATATCGATACTAGTTGATTAATCTGAGTAATGATACATTGGAAGTCGAGGGTGGGATAGTTTAGATGATATGCGTGCAAAGCACTTATTTGGACACACCCAGAAGCCGGGCCATTTAGGTGCCACGATTGGATCCACCGATGCATATTTCATGCTGAAAGTAAAAGCAGTGAGAACTTTGCCTGTAAATATGAAATCAAGCTAGATTTTTTTTTTATAGCTTTGAGAATGATAAGACACACCTTAGAGAACCTAGATTGAGAAAATTGGGCCCATAGTGATTTTTTCTAAAAATCACTCATCATGAAGCTAGAATTGGCGCTTCTTTCATTGAAATCCTTACACCTTCGAAGATGATGTCGGGGCCTATGCATATCGATACTAGTTGATTATCTGAGTAATGATACATTGGAAGTCGGGGTGGATAGTTTAGATGATGTACGTGCAAAAGCACTTGGAACAAGCACGAGAAGCCAGGCCATTTAGGTGCCCTGATTGGATCCACCGATGCATATTTCATGCTGAAAGTAAAACAGTGAGAACTTTGCCCTGTAAATATGAAATCAAGCTAGATTTTTTTCATAGCTGCAGAATGATAAGACACACCCTAGAGAACCTAGATTGAGAAAATTGGGCCCATAGTGATTTTTCTAAAAATCACTCATCATGAGCTAGAATTCAGCGCTTCTTTCATTGAAATCCTTACACCTTCGAAGATGATGTCAGGGCCTATGCATATCCGATACTAGTTGGTATTAAAAAAGCTTTATTTGGAGCACACCAGAAGCCGAGGCCATTTAGGTGCCCGATTGGATCCTTAGTGCATATTTCATGCTAAAAGTAAAAGCGGTGAGAACTTTGCCACTGTAAATATGAAATCAAGCTAGATTTTTTTATAGGCTGAGAATGATAAGACACACCTTAGAGAACC